>JAJLRJ010000007.1:37645509-37865509 GCA_024195265.1 Dendrophyllia cribrosa | reverse complement strand
TTGAGCGTGGCTGTTTAAATAAAACCAGTTAAGCACCTTTTTAATCATGGTCCTAAAGAGTTCAGGATTCCAAGACTCCGACCTTATACTTACATGTACTTTCTCCAAGACAGGAAGTTGGGCCTCAGGTCTACAAACAATACACAGAACTAGTCTTTTTGTCCGGGCTCCAAGCAAAGAAAAGCTTGTTTCAGCCCAGGGATCCACGGGAGCTTCCTTCAGCTTGAGAAAGTGTTTCATATGGCACCGTTTTCCAGTCAACAGGATTCTAGGATCATACCTTGTATTTAATGCTAGCTGGATAGTAAAGAGACATTGGATTTTTATACTGAAGAAACCTTTCCATTTTTCTCATCTAGGACAAGTTACCTTGCTGTTTGTGGGTGATGTTTCCTTTGCCGGGCCCGTGAAGTATTACGTGGAACATGACTACCACACATATAATGATTCCTTCAATGAAGTGGCACCATATATAAGACAAGCTGACATTGCAGTAGCCAATTTGGAGTCTCCCTTTGTCAGCAAAGATGACTACCGCTACAAATACAAGAGGGAAAGGCTGGTTTTTCTGGATTCTAGTCCAAAGGCTGCCCCAGCATTGAGGTAATAAATTTATCACTTTCCATACCATAACTCGGCAATGGCCCAATTTCAGGGGCAGTACGCAGCTCTTACAAGGTCTTCTCTGATTTGCTGAGAAAACAATACAACAAACAACACAACAATGGACCCTAGACCTAAAAACAATAGAGCTGCGTGATATACAGGTCCAATGAAATTAGAGATTGTAAAGAGCTGCGTGGTATCTGGAATTTCTCAGTTGTCTTCTCTGGCCTTTGAATTAGAGTGAGGGCGATATTGACCATGCTTTGATACAAGCTCCTGCTTTCATGTTTTTCTGATGCTAACTAGTTTCTGTTGAACATCTGAAAAGCAGACATGTGTATCAAAACAAAGTCAACTCCAACCTCACTTTCACTCAACGACCAGGCTACTAAGCATACAACTGTAAAATGGGATATACAGACGAATAGTTGTTTGCAATATTGCCTCGTTGCCATATGCGCCTCATTCTCTAGTCGAGCCCGGCATAATAGACACTATTTGTACAAAATATTTGAACAAAAAAGTCCAAAAAACTGCACTTGTGACACAATAAATAATGTAAAATGTTAATGTTGAAACCAGGCAGGTTTGCCTGGTTTCCCCGTCGCAGAACACTTTAATGCAAACAGCCACTCTCTGCATAACGCAGAAGTGCGTGGAGTGAAGTGCGTAATGTGAAGCGCGTGGCGTGAAGCTTTGCGGCGCAAGCACTTCAGCAAAGTAAGAGGCATGACATACGGCTCATTTTCAAGCTTGGTACCAGTCAGCCGCGCAATTCGGACTTCCGGTTTATTTGAGGCGTGCGCAGTCTGTACTATTTGTGCAATGCTGTTTTACAAACTCGAACTTTTTACAAAGAATTTATGGCTCATTAGCGCTTTTGTCACCCAGTAATTTTGCAGTATTTCCTTCAACATGACACGCGACTAGTTAAACATTTTGTAGATTACTAAGTATAAAACAAGCTCTTTTAACTTATGAAATCAATTCGTATTAAAGTGCCTGTCACCCCTAGAATCAACTCTATGTACATTGAATAGTTCAATGGTAAAATATTTCTTGTTTTGAATGTCGCGTTATTGAGTTATAGAGATTTGAATTAACAAAATGCCAATTAGATGACGTCAACCCGGGACTTTGCCATTATTTCTACGCCAATTTACAATGCGCAGTTTACAGCTAGCTTGAGGATAATTCATTTGATAAATACTAAAAATAAACTGTGGATATTCAATTGATTTGTAAAAAATATTTATTGGAGGTGAAACCAAGTAGTTGTATAATAAATGATTTCCGGGTTGACGTCATCTAAGTAATTAGCATTTTGTAAATTCAAATCTCTATAACTCACTAACACGACGTTCAAAACAAGAAATATTTTACCATTCAACTATTCAATATACATAGAGTTGATTCTGAAAATAACTTTCTAGGGGTGATAGGCACTTTAAAGGAGCTATGTCACCTATTTTAGTATCACTTTGAAAAGCCAAAAAACATATTTGTTTCAATGGAAACCTTAAAATAACGGTCGAGCTTTGTTAACAAATACTCTACCAGTGCACAGAAACAAGAATTCGTTATGTTTGGCTGCGGATGGCAACTTGAAAAAAAAAATTGATAAAACTGACGACTTGAAAAAATTGGCCAATTTTTTCAAGTTCCTTCCAAGTGTCGTGGAAAAATCGCAGAAAAACTTATTATCATGGTTTGTTCTTCCTTGAAGAAATCACTTGATATTATCTTCTTGGTGTTCTAGAAAACAATTTTATGTTTAAGCAAAGGTACTTTGTCATATATTTAGTGTATTTTGACCAAAACACAGCAAAATCTAACTGACAATGCCCATTAAGAACGATGGGTAAGTAAATTGTTATGCTAATGAAACAAACTGTAAACAGCGCCCACCAAAAAAATCGATATTGATTTTAAACTCTGTCTCAAAAATTGACGTGTTCACTCTTTATTTCCCTCTTTACAGAAAGTCACAGGCCTCAAATTAAATACGTCTTTTCCTCTTCCTAGGTTTGCAGGATTTGACGCAGTCACAGTCGCCAATAATCATTTTAACGACTTTGGTTCCCAAGGTGCCAACCATACTATTGACGTTCTGAGAAAGACAGGAATTAAATATTTTGGTGTCAGTTATGGAAAGTACGACTCTTCTCAGGTGAATTAATCTTCTGCAATTAAGGAGACTCGATAGTTTTTGACGTGGGGTGTCTGTTGAGTTAAGAAATCAACATTTCGCAGGAAAGACATGCTTCGATTGCTTTATGAAACTTATTTGCTTCATTACTGTTTTGCCTATCATGCCCTAAATTTTTGTTTTTTGATTTACTCGAAAACTATCTTATAAATTTTCTTGAAACTTCGTCTGCAGCTAGTGAACATGATACGTGAGTACTACAAAATATGAAACTTTCATTATGAAGTGTCTGACTAGAGTTTAAGAAAAACGACATTGTTTAAAACAAAGGGCAATAAGCTGGTGTTGCAATGGTAACCACGCACCGTCGCTTAGAAGCCAGCGAAACCACAGATACCCCAAGCTCAAGTGATGTTTACACGTTGTAATTTGAACGTCGTGGTAACTGTTGCGTAATAGCGAAATCATAAGGATTTGTATGGGGAAAATTCGGTTCCTTCTGCATGTACCGGAGCACAGATTACGTAAAACAAAAGGAACAAAGAACGACAATAATACAAATGCAAAACAAGACCAAAAATACAATACCTCACAAACAATAGAAGATCATGGGTACCGATACATGCAGGAAGACCCGAAAATTCGCTTCGAATTTGAGCATAAAATTACGAACGATATTTCAATAAAGAGAAGTTCAGGTGAGCCATTTTTATTGAAATATCGTTCGTAATTTTACGCTCAAATTCGAAGCGAATTTTCCTCATTATACAAATCCTTATAATTTCGCTAATACACAACAGTTACCACGACGTTCAAATTACAACGTGTAAACATTACTTGAGCTTGGGGAACCTGTGGCGAAACATGAATCTTTGATCACATTTCATAAACTTGGTGAAGTATAAAAAGTAATCGAAGCATATCTTCCCTGCGAAATGTTGATTTCAAAACATATACCTCACGGCAAAATAAAAACTGAGTCGAGCCTCCTTAAAGTGCCTATAACCCTTACTTATTTATCACAAATATCGATTTTACATCAAGTCAATAATTAAGTGATGAAATATTTTTTTATTTGTGTGTTGCGTCTGTGCGTTAAATAATACGGCTCGAAAAAATAAAAACTGACTCGTAAAAATATTCAACCTTATTACACAACTTCACGCTGAATAAATTGTTTATTATACGACAGTTTTTGAAGTTGTTTTTCCCAGCGCGCGGTCAGAAGAGTGCAATAACGTGTCATATTTGCACTCGTTTTGATGCGTGTTTGCACTCTAGAATACTATGTCGAATAATAAAGAGGTTTTTATCTCCAATATGCTAATGAGTATGACATCTATCCAGTATTTTATATTTTTCTCCTTGGGAATTCGACTATAGCTATTGTCTGATTTAGTCACAATATTTGCTACAATTGCTTACAGAAGCCATTATTATGTTAATAAAATGTTATTTATCTCCACCAGCATGTTTTTGTTTAATAAATGAATACTGGAATGGCATCACATTCCTTAGCATATTGGAAATATAAACCTCTTTAACTCACAGATGCAACACTCATATATATATATATATATATATATTCCACCACCACAATATTTCACTTGATGTAGAATCGATATTTGCGATAAAGAAATAAGGGTTATAGGCACTTTAAACTCTTCCTTTCCCTTGATCACCCCCTGGATCTTCCTTTGCTTTGTTCACACCCTGAATATGCTTTGAGTGAGGTAGTGAAGTGATGAAGTGGCCGAATGGGAGAAAGAGAGAAGTGAAAGAATTAAATTAGCGAGAGAGAAAAGTATTTTGGAAGAAAGAAAGAAAGAAAGAAAGAAAGAAAGAAAGAAAGAAAGAAAGAAAGAAAGAAAGAAAGAAAGAAAGAAAGAAAGAAAGAAAGAAAGAAAGAAAGAAAGAAAGAAAAGAAAAACAGAGGATACTCGTATGTGTACTGGAATTCTAGACCCGTCATTTGAAACGTAGTAATGCTGAAGTTACAGAAAAAATAGAAGTTATCCGCTTCCCTCCCCAATTTTTCTTCTCCTTCTTCTTCTTCTTCTTCTTGTTCCTGTTGTTGTTCCTTTCTTTTCCTTGTTATTGTATTGTAGTTGTCGTTGTTAATTTGTTGTTGTTCTTTTGTTTCTTTCTTTCATTTGTTGTCCCCTGCCTTTTCTCGTTGTTGTTCTTGTTTGCGCTTCTCTCCTCTTCCCTTTTTTTGCTTTCTTTTTGTTGTTCTTGGTTTTTTTTTCTGTTTTTCTTCTGTTCTTCTCCTTACTATTATTCTCTACTCCGTTACAGGAGCCGCTTATTATGGAAACTAAAGGAATCAAGATTGGTTTCCTTGGTTACTGTGATCACGTACCCGATCAACCAAATTGTACCTTCATGAGAATGCAGTATAACTCTGGGCCTGCCATTTATCGAGATGATATCGCCAGCAGAGACGTCAACAAGCTGAAAGAGGTTTAACTTAAGATATACGAGAATTTAGTTTTATCGACTGAGTCGATAAGGTAAATTGACCACCGTAAAAAGATTCAAATAGCTGACGTTTCGAGCGCTAGCCCTTCGTCGGAGCGAATCAAGGAATTGTGGGTAGTGTGTGGTTTTATATAGTTAGCGGTGGAGCTACGCTATTGGTGGAAATTTGGTGACGTGAAAAACAAATGTAGATTAGTTGAATGAAAAGCGTTCGTTGATTCCGTGGGGTTTGAGAGTGCCGATTTGAAAGATGATTTTTTGTTCTAGGTTTTTACGGCTTTCTGTGTTACCCTGGTGTAGGGAAAGGCCGCAGATTGTCATGTGTTGTTTAGAATGGTTAGTAAGATTAAAATGGCGCGCGACTGGTTTGGATGCGTCTTTGTCATTTTTGTCAACGTCTCGGAGATGTTCACGAAAACGGTCGCCCAGTCTCCTCCCTGTTTCGCCAATGTATATCTTTTTGCAAAAAGTCAAGTTATGCAGTAGATAACGTTTACGGAGGTGCATGTAAAAAGATCAGTGATTTTAATAGATCGTTTGGGTCCTGTTATTTTGTCCGCGTTGTGAATGAAAGGACAAGTGTTACATCGTGTGCGTGTGCATTTGAAAGTTCCCGGTACATCGTCAGATTTCAGTGCGCTCGTAACTAGAAAGTTGCCTATGTTTTTGTCACGTTTGAATGAAATTAGTGGGGGTTGTGAAAAAATTCTGCCAGTTTCGGGGTCGTTTTGGAGTAATTTGAAATTTTTTAAAATGATGCTTTTGACTGTGTTGTTGTGTGGGTTGAAAGTGAGGGTGAATGGAATTCTCTCGTTCTCTTCCTTCTGTGGCGTTTGTAGTGCTGATTGTCTGTCGATCTGTTGTGCACGTTGTTGGCCCGTATTAACAACAGAGTCAGGGTACCCACGTTTCTTGAAAAACTGGCACATTTCTTCTGATTTGTTGGAAAAATCAGAGTCATCACTACATAGACGTCGAAGTCTGAGAAATTGAGAATACGGAATGGCGTTTTTAACGTGCGATGGATGTGAGGATGAATGTAACAGATAACTGTGGGAATCTGTAGGTTTGTAGTGCATACTTGTGGATAAACTGTTACCGTTGATTGAAATATTAATGTCAAGAAAAGCGACTGAGGTTTCGGAAATTTCCCAGGTATATTTTAGAGCTGGATGAAAAGTATTGACAGAAGTTATGAATTGATTAAGTTCCTCTTTACTGGAAGAGGTAGCGCCAATGCAATCATCGATGTAGCGACCGTAGAGTTCGGGTTTGGTTCCGTGGTACTGATTAAAAAATTTGTCTTCGATGTGGCCTACAAAACGGTTAGCGTAGCTTGGTCCCATTTTGGTGCCCATGGCGACTCCATTTACTTGTTTGTAGTAGTTTTGGGAAAATGAAAAACAGTTAAGTGTCAAAACTAATTCGGCTAAGCGGAACAGTGTTTCTGAGCTTGGGTTTTGAATGGAGCGCTGGTCGAAAAAATATTTTAGTGCTTGAAGTCCTTCGTCATTGGGGATGACAAGAGGCTTTTCGGCTTTTCGGCAACTTTCTGACACCGCTTTCTATGCCAAAGTTGATAAAGATCTCACTTCTACCAACCAAAAAATTGTCAAAGAAACTATCCAAGACCTCATTACTAAACAACAATTACCAGTTACCGCCAACAATCTCATCATCGCTACTCCTAGAACCTCACGCGTTTATTTCAAACCTAAAATCCATAAACCAAACAATCCGGGCCGACCAACTGTTTCCGCTTGTAGCTGTCCTACCGAACTAATTTCTAGCTATTTAGACAAAATCATGGCCCCCATTGTCAAATCACTACCCTCGTACATTAAGGACACCAATCACGCACTCGAAATTTTCCGGGATTTCAGTTTTCCCAGCGAAAACAAATTAATTTTCACTATGGACATTACCTCTTTATATACCGTCATCCCCAATGACGAAGGACTTCAAGCACTAAAATATTTTTTCGACCAGCGCTCCATTCAAAACCCAAGCTCAGAAACACTGTTCCGCTTAGCCGAATTAGTTTTGACACTTAACTGTTTTTCATTTTCCCAAAACTACTACAAACAAGTAAATGGAGTCGCCATGGGCACCAAAATGGGACCAAGCTACGCTAACCTTTTTGTAGGCCACATCGAAGACAAATTTTTTAATCAGTACCACGGAACCAAACCCGAACTCTACGGCCGCTACATCGATGATTGCATTGGCGCTACCTCTTCCAATAAAGAGGAACTTAATCAATTCATAACTTCTGTCAATACTTTTCATCCAGCTCTAAAATATACCTGGGAAATTTCCGAAACCTCAGTCGCTTTTCTTGACATTAATATTTCAATCAACGGTAACAGTTTATCCACAAATGTGCACTACAAACCTACAGATTCCCACAGTTATCTGTTACATTCATCCTCACATCCATCGCACGTTAAAAACGCCATTCCGTATTCTCAATTTCTCAGACTTCGACGTCTATGTAGTGATGACTCTGATTTTTCCAACAAATCAGAAGAAATGTGCCAGTTTTTCAAGAAACGTGGGTACCCTGACTCTGTTGTTAATACGGGCCAACAACGTGCACAACAGATCGACAGACAATCAGCACTACAAACGCCACAGAAGGAAGAGAACGAGAGAATTCCATTCACCCTCACTTTCCACCCACACAACAACACAGTCAAAAGCATCATTTTAAAAAATTTCAAATTACTCCAAAACGACCCCGAAACTGGCAGAATTTTTTCACAACCCCCACTAATTTCATTCAAACGTGACAAAAACATAGGCAACTTTCTAGTTACGAACGCACTGAAATCTGACGATGTACCGGGAACTTTCAAATGCACACGCACACGATGTAACACTTGAATGTCCTTTCATTCACAACGCGGACAAAATAACAGGACCCAAACGATCTATTAAAATCACTGATCGTTTTACATGCACCTCCGTAAATGTTATCTACTGCATAACATGTACTTTTTGCAAAAATATATACATTGGCGAAACAGGGAGGAGACTGGGCGACCGTTTTCGTGAACATCTCCGAGACGTTGACAAAAATGACAAAGACGCATCCAAACCAGTCGCGCGCCATTTTAATCTTACTAACCATTCTAAACAACACATGACAATCTGCGGCCTTTCCCTACACCAGGGTAACACAGAAAGCCGTAAAAACCTAGAACAAAAAATCATCTTTCAAATCGGCACTCTCAAACCCCACGGAATCAACGAACGCTTTTCATTCAACTAATCTACATTTGTTTTTCACGTCACCAAATTTCCACCAATAGCGTAGCTCCACCGCTAACTATATAAAACCACACACTACCCACAATTCCTTGATTCGCTCCGACGAAGGGCTAGCGCTCGAAACGTCAGCTATTTGAATTTTTTTACGGTGGTCAATTTACCTTATCGACTCAGTCGATAAAACTAAATTCTCGTGTTTCATCCCCCCACCGACGCAGCACCACAGTTTCTCTAGAAACTAACCCCATTCATTAACTTAAGATATAATTATTTACACGGGTTAGATTCCAGAAACGACCTTAGAATAAGGACCGGTTATTTAAACGAACAAGAGGCTCCAAGCAGCCTATACTCATGCGCATGCGTAAGAAAGTTTTATGACATATTTTAAACATGATAAGAAGATTTCCGACATGGAGAAGAGTTACTCCTTTCATTCAGTCATCGTTCCTGCAAACCACGTTGTTTACTATTGAATGTTTTATAAATGAAGGCTGTACCACAATGAAGCCAGTGATTCTTGTGAGTGTTATATATACCTAACGTGAACATTAGTAATGTAAGTAGGGTTGCAGGAGACGCTGTCGTGACAGTTCAGTAGCGCTGTTTTACCGGAAGTGAGAGTAGCCGGAAGTCACTAAACAGGAAGTGTAAAGGGCAAAGCTATGAACCGGAAGAGCACAAGTTAAAATATGCGTGCATAAATTTGCATGCAAAATCGTGACACAAAAAGTAATAATAATAAAAAGAAAAAAAAAGAAAAACGGAGGGCAAATTTTAATCATACCGCTTCGCGCATGAGTAATTATAGGCAGTTTAAACCAGTTTCAATCTGGTCAGCCCTGATATTATTTAAACGTTGTTTACTTAACAAATTGTCATAAAGGCATACAGCTATTTCAATTAACGTTGTCGGATGGTAATTGGGCATTGGCATGTAGGCATAGGGAACACAATGCAATGCTTTGCTTGAGTGACCCCCAAACAATAGCTTCCCAATGCCCAATTACCATCCGACAACGTTAATTGAAATAGCTGTATGCATATAGCGCAGACTAGAAAGAAGATCACAGACAGGGACTTTTGAGGCATTTATGCAATGCCCATCAAGCTGGCCACATGTTGATGTGACAGATTCTCGTTCATGATTTGTGACGTTGGGAACCATAAAAATTATTGCGACAAGCATGTTTACCCAAATTTTGCTTTAGTTGACGCTTCAAGGAAAAGTTTTGAACTTTCTTGTGGTAAGTCTTTACAATTTACCCTTTACTTAGATAGTTTTGGACGTGCTGTAAACATCCCAAGTTTTATAGCCATAGCTTTTAATTAATATTATTTACGTTACGGAGGGGTGCGGGGGGGGGAGGGGGGCGAAATCCTACCCCTGATCTCAGAACTCCAGAAAAAGCCTGTCTGAATAGGGTCAAGTTACGGAGGGGAATCGATGGGTGGCGAAATTGCTCCCCCACACCTCCTCCCCATCACCAACAACCCTCCTCCCCCCCATTACCAACACCCCCCCCCCCCCCCCCTCTCCCACCCCGGTCTCTCCCTCGGCCGGTCTCTCCCTCGGTCTAAATAGGGTTAAAATCAAACAAACCAATAACAACTATTTTTATCGTTTAAAGGCCAAGGTTGACATCATAGTCGTTTTGATGCACTGGGGTCGAGAACTTCTCTTACGACCACTTCCATACCAGCTTCATATAAGGAATCATCTGATGTCCCTCGGTGTGCATGTTATCATAGGAGCACATCCACATGTGGTACAGCCACACTGTTGGAGCCAGAGGAGGACGCTTGTCTCCTACAGTTTGGGGAACTTCTTGTTCCCTCCCTTGCGTCCACTTGGTGGCAATAACCCAGTAAGGAATACTAGTTTTATTTTTCTGTTCCTGGTAACAACAAGTGGTTAACACGGCGGCCATGTTGAAAAACAAACTTCACCCTTTGATTACAAAATAGCTTTTTTTTAGAACAAGTTACCGTAATAATTTGATTTAGCACCCGGGTGCTTATTTACTTTTGGTAGCTCAAGGGAGGGCGCTTATTGGAGAGGGTGCGCTTATTGGAGAGGGGGCGCTTATTGGAGAGGGTGCGCTTATTGGAGAGGGTGCGCTTATTGGAGAGAGTGCGCTTATTGGAGAGGGGCGCTAATTGAAGAGGGGGCGCTTTTTTTTCCTTTTTGACGACAACATGCTAGAGTAAAAAAGCACTTTATTAAACAATAACAGAAAATGTACATTTCAAATAGTCCGAACTACGGTAACAATCACGGGTTCTCACAGTCAGAATATAATTCGCTATAATATCTCAATGTCTTTAACGTCACTATCTTCGATAAGATAACTTTCTGGCAGAGCATCTTTAAGGGGGTGACACTTATTGAAAGGAGGGCGCTACGCTATATATCAGTGAGAAGCTGATGCTTTATTAGCTGTAGCTTCTTAGGACTGACAGTCCATACTATTAAATTACTGTTAGATTGTTTTTCTTAATCTTGGTTCCAGACCCCTAATTTTGAACTATATAAACAGTTTTCAAACACCGTAACGGTTGCTTTTGAAAATGTATGTCGCTTAGCATACGAAACGTCGAGTTTATTATAAAAATGCGTTGGCTTACCATGTTTATCACTGCTGTTTGTGTTTTATTTCTTATCAAGTTACGATGGCCTAAGAACAAGAGTTTATGCGCTTTAAATGAATGGGGTCAAAAACAATATAAAGCGCATAAACACGATTAAGTTCCTCTTTACTGGTAAAGAGGAACTTAATCAATTCATAACTTCTGTCAATACTTTTCATCCAGCTCTAAAATACACCTGGGAAATTTCCGAAACCTCAGTCGCTTTTCTTGACATTAATATTTCAATCAACGGTAACAGTTTATCCACAAGTGTGCACTACAAACCTACAGATTCCCACAGTTATCTGTTACATTCATCCTCACATCCATCGCACGTTAAAAACGCCATTCCGTATTCTCAGACTTCGACGTCTATGTAGTGATGACTCTGATTTTTCCAACAAATCAGAAGAAATGGGCCAGTTTTTCAAGAAACGTGGGTACCCTGACTCTGTTGTTAATACGGGCCAACAACGTGCACAACAGATCGACAGACAATCAGCACTACAAACGCCACTGAAGGAAGAGAACGAGAGAATTCCATTCACCCTCACTTTCCACCCACACAACAACACAGTCAAAAGCATCATTTTAAAAAATTTCAAATTACTCCAAAACGACCCCGAAACTGGCAGAATTTTTTCACAACCCCCACTAATTTCATTCAAACGTGACAAAAACATAGGCAACTTTCTAGTTACGAAC
The DNA here is from genome assembly GCA_024195265.1 of Dendrophyllia cribrosa. Classification (NCBI taxonomy): domain Eukaryota; kingdom Metazoa; phylum Cnidaria; class Anthozoa; order Scleractinia; family Dendrophylliidae; genus Dendrophyllia; species Dendrophyllia cribrosa. Next base: position 37,853,664 of record JAJLRJ010000007.1, on the reverse strand, counting down.
GCACTGAAATCTGACGATAAACCGGGAACTTTTAAATGCACACGCACACGATGTAACACTTGTCCTTTCATTCACAACGCGGACAAAATAACAGGACCCAAACGATCTATTAAAATCACTGATCGTTTCACATGCACCTCCGTAAATGTTATCTACTGCATAACTTATACTTTTTGCAAAAAGATGTACAGGAAACAGGGAGGAGACTGGGCGACCGTTTTCGTGAACATCTCCGAGACGTTGAAAAAAATGACAAAGACGCATCCAAACCAGTCGCGCGCCATTTTAATCTTACTAACCATTCTAAACAACACATGACAATCTGCGGCCTTTCCCTACACCAGGGTAACACAGAAAGCCGTAAAAACCTAGAACAAAAAATCATCTTTCAAATCGGCACTCTCAAACCCCACGGAATCAACGAACGCTTTTCATTCAACTAATTTACATTTGTTTTTCACGTCACCAAATTTCCACCAATAGCGTAGCTCCACAGCTTACTATATAAAACCACACACTACCCACGATTCCTTGATTCGCTCCGATGAAGGGCTAGCGCTCGAAACGTCAGCTATTTGAATCTTTTTACGGTGGTCAATTTACCTTATCGACTCAGTCGATAAAACTAAATTCTCGTGTTTATGCGCTTTATATTGTTTTTGACCACGGTATTTTGTTTTGGACAATGGCCGCCCGACTAACATTGATTGTTTTTCGTAATCTTGTTTCTAGACCCCTAATGTTGAACTATATAAACAGTTTTCAAACACTGTAACGGTTGCTTTTGAAAATGTATGTCGCTTAGCAGACAAAACGTCGAGTTTATTATAAAAATGCGTTGGTTTACCATGTTTATCACCGCTGTTTGTGTTTTATTTCTTATCAAAGTTACGATGGCCTAAGAACAAGAGTTTATGCGCTATATATTGTATTTTGTTTTGGATAATGGCCGCCCGACTAATATCCTGTTCATAGGATACATAAGTACAATTGGCTGCTAGAGATGGTAGTTTACGCGTGTGTGAGCTACGTTAATTATTTTAGCGATATTGTTTCTTGATGACAACTAGTTTTAACGGTTTGATAATAACTTGCATTAGTGGTTTTGTACAATATCATGAAATTCATTTCCATAGCATACTAAACAACAAAACGGAATGAAAGAGCATTTGTAGATTTAAAACATAGCCTATTTGTCACCACCGGTCTAAACTACAGTACACAGTAATTTTATACAGAAATCTTAAGCAGATTGTAAGTATATTTTGCTCGAGGAGTTAAAACAAAGGGGTTGTTCGATTGACCGTATTCCAGAATAACAATAAACAATGAGAATATTCATTGAGAATTGTTTGTTCAAGCACACTTGCAGTAAATTTAACAAGAAAGCTTGATAACACAGCAATAGGATGTGTTTAGATTTACAGTGGCTCCCAAATTCCAAAAGAATATTCTAGAATATGTTCAATCAAACGCACCCAAAGGTAGGTAGGTAGGTAAAGTTTATTTATCATCATCATCATCATCATGTCGAGCGCACTCGGATTCCAGAAATGACCCTCCTCCAACCATTGGTGTCCTCCATCACTTCGGGGAGCGCCTCTCTCGCTAGTCCTGAATCATCCTCTAGCTGGTCAATATAGGTCTTGGCTGGACGTCCCCTAGATCTCTTACCATGTGATGGCTCCCAGAATAGCAGTTGGGAAACTACCTCTTTCTTACTCCTCCAACAATGTCCGCTAACATCGAGCCGTGTTTTTGAACAACAATAGATTAATTACTTAACTAATTTAAATTATCTAACTAAATTAATTATCTATACAAGATTGTATTAAAAACGATAAAAACTATCCTTAATAAAAGGGACACTGACACCTATTTTTAGTATCACTTTGAAAAGCCAAAAACCATATTTGTTTCAATGGAAACCTTCAAATGATGGTCCAGTTTTGTTAACAAATACTCTACTAGTGCACAGAAACTAGTATTCGTTATCTTTGGCTGCAGATGGCCAGGATGGAAATGAATTGCGACTTGAAAAAATTGGCCAATTTTTTCAAGTTCCTCCCAAGAATCGTGGAAAAATCGCAGAAAAATTTATTATGGTTTGTTCTTCCTTTAAGAAAAGTCACTTGATATTATCTTCTTGGTGTTCTAAAAGCAATTTTATATTTGAGCAAAGGTACTCTGTCGTATATTTAGTGTATTTTGACCAAAACACAGCAAAATCTGCGTGACAATGCCCCTTTAACTATCATTAAATTAGATAAACATTAAATGCATGATAAAAAGAGCTAAGGCTTCCTTATATTGAATTAATACTGAACACAAATAGGTTCAATGCTGTGTTTACGCTTGTAGCCACTTCGATAAAACGTTTTCTAGTTCTCTCCAGTTTACCAATTATTGTATTACTTTTTGTTTGACAGGATGTGTATGGGGGAATGGGTAAGATACCCAATAAGCTGCTAATAAAAGCTTATGAACACTTTACTTTTGGACACATGGATGATTTGAAACTAAGTCGGATTCTTAAAGTTGTAGTTTCAAAGTGAGTATTTCCTATGGTCAATAGCTTTCGAATTTTGAGGAGAAGTGTGTCTTTTGAATCCCATCCACCTCCCAACGTTTTAGAAAATCGCCATTAGCTAGTGGTCGTTTTCAGTAGCTTTTCATGTATTATTCAAACACATTTTGATGTGAAATGTTTGCGGCATGACATGGGATGTTTCCTTGGCAACCACGTTTTGATAGGCATATGGACCAAACTGTTGATTGTTATTGTTAATTCTTGTGAATGTAATATTTCCTTTGTATGTTTAAGATTCTTGCCTATTTTGGCATATTTTATTGTTTTAATTAAAAAAAATTTGATCAATAGAGATGATTTTCTCGGAATGCGAAAATTCCAACAGCCAAGATGGTGGCTCTACCAATAGATGGCACCAGTTTAAGTCATATGACGTCATCATTCACCCCCGACGACTATTGCTTGTGGCTTATTCGAAGGAAGTTACCGCATAGGTAACGCAGCAAAAACCAAACGGGGGAGGGGGAGAGGAGTCCAACAACCACGTCTAGTACCCCGGTAGGGATTTTGATTTGCTTGTACTTCCGACAGCTAACATTTCGTATCTCGTTTTATTATTTTAAAGAAATGGCGTCTTGGATGCGAGCTATCTGCCCTTGAAACTTTCAATTGATCATAAAACTAGACGACTTCATCCTGAGCCCATAAAGAAAGGTAAATGGATCAGTGTTTGTGAAGAAGGGGATACACAATGTGAAAATCTTTGCAACCCAAAGTGACGCAAGCACATAACATGCATTTGGAATTATGATTATGTCAATGGAGTCTACACCGTTGAGCCCTTGGATAAACTACGCCCGTGTGACCATTTCAATAAACGCTTTCAAGCGGTGCCGTATTAGCGTATTCGATTAAACGTTGTGTTCTCTCATGTAAACGCCTCTTAGATGTCTTCCAGCTTCTCCTAATAGCAATGATAATAATCATAATATTAATGATATGTAAACTTATAGAGCGCTTAAATTATTAAATACTTCCAAAGCGCTTTACAATATGCAACACTTCTCGCTACAACTGAAGAAGAAATGTGTATTCCTCTTTCTTAAATAATTTAACTGTACACACAAAATATATTATAACTTTAAGTTAAAACCTTTTATATACCGTTTATGGCAGGAAAGGTAACCCTTTCATATAACTGTCATTGAAAATGGTACCCCTTCCATATACCTAAAGAAGAAACACTGCATCTCTTTACTGTACCCATGAAATAAACTTATGGAAAGATATCCAAGGAAAAACGTCAAGCGTAACTACTATTGTAGTTAACCAAACAATAATATTCTTTATTCAGTTCAGGTTGTGGCAGTTTTACCTGCCCTTAATTTTCTATACTTCAGCTCTTGAAATCCCTGCCTTTTGTATACCTCCAGGCTAAAAAGGTACCCCTTTCGGGCGAAGCATCCCCGTATAGCCCATTACAGGGAGTACCCCCCCCCCCCCCCCCCTCCCGGGGGAAGGATGTTTCGCGTAGTGCTCGGGCGTCTAAAAATGGATGCCGTTTCTTCTTCGACAGAATGATGAATTTAAGGCGTCTGTTGATCACGAGTGCCACAAAAGGCCCTGGCGAGGTTAGTCATACCCTGAGGGTTGGAAAGGATAGATTCCACGATTTCTGAAGCATTTCCACTATTACACGCCATCTTTGTTTGACATCATGTCTTGACCAGCTGAGTGCTGTACTTTTGACTCTAAGAATTTCGGGGACGCATTGGGAAGGTTTACATGATGTATTAAGATTTCTTCGCAAAGTACACTGAAAACGTGTTCACTGCACATACTGAGAAAATGTGCAACAAAGGGTGAGATTCGGTGCGAAAAGCACAGTGAAAAGTTTACAAAATTTGCATTGAGAATATGGAGAAAATTCAGTCTCCTTGTGCAAAGTTGTAGTTGTAACAGAGTATATTTCGAGCTGATGTCCGAAGATTTCAGTGTATGTAGTACAACTTTCAGACTATGTGAACGTGATTCATCATGGACACGTACGTTTCATTACAAATAGTATATATATATATATATATATATATAGATAGGCTTAGCCTAACAGCGTCGCCCTCTGAACAAGCTTAACTAACTAGGTGAAACCTAACTTAGGTGAAAGGTCGGAAGCACAAGAATTTAGATTGACGACCGGGCTATTTTTCAATTTTAGCAATTCTCAAAAACAGTATTACCCGACCGTCTCAACAGTACATTTAGACCGTACAAAAGTTCACAAAAACAACTTTTTCTCCGTCTAGAATAACTATTACGACTAATTTCCGAATAAAATACAGTTGTTGGTTGTCAAAAATTGCCCGAGAAACTGATTTGGAAATCAAAATTGCAAAAATACACAAACATATTTGCATATTTAATAAGGCGACGCGAGTATAAAATCTAAGTCTTGGTTTGTTTACATAAAATCGCTTTTCAATCTATGTAATGAATGAACAAACACATAAAAATGGACAACACAATCTTTTTTCGAAAAAATTTATTCAAATCTCCATTAGTTTGTTTAAAAGCAAAACGCGTACCGTACCATTTATAGCGCATCGAGGCCGAGCCGTGTCTTCGATGAAATTCAAGAAATTAATACAACTGAATTTAAGCTACACGTTTATAAACAATTCTCCAAAACTAACGAGAACACAAACAAAAAGTCAATCACAGATTTATATCAACATAAATTCCCATCGAAAAATGTAATTTGTTTTACCTTTAAGTCCCTCCGACGACTATTGCAATTGTGCGCGCTTCTCAGGTTCTGAAATCCGTAAAACGAACATCTCTCCGCATTGCTAAAAATGTATGAAGTTCCTCGAAGCAAGATTTTATCCCTGAAAGCTCTTCTTTTTCCACTAAAGCGGCTTCTGAGTATCTCTTAATTAGTATCCTGTCTTGAGAAGCAAACCGCCAAAAAAATGTTGGGTAATAACGACTTTAATTCTCAGCTAAAAACAGCAAACGATCATGCAACTAAAGTGTTTACCGAGCTGACGGCTGTGTAGCCGCGTCATACGCGCATGTTTTTCGACGTCATTCGCGCCAGCGAGCTAGCGGCGGGCGTACGGCACACGGCGGGCACACCACGCGCCCGCGAAACATTCCGCTAGCTATGACCATGGAAAATGACGGGCATAGGTTCTGTGAGTATGGGGCTACGCAGCGGGCCTTCTGCCCGCGAGTGCTCCGCTATTAGCATTTCAATACGCTTTGAATTCATTTCACATAAAATGTGTTTATTTCAACAACTTTGTGAGAAAAAGTATGAATTTTGAAACACATGCCGCCCCATAGTTGTGACCTATGAAATGTGATCTGTAAAAAAAAACATGTCGATTGGAATGCCCTCTAGTGGGCGCGTTAACGAATTCTTTATCGATTATTTTTCACGATCATCCGTATACACCCACTGCAAAAAAAAAGAATAATACGCATCTTATAAGAGTTAACAGATTATTGCTTTTTGCAATAAGTGGGTGCTAGAATTTTCAGGTACATTACAAAAGATAATTCGTTAGCTCTAATACAAAATAAGGTATACGTTGTAATAAGGTATACGTTGTAACCTTGTAACCATTGTATCTTCGAGTAGATTTGTACAATGCATGTATAATGGACTGAAATTTACGTATATTTTCCATCCACCTCATATTTTACCTCCTTTGCAAGCCCAATGGGCTGAAAAACGGCTCTCCAGAAGCTACAAAGGTTGTGTTGCATTTCACAATGTCCCGTGCATTGATAGAGGATGTACAATAGACTTTTGAAATCTATTTTCCTACCGTTTTTTTTAGCCTATCCTCGGGGAATAGCCTAGCAGGATGGAACAAGATGTGGAAAAAAAACGTTAACTCTAGCAATGTCACAGGGATTTTGTTATGTTTTCATCAAACTGCACTAAATATTAACTAGACAGTACATTTGCTTATACATGAAAGTGGTCGTAGAACATGAAGACGAAAACCTCGAAGGAAGTAGAAACCAAAATCAGTGTTTAGGGGATTTTTCCAAGACATACGGGGAGAACTTGAAAAAATTGGCCAATTTTTTCAAGTTGCAATTAATCCATTTCCATCCTGGCCATCTGCAGCCAAAGATCACCAATACTACTTTCTGTGCACTCTAAGAGTAACTGTTAAGAAAGCTGGACCATTATTTTTGGGTTTCTAGAGTTAACAATATTTCTTTTGGCTTTTCGAAGTGACTCTTTAACCCTTTCACGTCCAAGAGTGCCAAAGATGAAAATTCAAGAAAAATCCCAAATTTCATTTTGTAAAATATTGAAAAACAAATGGTACCATGCAAAAGTACTGCCGAAGAGGTTTCATTTGAATGGTCACATCATAGGATTTAGTCCACAGACTCAAAAGTTAGAACTACACTACATGTCTTCATAATTAACTCTATGAGTGAAAAGGTTAAATAGGTGTACAATGTAGAAGGAATGCTTTAAAACCATAGTGCAGAGACTAATGTTACAAATGCCTTCGATAGATCCCTCTCGTTTTAACATTCAATATTTATAAGATTCTTTCGACGCAGACGTTTTCTGCATGCCTTCGGTTATTACTGAGAGGCTCTTTTGCGTATTGCGTACCTACTCAAAAACCCACTGTTCTTAACGGTCATTTTAAAACGCTAGACAACAGTAAAAATAAGAAGGTAAGTAAGTAACAGTAAGTGAGAAAGTAAGTAACAAATATATTTACAATCGCCCGCTGGTTAACTCAGTTGGTAGAGTACCAGACTGCAGAGCGGAATCCCGGCCGGGCCAACAACCAGGGTCTTTAATTTTTAACCCTTTGACATGCAAATTTCCACCAAAAAACGCTTTTTCAGGCTACAAATGCCATTTTATGGCCATTATGTAGCCAAATTGAGGCCGAACAGTCACTAACATCGTTTGCAGCTCGGCAAACTAAACCCTCCTGCCATTTGTAGAAGTATTTGAGAATTTGAGTTCGGGCATGCGCACTGATCGAAATTTCGACAGTTTTTGAACGAGAAAAACACGACTTGCCTTGACTTCTCCTTTTTAATTCTCAAGCCCGTTCTTTTAGTTTCCCTTGTGTCTGTTTTTTTTTTTTGGTCAGTTTTGTTGACCTTTTAATAGTTTTTCTTGACAATGTAAAGTTTTCACCCAAACGTCGCGGAATGTGGAAATTTTGATCGTCAAGTGGCCGTCGGTGGGAAGGGCAAATTTTCCTTTGATTTTGTAACATAAAGTTCAGAGGTTGTTTGCGTGAAACTCCAGTTCAATTCATCCAATCGGTCTCATCTGGGTATGTTTAGCAAGATTTACTCCTTCCCTTGCCGATAAGTGTCAAAAATATCTTCGGACGCTAAAACTGATGACGTCACAAATGGTACAATATGTATGACCCTAAACAGCGCCTAAAAGCGCGCTTGCACGTCAAAGGGTTAATGATCTTAATAAAATCATGCTGGCCACGCTAAAACATCTTATCTCAGGTTCAAATAATCGCGTCATTTGGCGGTGAGTACGTTAAGCGTTTTCTCTTGTCTCCTACAGTCATCTTCTCAACACAAATAGATGGGGGCGTTGAGGAACTCACTGTTCGAAAAAGAGTAGGGACGTAGTTCCCGAGGAGTGGTACAACCTTTCCCTTGGGGGAGGGGATACAGAAATGGAGCCAGAGTAACTGGTGCAAGCTGTTATGGTTTGGTCAAGCAGAAATTATTTCAGCATTCCTTGTTCGCGGCCATCAACAGACTACGTAAATATTGATTTTAGGAATGTTTAATATCCAGAAAAATTCATGGAATAATGTTGCATTCACTTTGTGACAGCTATGGGCTTAACAAAAATCTTTATTCAGCTTCGCCAGATTTGGCAGAGACACAAACAGACACGCTAAAAGGGAGATATCGGGAGGGATTTAGACGCACTCTTTTTACCTGTGATTTTAATCAGTGATTACTGCTAGTTATATCACGCTCGTCCCTTTCCCGAATTCTTGCAACTTTTTTCACATTGTTTATCCTTCTCTCCACAAACACTAATCCATTTAGCATTCTTTATGGGCTCTGGGTGAAGTCGTTTGGTTTTAGGATCGAACGCGATTTTCAAGGGCAGGTATTCAGCCCGCAAAACACCATTTCTAAAGGAATAAAAATATGATACAATAACAAAAATCAATCTAATGACAAATCGTTTCCATTAAGGGGACACCATCGGAACCAGGAGAAATGCCCTCTTAATAGAAGTGTATACATCATGTGAGTAATTTTGCATTCTAGTTCAATTTTTGCCATATTACATGCTCAATTTTAGAACACCTCTATTGAGCGGTCAATAAGTGTTCCCCCTAAATTGCGCATGGTATAGAGCGGTCAGTTTGCTATTCCCCGAGGGTGACCACTTAATAGAGGTTTGACTGTAGTTGCAAAGATTATATGAGCATTTTGCTGGCTTGCACCAGAAGAAGTGTCCCCTTAATGAAGGTATCTCTTTAATATAGGTGAAAATATAAGCGTTTTGCCGGCCGGGACCAGGGGAAGTGTCCCCTTAATGGAGATGTCCCTTTAATAGAGGTGATAAAATGCATTGAATGTTTGGCCAGCCGGCACCAGCAGGTGTCCCCTTAATGAAGGTGTCCATTTAATAGAGGTGATAAAATGCACATTAAGCGTTTTGCCGGCTGGCAACAGCAGAAGTGTCCCCCTTAAAGTGCCCCTGCGATCAAATTTTTGATTTTCATATTTTTACATTTCCGTGTACAATTAGACTTTCTTACTCATCTTGCCAAATTTCAATTCATTTCAATTCAAGTCATTTTATTTTAACATTTATTTTCGAGAATTTACGGCCGCCATTAATCAACCTTGTTCCAAGGCTTGGTTGCGAATGCGAGAAAGTGACGTCAAAGACTCAAACATACCTCACGGGTTGAAATTCTAATAACAATAAGTATTGAAAATCACGCGAAAAGCAACAAAAACTTTGGACTTGTTCTTCGTGCAATTTTCTATGCTGATTGTTATTATAATTTCAACCCGTGAGGTATGTTTGAGTCTTTGACGTCACTTTCTCCCATTCGCAACCAAGTCTTGGAACAAGGTTGATTAATGGCGGCCGTAAATTCTCGGAAATAAATATTAAAATAAAATGACTTCTGATGTTCGTAATGGATTGAAATTTGGCAAGATGAGTTAAGAAAGTCTAATAGTACACGAAAATGTAAAAAAAACAAAATCAAAAATTTGATCATAGGGGCACTTTAATGGAGGTGTCCCTTTAATAGAGGTGATAATATGAGCGTTTTGCCAGACGGAACCAGGAGAGGTGTCCCCTCAATGGGGATGCCCCAAAGTGGGGGTTCCACTGTAGAACTGTAAATTTTTTAATTCCCCCTGTTAGCCTACAGCGTAATATGTGGTGGATAAGGCAACAATAGTAGTAATAAATAAATAAATAAATAAATAAATAAATTATTTATAGACTTTTGGCACAACTTGACTAAAATGCATTGCATAAAGGAATAAAAAATTGTGAAATTGTTCATTCTCTATTTTCGAATTGCCCATCATACACTTTGTTTGCCCCTCCAAATTTTGCATAAACTATTGTTTGTAAATGCTCTTGGGAGGACTGCATATTCCCAAGAGCATTTTAAAACAATAGTTTATGCAAAATTTGGGGGGCAAACATAGTGTATTATGGGCAATTCGAAAAATAGAGAATGGCCAACAAATAGACCCAGCAGATGGTTTTAATTGCTACAAATGGCGTTTTAACGAAGCCTATTTACATAAATATTAGAGAACCTTTCACTCCATGGCCATCATAATTCTCCAATGAATGACTAACTTGTAGCGACATGGTATAAAATTAAATAGTAAGATAAATGGTAGAATTCTAAGGAAACAAACAACACTTTTTTAATCTTGAAGACATGTTTCGGCGCTGCTGATTTCCCTTTCGTAAACGGTCGATGCCATCGTTAGCATTCAGTAGTAACCAAGCCTTTTGTAATGGTCGATGCGATTTCTCGCGAGTTTATGCCTGGATTGGGACGAAAGTAGGCTATCATTGTTTGATAAAATTGGGCTTAGGTAAAGCGATTATTAGATCTAAGCTTGATTCGCGGTTAGGTAAGATTTAGGGATATGGTCACCCGTTATTATTATTGATATATCATTAAGAAAAGCACCTTTTATAATTAAATTTTTCTTGGGTTTGCCGGATCAACCCAGTGGTCTTGTGCCGGTGAAGAAGGGATGTTAGCATGCAAGAGGTTCAAGAGGTTCCTTTTTCTGTGATAGAAAAAAAATTCGATAATTGGTGAAAATTTTTCTAAGTATCGCTAAAATGGCAGCGACCGACAACTGCCATCGTCGGTAACGAAATAAGGTTTCGTCACTGACAATCGGCAATATTGTAACAGAAAGAACATGTCTTCAAAATTAGAAAGTGTTGTGCGGTTCCTTATATTCTAACTTATCTCCTGATATCAAGACATTTTAGTAAGATATTTGTACCTTGAAAGAGTTACTCTAAACATCCGTGTATTTTTCACTCTCTCGCTGTTTCCAAGAACAAAGTGTTCAAATGCATCGATGCGGAATTTATCAGGTTTTATCCCCAAGCGACGAGTTCCATACAATTTCTAAAAGTAATCAATGGTGGCCGTTAGAAGATTAGAAAGAGATGGCGTACCCTCCTGAATTGCATCATTGTTCACCTTGCACGTTTGCCTAATAGAATCGAATTTATGGGTATTGAAACGATTAAAAAATTCCCTAATTGTTCCCTGCCAAACATTGTTTCAACAATTGCGATACAAAACATTGGTCACCACGTTCGTGAAAGATAAGTGACGGACTAAATTTGCCCCATATACCGCTGTAATACTGCCTATCACGCGCGTGCTTATTCGATGCTTTAACGCTTCAATTCGGGAAAGCTGAAAAGATAATAATCAAGGAAAAGTTAACAAAATCGTATAGGTACAATGCATTGACCATGAGGGAAAATAGTACATCATTTGTGCCAAAGGTACATGTGTACATGGGCTCAAGGTCATAATTTAATGCTCGTGAGTAATGGATATGCGCGCGTTTTTTGCGACATCTTTCCTGTCGAAGGAACTTTTTTAATCTCCTTAACCTCAAAGAGGGCGATTTGTACACCTATTGAGGTTAGCGTGCTTGTTTAAGAGAAAGCAACCACTTGGCAGGCTTAGCCTCAAAGGAAACTCACTAAATTTTACCCGCGCTCATGCGCACTCTGATGACCCGAGAAATTCACCGCAGTAGTGATGCGCGATGCAAGACTAAGGAATCACCTTAAACTACTCAACACATTACCGGAAATAACCCGCTATTAGGACGTGGCGGGTAGAAGAAGAAATTCCCCAAACTGTATGCCACGACCTTGTCGCCATGGAGACAGTGTGGCTGAAGCACGTGTGGATGTGCTCCAATGACCACTTGCACACCAAGTGACATTAGATGTTTGGTTATATGAAACTGGTAGGGAAGTGGTTGTCTGTGTAACTCTCCTCCAAAGTGCATAAGGACGATGATGATGTCAACTTTGGTCTGCAATTATTAAAATAACGCAGTCAATGTCTTGTGGAGTTGCTAGTACTAGTAGTGTGGAGTGCAAAACGTTGTTTCTCAACATTACATTACATTACATTACATTACATCAACCTCGTTCCCAGGACCTTTACCCCAAGCCAGGGTAAAGGTCCTGGGAACGAGGTTGTACATTACATTACATTACATTACAATTTGATAATACAAAATGGTGGTTACCGAGCTCGTATTTTAGTTATAGGCACTTAAAGCTAAAATTGAGGGGTTTTTTTACAGATTTTACTGTTACTATGGTAACCTGTTACGTCATGACGATGACCATAACCTGTTCACCAATGGTTGGGCATTTGCTTGATACCATTGTTGTAGCATCGACTGATAAATAATTTTTGTATTGATCTATCTGAGTGTAAATGCTGGAAATTATTAGCAACTTTCGTGAGCTACCTTAAGCGGTTTCGAGCAGGTTAGGAGGTGAAAGATCTCACCATTACGGTAGGTGGACCTAAAATAAGCAAGTTTGTTTTCAGAGTTTGCCATGCGCGAGTTCTATTCAACTGGCGAAATGAAATGTTATTGCAACTGCTCAAATTACGTTAACTGAGTAATGAGCCACATGGAATGACCAATTGGACTTGAAATGCATGGCATAAAACTGGTTGTTCGGGGACCGGAAAAAATGTCAAAAACTTAATGAGTTTTAATGAATAATGATTCTAACTCATCAAAAAGAGTTAAATCGGCATACATATATAAGCCATCTTGTATTGAAAGTTCGGTGCTAATACGAAGGAATGTAAAAACAAAGTGTGCAGGCAACATTTTTAAATGTCCCCATTTGCAGTGGGTTTCGGAAATTACAAGCCCCAAAAACGTCAGCATATGTATTGTGTTAATACTGGAGACGATCTAAGTAAGCCATACGGTTTTCGTAGAGTCAAGAAACGTTTCATCTCACTCCTTCACTGGCACGTTCATTATTTTCCACAGCTAGGCTACTGGCTGATAACTTTTGTCCGTTAAAGAGTCTGACCCACCCAGTTTGCATTGCGCGCTTCTCGTATTGTTATGATACGGCTCTATTCCATATTTGGGCAAGCATATCACCTCTTGCACGAGTGAATTTCTCATTTACAATACAGTATGGACTTTCGGGGGCCCTGAAAATGGCGGATGAACCAACGTAGGCGCGCAATGCAAACTGGGTGGGTCAGATTCTTTAAACCAATCAAAAAGCTAGATAACCCATTTGTAATAAGTATATAACAGGTCAACCTTCTTTAACTTGTTAACATCTCTTGCGGCAATGTCATCACGATAAATTGCAGGCCCAGAGTTGAACAGCATTCTCACTTCCGAGCAATTTTTGCCATACAAAGATGGCGTGTCACAGTACCCAAGAAATCCAATCTTTATTCCTTTTGCTTCCAAAATAAAAGGTTTCTACAACAACAAAAAGAGAAAGTATCAGGTTAACTTTGTCCATTTTTACTAGCAAGTGCGGATTTTACATTTTCGGTTAGAGGACTTTAACCTTTCATCTGGTTGTTACCCAAAAACCTAAGGGCGGTTTGAGCATAAGAAACAACTATTTAGCGGCACAATTCGTTGGGTAACACTTCTCTACTCATATCGCCTAGTATCCTAACCCTTTCACTTCCAAGAGTGCCAAACATCACAATTCAAGAAAAATCCCAAATTTCATTTTGTAAAACATTGAAAAACAAACGGTACCATGCAAAAGTACTGCTGAAGTCAAAGGATTCATTTGAATGGTCACACCATAGGATTTCGTCTACAGATTCAAAAGTTAGAACTACACTACATGTCTTGATCAGTTGACTCTGGGAGTGAAAGGGGTAAAAATGTGGCCATAGTCCGTGAGAGATTCAACCTCGTTCCCAGAACCTTCTCCACTTTCAAAATGGCGGAGGGGCGTAGAAACCCCTGCACAAGGGTCAAGCCCAAATCATACCGTCCAGAAGGACGTCGGACACCTTATTGAGACTTATATAACGGAGTAACTGGTTAGCTTTCAGTTGAGGTTAGGAGTAGCAATTTATATAGTTAAATTTAGGACTAAGCAACCCGAGAAGCTACGTGGTATTCTGGTACGGTAGGCTATGTAAGCCTATAGTCCAGTAAACTTGCCGGTCAAAATGAAACAAATTGCAACAGAATGTTTTTCTTCTTAATATTGTTCCAAAGAGTCCGTGGAGTTACCACAAAAAAATCGCAAAAAATCGGAGCACGGGAACACCTTCAAAATTGCATTTCTTCGAGGGGCTTCAAATGCGCGCATTGATGTAACATGGAAACGAGGCTAAAACTGGAAGTCGTTTTATTTCTTTCATAAATGGCCATATTCTTGCAAATTTTTCTAATGTGTATTACTACAATTGCATCAGACATCATTCCTATCTCTTGTCTCTCTAATTAAGAGAAGTCACGTGCCATTCTTGGAATTCTCAAACAGCGGCGGTCATTTTAGAAAAAAGTATATTTTCTCTACTCGTAATTTCTACAACATGCATGCTCGTTTCCTCAATGAAAAGCTATTTTTAGTTGGTTGACGTTGGACAGTTTCCAGTTTCTTTTTACAACAACAACAATTTATTTGTACTCTCAAGCCTCGTTGTTTAATTCGGGAAAATGCTTTTCGTCATTTCGCCAAGTTACTTAATTAATCTAAGAAGAAATTCGAATGAATTCGTTTTTAGGGAGTGATACTGAAGCAGCAATCAAAGCGCCAATTATTGGTCGTCATCTTCAACCTCGTCCACGATTGAATTGGTAAAGCTACCGCCTTTGCACTGGCCACAGGCGGGAGAAACCTCGAGGCCGTTCTTGCGACAGGTGCACCTGAGGCTGCTGCAATCATACGAACGGTTGCATATAATGCGCAGGAGGGACTCGGGTGCGGCGGCTTTGTCCGTCATGACAGGACGCATTTGCTCTTGCTCCACAATCCAGCCCCATTGCCTTGCCTCAGTCATACCGCAATCTTCTCCTTTTCCCCGCTCACCTGCAGATAGACTCCCATGCTGTGGTACTTTGCCGCAGCAGATGTAGGAGGAAGGCTTTGCGGCTGAACTTGGACCTTCCTGCTTGCAAGCTTCTCACAATATCTCTTGTACCTCAGGCTATCGAGATTCTGTCCTCTCCTTCCGTTGAATACTGACACCAGGGCATTCTCACCAGCCTTCACAACGTCATCAGCAGATCCAGCGCCACTGAATACAGAGGCTTGCTCCCGGAAGTAAGAGCAGTCGATGAATTTCTTAAGAGCGGAATTGGTCCTTTTTTGTGGTCGCCTTCATGTCTGCAGTGAACGTAACTGTTGCCCCAATCTTGTTTACGGTACGCCTTTGTTGCGTCATACTCTTCGTGGTGAGACTTTCGTACCCATCAAACACAACGATAGGCTGACGATACTTGCGCTTAACATATTTGCAGTAGAGCTCACACAGCTCTCCGTAGGTTGCTGATCCTGGAGTGGGCCAAGGGCATCTGTGGATAAGCGCGCCACCATCCAGCACATACTGCGTCACGCTTCGCGGTATCTCAGGTGCTTGATCTTGACCCTCCACAAGTGACCAGAGGGCATAAGCAAGAACTGGCTTATTGGCCGGGCGCATCGGACTTGGTGCTTCAAACAGGGTTGTAGGGTATGTTCATAGCTCGTGCGGAAAACCTGCCCCATGTCATCCAAGGTATTACACGCGAGGACATAAAATGAAAAATATTGATAAATTTCGACGCTGTTCATATAATTGTTATACCGACGTTTCGGCAATGCTGCCTTCTTCAGGGTACAAAACTATCAAGAGAAAACCGTTCCTTAATTTCGGCATTGCCGAAACGTCGGTATAACAATTATATAAACAGCGTCGAAATTTATCAATATTTTTCATTTTAGCATTTGGTATCTACGCTGCGCAGGTTATTTCAATCTTCCACTAATTTGCATACACGAGAGCTTTTGTGTTAGAATTTATTTTATGAGATGCGTGACCTCACTGACTGCTGAAAAATATATTCAATACAGGAATTGGTTTAAATGAACACATCCAAAGATATTGACCAGTTGTTGGAATTACCTAAATGTAAATTATTTTATTTGCGGTGTTTTCTACAATTTATCTCAAACGACATGAACAACTACTACTACAAGTTGCAGTTTTATCTCTTGGGTTTTAGCCTTTAAGCCTGGTTCACACGTGCGACGCAAATGCAAATGCAAATGCAAGCGCAAACGCAAGGAAAATACGTGTGAACCTGGGCAACGCAAAATGCAAACGCAAGTGCAAATGCAAACGCAAGAAATGGAAAACTTTTCATTTCCTTGCATTTGCATTTGCATTTGCATTTGCATTTGCATTTGCACTTGCGTTTGCGTTTCAAACGTGTGAACCGGGCTCAACGCAAATGCAAGCGCAAACGCAAGGTGAAAAGCACTTGTTCCAAGCCACCGCGGTTGAAGTTGAAATCAAGATGGCGTCCTCCACGATTAAAGCAGACGAGAAACTGGCAGAGAGTGTGAGGAAATATCCTGTGCCGTTCCTTTAGCAGCCGATATGCGAGAATCAGAAAAACCATACCTGCTGCCAAAAACTCAGCGTTGTCCGCCAACTTGGAAGATAACTTCAACTGCGCCTGCGTATCTAACGTTCCTTGCGTTTGCGTTCCACGTGTGAACGTCGCTTGCGTTTGCGTTTGCATTTGCATTTACATTTGCGTCGCACGTGTGAACCAGGCTTTAGGGATTCTAAATTAAAAGAAAGAATAGCAAAGTTCCATTGCACTACAATTACCTTGAGTTGCACCGAGAACGTTGCACGCCTTCTTCGAAGTGAAATTGACGCGCCAATAAACGTCTAATCTCTGTCTAGCCGCCTAGCCTTCATGTGACGATCAAATTGTTGGGTGGGGGTGTGCCGCTGGGACTCTGAGACCCTTAACCTATACTAGACCATTTTAGCTGCATTTTGCAACCCTATTCTAGACTAAACACCTAAAAACCCTACCCTATCCTAGACCTATCTCCAGACTCGCTATTTTCCAGAAAGTCGTTAACTATCACAGTTATTAGTTAACAGAGGTCAGTAAAAATGCCGTACTGCCCGCCGTACCGATTTTTAAATGCCATTTGCCAGTAAACCTTGTTTAAACTTAATTTCTTCACGCAACTGATCAGTTTTGCGGAAAACGATACCCTATTCTAGACCAAAAATTTCTGATAACTATACCCTATCCCAGACTAAACTGCCTGAAAATCATACCCTTCACAGCGGCACATACCTATATAGCTCATATATGGGAGTACCCCCCCCCCCCCCCCCCCCCCCCCCCCCCCCCCCCGAGGTCATATGACACATGGTGAAACGGCGCTTCGGAGATGATTCCCAGCGATTGGCAGTCGTGTGTGTTTTCTGGTAATCTGACAGCGTTGTTCAAAGAAAACAAAGTATTTCATCGTGTTATATATACTTAGCAAAACACTCCAAGAGTACTGGAGAATTTAAGTGGCCTCGTCCATGAGTTTCCTTCGCAAACCATTGTGATCACTGGTAAATAATCTTGACTTCGCCAACACGGTCGTGCGTATGATGTTAAGTATCATTCTATATTCATTTTCACCACCAAAACGACAGTAGGACAATTACCAATTATTGGACGAGGTTAAGCAAAAGATCGTGATTTGTCAGTGGCGAGCAGATCAATTATTTGCCGAAGCCGAAGGCTGAGGCAAATAATTGATGTGCTCGCCACTGACATTTTACGATATTTTGCGATAGCCGAGTTCAATAAAAGGATGAGGTTAGTTTCTAGAGAAACTGTGGTGCTGCGTCGGTGGGGGTGAAGCACAATAATTTTATCGACTGAGTCGATAAGGTAAATTGACCACCGTAAAAAGATTCGAGAAAGCTGACGTTATTGGTGGAAATGAAAGGACTTTGCGTCGTTGTGCACATAAGCAGAATTATTCAAGGCAGTTATTTGCAGGTCATGTGGTGGGCTCTCGGCCAATTAAAAGAAAGAAAAAAATGCGTCGAATGATAATTAATTTTGTTACAATACCTGAGATGTGTCGTACTTTCCGTAAGTAATACCAAAATATTTCATTCCGGTCTTTTTGAGAACTTCAACGGTAAAGTTGGTGCTTCTTGAACCAAAGTCATTCATATGATTATTGGCAAGGGTGACTGCATCAAATCCTGCGAAACTGTGTACAAAAATGACTTACCAGTCTATTAGATACGTTAAACGCTAAAATAATTATCATCACCATTAACGCCCAACCCCCTCCGGTATTGAACCAAAAACGTCCCATCGTCATGTTTTAGTCGCTGAAGTTACTTAAAAATTGCATCAATTACTTTCATTGGTATTCAAAATGCGACCATGCAGTAAGCCAAAGAGTTACAGCCTAAAATTTGTTGTGTATTTTTCTTTTGGAAATTGTCAACGAGAGATAAATTGTTTTCACTAAGTATCCAAAACTGCAAAGGGCAAGATTCGGAAACTGGAAATACCTTGTCGCGGAAAATGTTGTTGTTATTCATCGTGGTAGGTACAATAATAATGAAGTGTATTATCGTTCGTCTCACGATGTAGTCACTTGAGATGTAGATCGCGAAGTTTCGACTGCTTACTGCTAGTCAGTTCTTCAGTCGATGAGGTCAATTCCGCTATCTCTGTTGTGTTGACTTTCCTGAAGCGTGGATGCCCACGATCAAAAATCACACCAACAGGAGAACGGGACAACAGCTGACCGCTGAGGTAAGAACTACTCGATCGCCGGAACAATGGAACAGGGCGTTGTTGCCTCCCCCCCCCCCCCCCCTCCCTTTGGGTTTTTGCGATGTTGCAATATTTCGGAAATATTTTACATCTAATAGATAGCCCGCGATGTGCTCTACAACCTAAGGTAAATATTATGGGTTGTGGCGCTGCTGAAGGTCCGTGACGTCATCCAAAATTGATTTTACTAAAAGTTCAAAATTTTTGGAAAAATGCGGAAATTGCAAATATTGTTTGCTACAGTTGCAAAATAACATACATTTAAACATTTTGATGCTTTTGGTACCATTTTATATGTTTTTACACTGAAAAAGGTAAAAAACACGCATTTTTATTCAAAAATGGCTTGACCACATGTTACGTATGACGTCATATCTCGTTACCATACTAACCGGTTGTCGCCAAACTTTACCAAAATGTGTCTCAAGGATAAACGAACATCTACTGAAAACGGCATGTACTAATCGTAAATGGTCTTGAAAATATGGGAGAAAAATCTTAAGGGGTGGGGGGGGGGGGGGGTTCCCCTGCACGACCGAGGGTTAAGATTATTTTCTCCTTAAACTTGTTTGTTTTTCATCAAATGTAGGCTTCCAATATTTAAACACAAATTATGCTCAGTTCTAGCCCGTTTTAGTCGGTAACGAAAACGTGGGAACTTGATCGACAAAAGTTAGGCTATTTTTTTTCAATTAATTCATACCCAGTCCGCGCAGATTAAAAACGCTCATCGACAGTTTCGGAACAATATGTGATAATTTATCTCAAAACTGGACCATTATTTTTCGGTTTCTATTAATACCAAAACGGTTTTAATTTTGGTTTTTGAAATGACACCAAATCCCCGTAATACTGTCCTATTATTAAGGCGGGGGTAAACCTGAATTTTAATGAAATTTTAAAAGTTTTAAGGAGGGATAGGAGAAAGAAAATGATTTTTGGAACACCAACAGACAGTCGATACCCACGTAAGAGCACCCCAGGTTGCTAGTGGACTAACACTGTATCTGTCTATTAATTATTAACTACAAATTCTAATTTTAAAACTTCACTAAATCTTAGACATTTCTTATTTCTCTAAATTTTACCAATCCTTTGAGAAAAACTATTTCCTCCCAAACATACCCAAAAATTTACAAAACACCCCATAACATAGATTTATGTTTTAAGCATAAGGTTTTTGGATTGCTTGAAACGCGAACGAGATATTTCCATTAAAGCCATGTCAAGTGGCGGAAAAATGACGTTTAGGTTAACTCCCGCCTTCATAGATTTAAATTATGAATGTTCAAAGTCACTGCAGGCTGAATAGTGTTAAAGGCCCACCTTCACCCAAAAGACGTTGCGGTCGTTTGTTTTGGTTTTGAAATGCCCCATTGTTCATACGCATGATCTGATTGGTTGCACGCATTCAAGCGTGAATTTCGTGTTACACGAAATTCAGTACAGAAAGTGATCACGGCGAGCACAGCATTTTGGGTAAAGGTGGGCCTTTAAGAATGGCAGAAAGGCACGAATGGGAAAATGGGAACGTACGGCGACGGCAATTTTACCTTAATGACGGAGCGGCGGTTGGATTTGCTTCTAGTGTGACCAACTTTCCATTAAACTTATAGCGGTACACATCTTTCCTGGTAAAGGGAGACTCCAAATTGGCCACTGCAATGTCAGCTTGTCTTATGTATGGTGCCACTTCAATGAAAGAGTCATTATATGTGTGGTAGCCATGTTCGACGTAATATTTTACCGGCCCGGCAAAGGTAATATCTCCAACGAACAGTACTGTGACCTTTTCTACAGAGCAAAATAATATTGAAATGAATGTCAAGATTTATTTATCAAAAGGTAACAAATGCTGCTTAGGTAAAAACATTTTGGAAATATAGTGAAAGGGGTGGCGAATGGTACCTTCAAAATCGTGGATCTCGAAAAATTTTGTTCCGGTCTCGAAATCTCGGCAGTTTTTGTTTTAAGTCTCAAAGTCTCGTTTGGCTGGTGCTTTTTCTGTCTCGGAGTCTCGGATTTTTTTCCTCAAGGTCTCGGAGTCTCGGATACTTTTGTCAAACATTCTCATTCTTCATTCTTGTTTGTTGTTTCATAGGTGAATCGGATATTTTTGGCACTAAGTCTCGGGCTCGGTTTTTTCCTGTATTGGGTCTCGGGCTCGGATTTTATAACGTAGCTGCGGTCGCGGTCTCGGATTTTGAAACAAGGGTCTCGGCGTCTCGGCGAGTCTCGGATTTACCATTCGCCAGCCCTAGTGAATTACAATGCCAGAGTAAACTTGACTGCCTGATATATGAAATGTTATATATCAGATGTAATTTAAGCCAGTACTCAATACTCAGCCAGACTGAATCAGAGCAAAATTGGTTGTTTAATTAACGCAGTTTCCTGTTAGTCACTTTATGTTGTCACTTGACGTATTTGGTCACCTTATGCGTATAATTGTTAGCGCGCGAACGCCCCTAGCGGCCGGGAGCGATGAGAGGCGGCTGTATTCGCAGGCTACATAATTGTAGATCTATTTAAAGGAAACCTCGGCCAGAAAAAAATATTTCTTCTAGATCATTAGTTCGTGTCATTGTTAAACTGGTTTACGGGTTTTGAAGGTGATTACAAATCTTTAACTCTTGAATACTGGCATTTTGTTTCTGCATTTTTTTTCTTGCAAATTTCCCGCGCGCCGCCATGTTTGTTTTCGCAAAGTTTGGTGGGAAATGATGACGTCATTGCGTTGTCGTGAGCTTTCAATACGACGGTTTAAGTCAACATCACGTAAATTAATAAATATATATATGCTTTTAATGCATTTTTGGCTGAATATTGTCCGGTTCTACCGCGAAATCGTCTTCTGTAAACTCCTTATTGACATCTTCGACAGCGCAATGCCGTCATAAATTACCATAAAGAAAACATGGCGGCGCGCGGGAAATTTAAACTGAAAAAAAAAAAACACTTCGCATTCAGTAAACAGTTACGGAGATACCGACTAAAAACCCCGGCATGAGTTAAATATAACATTACGGTCATTACGAATACTTTGGCTCTAAAACTGTTTTTCAGCCGAGGTTTTCTTTAAAATGCAAGAACTAACCTACACATTTTACTTGACAATGACATCCCGAAGATGTCGAAACGTCGTTTATTACTTTCGCTAATTTTTGTATTGAAAGAATTATTTGCCTTTTAAAAAAAATAACTATAGTTTGTATAGCTTAAATAAAAAGCTACCATGAGCCAAGTCGTGAATAAAAACACTCTAAACAAAAGGTTCTTTACCGAAAAATCATAGCGGCAACACGTTGTTACATGTATAAACTTCTGTTATTTGCGGCCCGGATATCCGTTTTGAGAAAATCTATGTTAGAGATTTTGAGTACGGTCCGTGGGTATTGCTTTAGGTATTTATTTTGTGTACAGAAAAAACGTCCTGTAATACATTAAACCTAAGTTTTAATTACCCAAGTGTACGTTGAATATTTTAAACTCACTTTGTAACTAGCCTTCTTGTCAAACAACAGGCAGGCCAAGCGTTGTGTGTGAGCCACATCAAATTACAGATTCGAAGGCGGTACACAGTAATAAAATAAAGGTAATAACACGATTTGTAACGGATCGAGAAACGATAGAAAAATCGAAAATATTGCACAAGTAAGAAGCCTTTATTGTGTAATATTTTCGATTTTTCTATCGCTTTTCGATCCGTTACAAATCGTATTATTACCTATATTTTATTACTGTGTACCGGCTTCGAATCTGTAATTTGATGTGGCTCGCACACTACGCTTGGGCTGCCTGTGGTCAAACAACGTGTTACGCAATGTTACCGGCGATATGTTTTTTATATACACGGCTCGATATTTTATAGGTCTACAGTAAACTCTCTTTAAGACGAACACCGTCGGGACCGGCCCCAACTGTCCGTCTTAGAGAGGTATCCGTGTTTAAATTTGAACAAAAATAACATTAGAAAAATGGACTCGTTTGTTCATATTATTCAGCACTTACATTTCCGTTTTGAAATATTTTTCACCAAATAAAGCACTTCTCAAGTGTCCGTTGACGGTTTCAAAGTGTCCGTTGTCCGTCTTATAGAGAGTTTAGTTTAATAAGTTTAGTTAAAATGACTCAGTGAAAAACGGCAGGGACCATCACCAAGTGTCCGTCTTATTAAGGTGTCCGTTAAGAGAGAGTTTACTGTATATACCCTGTTATATAGAAAAAACTGACAAGGATAAAGTGATTTCAAGTTTATTTTCCCTGACGCCACAAGTTGACCCCTTTACGGGTTCAGCGTCGGCCGGGTAAATAAACTTTCGTCGCGTATATTAAACTTTAATGAAAACAAAATATCGCCACCGGTTTTCCTTCAGTGTCAAATGTTTTAGGTCGAAATTTTAGAAATGAAGTTCTTTTAAGTACTTTTTAAAATTAAGACTTTGGATAGAGGTTGCAAACTTCGTCAAATTTCCGTTCATCAGGAACAAAACTTCACACATTTACATCAACACTTTTCGTGCCGTGGCATTTTTCTTAGTCTTGAAACTCCATTTCAGATCGCTTCAGTTTTCGATAGCTTGTGCGTTGAAAATAGAAGGTTTGTAAACGCGAAAGATCAGTACATCGCTTTTAGAGTCCTTTTACAATGTCCTCTTTTTCGGCGGTCAAAGTATTCTCTAGGTATATTTCCTCCTTGCACTTGGAACGGGTAAAAGACTGCCTTCAAATATAAGCACAAACCTTATGCACTGCATACTGGTCAGCAGAATTAACAAGAAACGTTTACAGCCCATCGAGCGATCAAGCGACTGAGTGAAATTTTCTCCAACTACTATAATTCGTTCAATGCTTTCGCGCATTCACGAGTTAAATCAAAGCCCTCTATGAGCCAACTCGTGATTATGAAACCCTAAATAAATAATTGATTCTTCACTAAAGGTAAAGCAGAATCAGCTAGCACTTGCTGGGGCTAAAATTCTGACCACCCAAGTAAAGCAGATCAAGTTAGCAGGAGCTGAGATTGATATTCCGAAAATATAGCAGTTTTCTAATATTAAACAATTCATTTATAAACTCTGATTGCAACTTATCGATGCTGCTTTTGCCTGGTTTCCATATCAACCTAGAGCAACCGTTGACAGGACGATCGCAACCTCGTTATTCCCGGCCAGAATTAACGTTTTCATGAGATACAGATCGAAACGCGAAAACAGCAAGGGAAGTCTTGCATATTCCTAGACTTATAGCAAGGAAAGTATCATTAGAAATCCAAACACACACCGTAGATTGATAACAATGCGGCTGAATTGCAATTGCAGAAATAAATTATAATCGAACACGTGGAAACGCTGCGCTTATGTCGAAGAAAAGGCTATTGAACTGGCACATACAACTAACCCATAACGATGTTGCTGGGCTTAATACAAATACAACTTAACATAGTCAATTACTAGCGCCTTTGCGAAAGGTCATCGAGGAAGATTTTTCCACTCTCGTTACTGTAATTCAGTGTAAATTCAACCCAGTATTTGATACAAAACGGAATGTTGATTCTAGACTTGCAGGGAAAATTTTACAATCTTACCAAATCGCTGTTACGTTTCGCACAGGACTGCATTGACTGTACAGCAAGGAAAATACCATTGAAATCTGCGACGCGCATATTTACTCGCGACATGTGGCAATTTTCTCGGGAAAATGAAACCAAACCTGCGTTGCAAAAATACAGGTCCACGTTAAGTTTCTTAGCATATTTTGACGAGTAATGTCAAAATTAAAATTAAAAGGCCTCCTTGTCAGAATTTTTTGTCGCCTAAGTTCGTCTAAACAGATGAACAGTTTACAGGCCATCGAGCGATCAAGCTAGTTAAGTTTGGTCCAACTGCTGTAATCTATTCTACGCTTTAAGCTTTAGTCGGCTTTCGAATAACCGATACCTGGATTAGGCTTATTTCGATATATCAAACTCAGTTCAACTTGACTCCGAGGTTTAGAGGAATAAAAAACAAAACTAATTTATTATTCATTCCCGAACCTCGATATGATTATTTTTGTTTTATTTCCCTAAGCCTTGGAGCCAAGTATGAATTTGTATATATCGAAATAAGACCTTTTTCGTAATTGCGGCCGATTGATATATTCTTTTATATGTATGCCTTACTGGCTGGTAAAAAACTTTTGAATTTTGCACACGCTAACGAGGCCACTAAGAATAAAAAGGTCATCCGCCATTATGACGAATTACCGATTAAGGTTAAAACTGAATTTTTAGTAAATGAAGTAAAAATTTTCTTAGTTACCGTTTTTCGCAGTTGCCACGAAAGGTATTGACATCAAGAGATACAAGATGATATTCATAATAGCGTGTATATTAAGGGTTTTACTTTCACGTGTAGCTCGTACACAATCTACATAATATACCTTCGATGAATATGGCCACCTTGTAACCCTTCTACACGAGTCCAACTAGTTGACAGTGGCTAAATTAAAAGCACGGTGGACTTGCTGGTAAGACATTTAGGGAAATATCTTAGCGCAACGGGTGACCATAGACCTCGCTGTCAAGTATATTGTTGCTGGGCACCCAGGACTTAAGTTAACTACTAGTAGCTACTTCTAAAACACACTTCCTATTTGGTGGGTTGTTTTACAATCAAATTGATGGGGTTTGTATGGGGTCCCCCTTAGCTCCCACCCAGACTAATCTTTTTATGGAGCACCACAAGAAGGTATGGTTAGAAAACTTTAAAGTCGCTCCTCGTCAGCGTCATTACCCGCAATATTTACTTTATCTTCCAAAGCACATCAAAGGTCATGTATTAAAGATATAATATTTTAAAAATATTGTAACACGCAAAAATCCAAGGGGGGAGGGTATTGCATCTATCAATAGATAGTGAGCCATGACAGGGAACATCACCCCATTTTTCACTCGTAAATACTCGAAACGTTGACATGTTACAGCAAACGAGGACAAATATGCAAAATTTTACTCTTCCTTCCATCACTCGGCTGTAAACATTCTTGCTAATTCCGCTGACCAGTACATAAGGCTTTCGCATATATTTTGCCTGTTCCAAATGCGATAGGTTATGTTCTCCTGCTTTGCCAATGGGGACGGCATTAGAGGGAGGGGAGGGTGGGGAGTTAGACGCAGGGGGTGGGGGGTCGGTGGAGAAAAACACGTAGGAGACGGAAGGCTCCGAATGTTGTTTCGTATTCACGAGTCGTGGCTAGTAGGAGCATTTGATAATCTTCTAACAACCCTCTTTGTTTATTTATACTGAATGTGCATAGTATGGCAGATGGGGAACAAAACCTGTTCTCGGAAACAGTAAAAAAATGAAATAGACTCAGATATTTAAAGTTACTCACTCTTTCGAGGTATATATGTTGTGGTTCAATTTTATCCTTGGTGCAAATTTTATTTTCCTTTGTTTAAAACTCATTATCATACATTATCATAGCCAAAGGCAAGGGAAAATAAAATTTACACCAAGGATAAAATTGAACCACAACACATATTTCTCACTTTTTATTGTATCGTCAGGATGAGTCTTTCATTTGGAGTTTTGTGGCAGGTTTTTGTAATTATATATTGAAAAGTTATTTAAATAATGGAATATTCATGATCCAGTTGATCCACCATGAAGAATTTTATTAGTCACGCGAGTTGCTCCTTATATGATGCTTATTCAGCTGCAAGTCACCCCTCTCACTTTACAATTTAAACTAAAGGACAACTTGCATTAGTTTAAAGAAAATTGCATTAAAAGCTGACGAAACTAAAGGGTAATTATAATTATGCTGTTATTGTTATTGCCCTTTGCAATCTCCAAAGAAACGCAGTCTGCTAGAGAACTAGAGAAGAAGACACTCAAATTATGTTGGCTCTAATCTGATTTTATGTATGCCGGTCAAGGTTAGTGCAACATTGTTAACATTGAATGGGAGTTACGATTTACGGGATCAGGAAAGGCTACCCCAAAGCTCTGCTGGAATGGAGGCCTGAAATAGTGAAGTGGTGAAAGGGCAGGTGCCGCACGCAGTGGAGGGACTGACCGTGGTGTGAGATAGCTGGAATTGAACAAGATCTGGAGTCCTTGACGGCAAACAGGGCACAATAGTGGGACTTGATCGATCGCAATGTTGGTGTCATGACACCAAGTTGCAAAGATGATGATTACGCGGATGATGATGATAATGAAGATGATGAGGATGATGATGATGATAATAAAGACGATGACGATGATGATGATAAGATAAAATAGATGTTCATTGTCTTTTCATAGTATGTACGTGCATATTCCACTCGAATACGATTACAATTTATCATGTGTATACATAGAAGATAACGTGGATGCGTGGAGATATATCTCAACTCGTTTGACATTTAATAACGGCAAACAAGGCAAATAACGTGAAGATATTGACTTCCAACCAACAAGATAAAACTGATATCTTCACATGTTACTCGTGGGATGTTGCAGAGTATACCACTCGAAAGCCTATCAAGTATATATGTACTTAAGAGCCTTGTCTAAGAAGTAAATACGAGCAAAGAGACCATGATACCACTCACCTAAAGATCTCCAAGCCAATGAAGTTTAACTACCAGATTACTAGCTATACCTCTACCTAAACATATAAGGTTTATAGACAAACTAATGTCCCATTCACACCAACGGTTAAACATACTTAAATGTTGTTTAGTTTAACTAGGTTTCAGCCTCTATCTTGAACGTTTTGAAATGCAGTGTATGTGACTCAAACTACCTGGAATGGTAATAAAGTCAATAAAGTTTCTTTTAGTAAAGATTTCCCTCCAAATATTACGGGAGGCTAGGAGGTATTTTTCTAAACCTGTTTTAAACTAAACATCATTTTAATAAACATGTTTAAGCGTTGGTGTGAATGGGGTATTACTTAGAAACTTTCACCCGAAAGAGCTGGCTTGATTTCAAAGATTCAGAGTCTCCGAGAGCAAATTTCACGTAAAAAGCAATACGTTCTTTGTTTGCTTTCACTCCAAGCCTCCCATAGATGATCTGAAATAAAGGCAATCAGGAAGATTATAAAAGCAAATGAAGAAACATTTTGGGTTCCCTATCAAAGAAAAAAACACCATTTTCCTACTTTCAAAAGAGACACAAGAAAGAGAGTGAGAGAGCGAAAGATGAATTGATCGATTGATCGATTGATTGAATGTTTTATTTTTTGATTGATTGGCTGATTGATTGATTGATTGATTAATTAATTAATTGAAATTGAGGTCATACATTACCGGATCATTTCTTCCAGGGATACGAGGAGGTGGAAAGAGGAAGTTGCCTAAACCAAACTTCACTAGCTTGTTGCCATGGAGACTATGTTGCTGAACGACGTGAGAGTGTGATCCTATTATAGATGTACACCCATTAGTTACCTGAAGCTGGTATGGAAGTGGTTTGAAGAATAGATCCCTGCCCCAGTGAATATAGACAACCATAATGTCAACTTTGTTCTACATATTTTGAAGACCAGAAGAGATAATTAATGCTTGATATTCACGGCTATTTACATTGAGGCTGCTAGCATTGCTATAATTTAGCGATTTTTCTACAAACAGCAATAGTCATTGGCTCCTGCAAAGAGTTAATGATATTGAATGATAGTCTACCCTTTGGGAGTACTGTAAAACCTAGTAATTACGGACAATACAGCTAGGTAGCATAGAAAATGTCTGTGTTAACACTAATCATCCCGGGCCTTTTTCGATTCCGCCTCCCCTCTGTAACTTCAAGACTGTGACAATGGATCTTGGTACATAGTAAGTCTAAAAAATACCTTATTTGTGGTGTTTACGTGACACGATAATGTTATTATTAATATGACGTGGGAATTTAACGTCACGGTCTCCGAATGGCCACATCTTAGATCCGCCATCTTGTCCAATCCTATCGTATAAGGAGATATTTAGTCGCTAATGGTTACGGATGTGTAATTGGGGATGTCAATAAAGCGGGGCTCCGACATACCGCATTTCCTTGAATAATAGTCATCCCTCGATTAATCGCTGCCTCAAATTATCGCCTTTTATAGGATAATAGTTAAAACAATCATCTCCCTCGTATTTTTCCCGCCTCCCCTCTCTTTCCCAGGGGTGGATCCAGGGGAGGGGTTGAGGGGGTTGCACCCACTCCCCATTTGATTTGTTTGACTTTTCCTGTCTCTCCCTTGTGGTTCATAAAAATAATAATACAATTGTTTTATGCGTAGTTGTTTCACTTCCACCAATTGACTGATTGTCAAGTTAGGAAAAGATAAACGCTTTTCGAGTCTCAGCTGGAATGCTGGAAATGGCGTTTTAGAGGATAAAATTGGAAACATTTTCCGAGGGGATGCCTCCGAACCTCCCTAGAAGCTCGCCGTCCACGCCGTCCGTACAAGTTATTAACATGTTAACCCCCCCCCCCCCCCCCCCCCCCACCCCCCATTCAGAAATTCCTGGATCCGCTCCTGCTTTCATCAACGCTATTCATCAACGCTATCCATCAGACGAGGGACGACTCATTGACGACTTTGATGAGGTTATTGACATTATAAAACTCGAGTTCATCTTATTTTTCTGTGAATGTTTATTTCTGTTTATGTTTATTTATTTATGAATAATAAAAGACTAACATTTCGGACACAACTTCCAGGGAGAAACGTCAAAATCAGCTGTCATTTAAGACAAAACGGCACTTACAATGCCCAGGAAACCTGTATGGGTTTATATGTGTCTAACCTCGTTAATGTCTACTATAAACAACCTTAAATTTCTGATATCTCTTTCCGCAATATCCTCTCTGTAAGTGCGCAGGACCAGAGTTAAACTTCATCCGCATTTCAGAGTAATTGTTTTTACTTGGTGCTAATAGGAAGTAGAGGTAACCAAGGAAGCCAATCTTCACTCCCCTCTCCTTCGCAACAAGAGGAACCTATAAAAGAAAATGGAATGAAATGAATTGTTATCAGGGTTTGGTCTTAGACCAAGTTTAAACAACGTTTAACGGTTTAGAGTTGCAACAAACATAACACCAAGAGTGATGATTTGTGATCCTCGCAGTGTGCTCTCAACTTCAGCAGTTGAAAAAGCAACCTGAAAAAAAATTCAGGCTTGAACGGGATGCGATACCGGTGCAATGCTCTATCCACTGAGCTATCAAGCCACGTGGATAGATGGTCAATTGTGAGTTCGTAATATACCCGATGATAGTGATTATATATGAATATGAATATATGAAAATCATATATTATGTGAACTGCGGATAAACATGAGCGAAATTTGTGATCCTCGCATGCAGTGTGCTCTCAACTTAAGCAGTTGAGAACACACTGGTCGTATCGGTTTATAATTAAAAACTAGCCTCACTAAAGTATTACAGTGTGGCTACTGTTACCGGGGTACCCAGACAAAGTTAACCAATCACATAACAGGACGAGAACAATAGATTCCAACATTTTTTATTTTAGCCAATGAAATGTCGAGTGCAGAACAATGAAATTTCAACTTGTTCGTTGGCCATGAAAACAGATCAATACAAGTTTTGGTTGAATGTACAGCGTTGAATTTTCAATTAACTTCGATTCCATCCCTTTTGAACTTGACTTGTTTTAACAACGCGATTTGGAAGGCTAATGTCGGCGATTCAAATGAAAGAGAAACTCCAAACTGTGTGAAAATATGGAATGCGACGGCTGTACCGTATGTCTACACAAATAAAAGTGCTGGTGGTGGATTTAAAATAATTTGTTCGGTCGTAACAGATTCAAGTTTTCTCTACGGCGTCAAAGGCGGGGTTGGAAAATAAATACACTTGATGCCAGCGAAAGAAGACATTCTTAACTGCATAAGAACCAGTAGAAGCGACGGTCATAGTTGAGGCAAATTAAAAAGTGACCTACGGATTTGAAAGCAACGAAAAGTCGAAAACACGGCTTGTTCGCACTTTGAGTTCTACGCGTTGGGTTCCGGCAGTCGGCGGATTAAGCTGAAATAAAATAAGTAAAAGAGAAATTCCAAACTGCATAAAAAGGGTATCGGTCGTATAAAAAAAGGCGCATTCTTCAACATATATTTCACACTGCCGGAAAATCCATCGGTATATTTCGGCGGTTCGCCAGTTGAGTTATTATATTTTCCAGACGATTCAAAACAGTAAATCCAACTCCCTCGAGATGAATTCATGATAAAAAAAAAACTCAACCGCTGGACTAGAATTTTTTTTTCACAGAGTTCGAGGTTTGGTTAATAATTATTTCTATTTTTCGGCATATACAACTATAGACTTTTAATACTTTCACCAAAATGATTTCTTCAAAACCGTCACGACCGCCTTGGGAGATTAAAGAAACCCATCTAGTGCTCAAACCGCAAAGAAAATCTGCAACGGAAAAAATTCTGACTACAATTCAATGAAAAAGAATTGAAATAAAGGAGCCGTTCTTTTTCAAACAGTTAGAAAATAAATGCTTATATATGCTACGCTGGCAGTGTGCCTTGTAACATTTGCAAACAACCAACGTTTGAGTTGTTATTTTTTCCGAGAATTCAAATCCGCAACGCAATTTGCCCAAACATACGGCTGTCGCGTTCACTGCTTTCATAGAGTTTGAAATCAGTTCTCGCTCACTTGCATGACACATGACATTCATTCATGTAGCATGTGAAACTACTCAAATTTTTAAATCGAAAAGTCAACGCTCGCTAAAGCTTTATTCAACATAAGCTTCACGAGTGAACAAGTTGAAATTTCATTGTTCTGTACTCGACATTTTATTGGCTGAAGTTAAAAATGTTGGAATCTATTGTCCTCGTTCTGCTTTGTGATTGGTTAACTTTGTCCGGGTGACCCCGGTAACAGTAGCCGCACTGTAACACAGGCTTACCATCCTCTGTTTGTGTGGTATGCTGTGCATCTGTAATGGTGGCATCGGTTTATAAAACTAGCCACACTAAAGTATTAACACAGGCTTACCATCCTCTGTTTGTGTGGTGGGCTGTGCATCTGTAGTGGTCGTATCGGTTTATAAAACTAGCCTTGTTAAAGGCGAGTTTTAGGGCTCTTTTAAAAAAATGATGAAAATGAATCATAAAGACTTTTGTTCTGGGGCCATCGTAGCTTGATAAGAAATAGAACACAAACCGCGGTGATAAACATATTGAACTTATTCATTTTTTATAAAACTTGACGTTTCGTATGCTACTACATACATTTAAATGAAATAAAAACTAAAAATCCGTACTTTCGCGAACCACAAATCACCAAAATAAACATAGAAAATGGCAAAGTTAAACATGGCAGCGATTTTGAGAGTTTTCGTTTCATTAAGTGATGCCAGTTTTATAAACCGGTACGGCCAAAACAGATGCACAGCAATCCACGCAAACAAAGGATGGTATGCCTGTGCTTGTACTCGGTACTAGGCCTTTCCAGATTGTGCTCGGCACTTTTTTAGAAAAAGAAAAAGAAAAAACTTGCAATATTTATGTCACGCTCAGATGTTTTTTTTTATCTGTAAACTGAATACGCCTACTACAGTGTATTTGTAAACTGCAAATGGAATTAAAATGGCAAGTTAACATTTATCATTTTACTGGGGTTTTTTTTCGCTCTTTGCCGTGAGTTTAGGCTTAAATCGCTGCCCCTGCTTGCAAAGGCTTGAAGCGCCGAAAGCGTTGATTCTCGCGCGTGTCTGGCTAGCGAATTTACCAAGTTTATTTATGTCACGTTACGATGTATTCTTATTTGTAAACTGAATACGCTTATTTATAAATATCAAGAGAAACTTACTAACTTCGTATTTAATTTACGAGTTGGCTCTCTTTTTGGGCCGGACCCGGTCTCGTCCCAGTCTCCAATTGTTGACGCAGAAAGTTGCCTTAGCAACACAGGCAAACTCCACAGCAAGAAGGAGTTTCAACCATGATGGCGTCGCGAATCAGACATGGACGAAGAGAAGGGCAAACAAGAGGTAATTTCTTGTAGCGAACGCTTATTTTTGTAGCTACATCGAGAGTTTAACCATTATTCTTTCCTTTGGTGTTGTAGAAATGGGCGGAAACACTCTAAGTGTCATTCCCGCTGGAGTAGACCCGCGAGAGGTAAGACCAGAAGAAATTTTACTGTCGTTCAGATTTTATTCTACCTTCACAAAATGTGTTAAGTGTTTAGCCGTGAAGTGCTTAGCCACGGAACGATTTTTTTCTACACAGGTAACCGTTCTTCAGCCTGAAACATGGAGGCGAATTCAGAATAGCCTTTCGGGTTACAATGAAGAGAAGGTGCGAATGCAAGCGAAGATAAATGAAAGGGAAGAACTACACAACCTCTCGAAAGAATCGGTCAAACACTGGGAAAACACCATTGAGGTTTGATATTTAAAATCATCTTTTTTATGTTCTTCTTTTCTTTTTGGTTGTGTATCGTAAATTTTGTTTGTTTACAAAAAGATCCCAGCATAATGGGCCAGAAATCGAAAAGAAATAAGCTTATTCTGAAGTTTAAGCTTATACATGTATTTACTGTTCATCGTACAAGCTCACAGTGCATGAAATGCTTGTACGAAGACAGTTTATAAAGCTTGTGGGGATTGTAATACGTGGCTTAATTGCTAGTGCTTCGAGCATGACATCTAGAAGAAAGGAAATTGAGCCTTCTCTGTTCTTGATGTATTACATGTACTTAGGGGCCGATTACATGGCGAATTTAAGCCCGGGCTGAGATTTCAGCCCGGCTTCCGAAATAAATCCTCTTAAAATTAAGTTACATGTAGCGATTACCTGAACAAAGTTTCAGCCCAGGCTGAGTTTCAGTGCGGGCTGAAAATTCCAGCCCGGTTTCAGAAACCGGGCTGGAATTTTCATCCCGGCCAAAAAGGCTAAAATTCGCCATATAATCGCATCAGAATTTCAGCCTGGACTGAAAAGTGAATTTGGGCATGCGCAGTCGAATCTTCGACGCCATTTTGATGTTCATTATCAATCTTCCCGCGCAATTTCAAACTTGGCGCCCGAGCTGAAATTTGTCATGTAATCACAACGAAATTTCAGCCTGGTTGACCGGGCTGAAATTCGCCATGTAATCGGCCGCTTAATACTCTCTGCCAATACCTGACTCCACCATAAAATGGGACTCAGGATTGTTTTGTTGTGTTTTCAAAAATTATTGTTATCAATTTCTGATCACTGTAAACAGAAGTTGATAATGATTGCCTATCAGTTTATTTATGATAACAATCATTGACATGGCTATGAAATGAGAATTGTTTGTGATAATTATAGATGTATTTCATTCTATCACTACATAATGAGTAACTTCATTGATTAATTCAATAATTTTGTAGAGTGCGTATAGACGGATTCTGACAGGGTGCGGGAAAAAAAAACTAAAATTGTGCGGGAGTTTGGGGCAAATTGTGCGGGAAATAACTTTGATTGTGCGGGATTGTGCAATCCTGTGACCAACCAAATATTCAATCACCAGTGTTCTAGCCAGGCCAGAAAAATATGACAGGGAGGAAATTCTGCATAAAATGAAAAATACAAATAGATGTTTTACTTTGGGGATTAAAATGTACCCAGCAATCGCCAATCTGGGGCTGTTTTTCTTCACCAAAGTTTATTTGTCTCAACAAAATCACATTGCGTGACACGGTGAACTCGATCGGGTAAAACCGAAATACCACCTCCAAATAAAATGTTTCCGATCTGAGCGAGTTTCTTTATGAAAAATCTGTACATTTTATTTAGTGTGAATAATTGCCATTAAAGGTTCACACAATTTCTTTGAAAGTTTGCTGCAAAAACACAACCTCCAGATGTATGCAAATTGCATGCTAAATGTAATTTGATAGCATGTTTGTTTTGCATTTTCCCGAATGAAAATGTCTTTCACTTGATTGAAAAAATCAAATCCAGTTTTCTCATCAGAACTTAATAATTTTCTCCTATCAATCTGAAGTTCCAGCGCTTTAATAGTTTGTTTGTCGATTCGCAAACTTGATCAGTTCTTTGCAAAAATAATTCAGACAAATTGACATTCATTTCGGCACGACTGGGTACATTTCTTCGGTGTTTCATCTTCGGTCCCTGACATATTAAACTAAAAGAGGAAGCGAAAGCGCTCGAAAAAATATCAACAGGCTGCTAAGAAAACGACATAATGTCTGGAAAACGACAACTAAAAAGCAACGCGAAAAATTCTGTAGGAAGTCGGAAAGAAGTAAAACTGAGACCATTTCCCAGGACGGTGAAGAGAATGCCTTGTTGTTTTTATATCGATCCGCTCGAGTTGTTTGAGGAAAGCGAGGGATTTCTCGATTGTTTGGAAGAAAAATGGGCTGAAAATAGCCTTAAACGTTTCTCAAAATCTTGGTTATCAATAGAAATACCTGATTTAATTAAAATTTTAAGCAAATATTTCAGTATTGTGCGGGATTGTGCGGATTTTAGGAATTGTGCGGGTTTGACTGAATTGTGCGGTCCTGCACCCGCGCACCCTGTCAGAATCCCTGTATAGAGCATTTTTCAATTGAGGGTTAAAAGAATGTTACAATTAAATAATTATTGCTTTAGTTTTTCACTGCTACATTGTATGTACACTTTGTGATTGGCTAAAAATCTCACGCTGCTTTCACAACCAATCAGAAGTAAAACCAAAACCAATCATGAGTTAATTGCTTGGGCATGCACACATTTTCCCACACTTGGCGGCAGGTACATGTCTTTATTTTGTTTTACGACACTAAATTGAAAACCATTCTACACAGCTCAACTCAAAAACCTATTTCGTGGATCTGCCATACCAGTTAATGGTACATGTAAAATTAATATATAAACTTAATTTGTGGTAAATTTAATTGTGTTCGCACTGTTGTTGTCAATCATTCAGTATGTGATTTTTTTTTTGTATATGTCTAGGGGCAACGACTGAAGAAATTACAAGCTCGAAAAATAAGAGAAGAGAAGGAAGAGGTTAGAAGATCTTTACTGTATTTTTTGTCATTGATGCATTATTTTGTCCCTAAAACAATAAGACATATTTGTTGTCCAATCATATGAAACAATATCCTTTACAATATTGTAGGAGGAAAAAGTTAAGATTGACATTGAGGAAGCTAAGCACCAAGCACAGAAAAGAAAGGAAGCCATTGAACGAGCCAAGACCCTTCAGTACTACCAGACAGATAGGGTGAAGACATTCCATGTAAGAACTGCATTGTATCATTTACACTGTACAAAATTTAAAAGTACTTACAGTAATACCAATCCAGGGATAAATGAGTCAGCATTTTCAAAATCAGCTGTCACACATTCAATGCCAACTTTTTGATAATTTGCAATGCCAAATAAATTAAATGCAGCCCTGTTGTAATATTGACACTCTTAATGCCATGAGATTATACAACAGGATGGCAGATAAAAGAGGACGGCAAGATGTTCTTGTGTGACCAGCCTGACAGTTAATAATTATTACTTTCATGTTTTGACACAATATCCAGTTTATTTTTTTTGAACATTTCTGTGCTCTTCTTGTTGACTTCATGGTTTAATGAGAAGAAGGCAAAGTTCAGTCAGAGATTTCATAAAAAAATAATAATTCACTCAGTTGTGCTGGTCACACAAGATTTTGCTGTCCTGTTGTGTATATTTACATTGTATAAAAAGCTCACTTAAGTAATAGGATGGCAGCTGCACAAAAGTATGTAGTACCTACATGTACAGTATTAGTAACAACTGTACACTACAGCACTGTAATTGCACTTTTCTAAAGTCAATTCAGAAGCATACATGTACAATGTACTACATGTGGAGCTCTCTTGCCTTGACTTGCATAATTAATCACACTTGGCTTCAGTCCTAATTAATTACATGTATACATGTATGTTGTGGTGCAATTTTGTCCTCAGTGCAAATTTTATTTTCCTTTGTTCAAAACTCATTATCATACATCATACATTTCCATACCCAAAAACAAAGGAAAATAAAATTTGCACCAAGGACAAAATTGCACCACAACATGTACATGTATAATAATAACTAGAAGTTGCTAATAGCAAGTCAAGTGCTGCGAGTTGAGTCATGAAATAAAAATAATAATAATAATAATAATAATAATATTAATAAAAAATTTAAAAAGAGGGAAAATATCTTTATTAAAAATAGCAATAATAATAATTTACAAGAACTATCAATTGATACTTGAAAATAAATGAAAGTTAAAAAGAATTCCATTTCTATATATACATTTTTTCGATAAAAAAATTATTTAAAGAATAGCTGAAAATTTTGGAGTTAAACGGAGATATAATATATTTAAAAGAGATTGATAGAATTGCGTTTGGCATGATAAATCTGAATTCAAACTGAAGTAGAAAATTGAAGTATCAAAACTTGAATCGGTGAATACTAATCTTGTTTCTGAATTACTGATATTTGGTTATAACTTGTGGTTGGAGATTTGTGTCTGACAAATCAAGTTTATTCGTGGGTCGCGTGTGCTAAAAGCTGCAACTTTATGTAACTGATAAAAATAATGCAAATTTATTCACCTTTCACGGCCGCGCTAACATCAACTGCAAAACTGCTCGATCGACGTAACAAACGATAATGCAATAATTTACCCAATTAGGTGTGTCGCGCTCGATTAACGAAAAACAACTGTCTTGGCGCGCGCTAAAACGAGAATTTAATGTCGTCAAATTGCGTCTGCAAATTACAAACTAAAGTTTAAAAATGTAAAAATTCGCACTTTACAAGTTATATAAAAGAACGAAATGGCACTCAAAATTGCTCTTAAAACACATCTTAGTAACGAGCGCGATACATAATTTCGTTTAAATGACATGAAATGAAGTCGACACCAGTTGCGGGTTTCAACAGCTGCGCACAGAAACTCGAAAATATTCATCGTTCTCTCTCAAAATGACAATTTTATTCGTCATGTGATCGCGACATTAATTCGCTATTTCAGCGCACGCTAATACGGTTGTTTTACGCTAATTGAGCGCGAACAGGGCAGAGGGAGCTGGCAGAGGCACCATGTGGACTGCGCACGTACAATTCGGCAACTACTGCCGCTGATCCTACATACTGCTGCTGCTCAAAATCATCGCCACCGAAAAAAATCGTCGAGTGTTGGGTCCATATATATAGCGCCCAGACCCCACACGGTCAGTCACAAATAGTGTTGCTCCTCGCTAAGGCTCGCAGCAATAAATTGTACACTGTATGCTTAGTTTAATACTTGTAATCACCTTTCTACCTTCTAGGGTGCATTGCTTCTAACAGAAGTTCTTAAGGAGAGAGATGCCCAGGTAGAGATGAAGAATGGCAAACTTGATGCAGAAAAAATTAGAGAAGAACACCTTTTGAGGCTGCAACAAAGGGTACTTACACCAATTCACTGTATATAGTGAAGTAAATTGATGGCTTTTATGCAAAACTATTGTAAGTGAAATTTAGTGTACATGAAATTAAATGTTAAAAATGTTTCTATCTTCAGCAACGTGAAGAGGCTATTATGGAGGACCAGAAAAGGGCCTTAAGAAGATACAATGAAAGAAAGGCAGTGGCAGATTTCCAAAACCTCCAGTAAGTTAGTTGTACTAGCTGTACATGTGTGGTCTTTCCTTATGCAAATGCATGGTATGAAAAATTTATGAAGGTCAATGACTAAGCAATGTGTTCCATTACATGTACAAAAAAAAATATATGAAAGAGATGGGAGCCAGTCCAATTGCAAGGAAGAGGCGTTAACTGCCCAAAATTTAGCTGGTGGCATCTAGTCAGTAGACTGATCTACTGCTCTGAATTGTGTGGTTCCAGAAAATACAGTACATGTACATTGGTATCCATACTGACCCCCACAAAATTAAGGGTTTTGTTTTTCAATTCCAGTGATCAAGTTACTCGATTGTACAGTGTATCTTTGGCAGATTTTCAGTTTTGCTTTTACATTTTTTTATAGAATTCTGGATCATGTTGAAGAGTCTAAAAAAGGGCAGCAAGCTGACATAGAGGAAGGCAAAAACATAAAGCAGCAAGTTGACATGTATGAGGCTGCTAAAAAGGCCGTTGAAGAACAAAGAAGAAAGGTATGCAGGGCTAAACATTAACTCCAGTGCAGGTGGCCAGCCAGGCCAGTTGGCTTGAATTCTTAGTGGCAAAATGTTATCCCAAAATAAGGTACATGTATCCCCCAATTTCCTCTTGGGCTTGAATGAGATTAACAGTAATCATGCTAATGATTATGATTGCAACCACATTATGATAACAGTTGATGGTGATAATATTGGGGGTTTCATGTTGTATATATGCACATGCAAAATGTTGTTGTATTAAACTGTGGCTCTTTTCTTTTGAAGGAAAAAAAAGAGATCATGGAGGAACATCAGTGGCAACTGACAGATAGAGAAGTATGTTTATTGTTTTTCAGTTTTCCTAGCTTGTAAGATGTTTAATCTGAGAGCTAGGCACACTAAAGCAAGAAAAAATCATTGATCACTTTATACGCACATGTAATATGCTGACATGGGGAGGAGGGGACTCCCATATAAAAATGATGGGGGTGCTTGTTGGAAATTTTCGAAAAACACCCTAAAAGTTGCCAGAATCTTGTTTGATGGGCGTGGCTCAAATGAATTTTTACCCCAATTCTCAAACAACACATGTCATATTGTGTCATATTTTTTCGGCTTTATACCCTAAAAGGTACCGCAATAATTTTAACTGTGGTCATTTTACATTTACCAATCTTCAAATTTTGAATGGAAGTTGACTAAAACATGGATTTTTTTTGTTAATCCTTCAGAGGAGACGACTTTTAGAACAGAAGAAAATTGAAGAGGAAGAGGAAGAAATCAGACAGTTTGCTCAAGCTAAAAAGGTAACACGTGAAATAACAATAATAAAGTTTATTATCATTTGCCACCTGATCAGTGATGTACATGTACATGTAGTCACTTGGGATGTAAAGTTCACAATCGCAACATTTTTGACTGCTTGCTGCTAGTCTTCATCAGGCAGTGGGGTTGATTGATACACGGCAGGTAAAAGAGGGTTAATGCTTTACCCTAACAACATCAACAGTGATAACAAAATTGAAATAATATTATTACAAACATTTATTCCTGATGCATGTATGCCAATGGTCAAGAAACATCAGAGAAAGGTAGAATTTAGCAGAATTTAGCATCTCTTAATCTTAAAGACCCACCTTCACCCAAAAAGCTGTGCTTACCGTGTTCACTTTCTGTGCTGAATTTTGTGTAACACGAAATTCGATAATCGAAACGCTTGAATGCGTGAAACCAATCGGATCATGCGCATGAACAATGGAGCATTAATTGTTCAAAACAAAAACAAACGACCGCAACGTCTTTTGGGTGAAGATGGGCCTTCAACCTTAAGTGTGGATGACTCAAGCTTATGGTCAAGAAACACATTTCAATGTGAGAAAATGGTACATGTACTATAGCAGAATTTTGCATTCCTCTCTTAATTTCCTGGGTTACAGTGTACAAAAGCAAAGGGAACATTAATGCTAAAGCATGTAATTAACAAAATCATATATATTATATTAATGTAAACTGCTGCATTGAAGTACACATAAGGACCAAGATATTTTTACTTTATTGTGCAGAAAATGGCAAAGATGAGAAAGTCGAAGGAAACAGAATTGTTCAAGTAAGTAATTGACAGTGCTGTAATCACATTGTAATCCTAAAAATCCTGAAAAAAAGTCCCAAACTGAATAAAAAATTATTTATTTCCTATAAAGAATCTTGCCAGATCTAGAGCTATAGCTGTTAATTGTTTTTGTCCCGGGGGGGGACTCCCATATAAAAATGACGGGGGTGCTCGTCGTACCTTTTAGGGGTTAAAATTTGGAGATTGGTACCGCTTAGGGTACTAAAATCTAAAATGACCACCCTTAGAATTATCGCGGTACCTTTTAGGGTATGAGCCGAAAAAATATGACAGAATATGACATGTGTTGTTTCAGAATTGGTACCTCTTAGGGGTGAAAATTATTTTGAGCCACACCCATCAAACGAGATTCTGGTACCTTTTAGGGTGTTTTTCGAAAATTTCCGACGAGCACCCCCGTGATTTTTATATGGGAGTCCCCCCCCCCCCCCCCCCCCCCCCCCCCCCCCCCCGGGGGGGTTTTGTCCTCTGGTCATTTACAATACTATGCATGGTGCTGTAATTTAAAATTCTAAAAAAGTAGCCTTCAAACAAAAATTAAATTATAACCAAGCAAACATTCTGGGTAAATGGGCCTAACATTGTAGAGTGAGAGAATTGATGAAGGGAGGGCGTCCTCAAAATTGTATTCAATCAATCAATCAATCAATCAATCAATCAAACTTTATTTAAATACAGGGTAGCCCATTCAGCCAAAGCTGGTATCCAGAAGGGCCCTGTATAATAAATAAATCTATACAATATCTACATGTAAAAGCCATTTAAAAGACCATTCAACATACAATAGGGAGCTTTAGATTTGAGTACGAGTACGAGATTGAGTACGAATACGACTTTTGAATTTAAAGCAAGTCACGTCCCCAGAGCTGTCGGTCCTTCCTGTTGCAAACCAGAAGATAAGAAGACTCTTTGTATAAAATTTGTGTGGTAAATGGTTATTTAGAACACGCGAACTAAGTTTTAAAAGTCGTACTCGTACTCAATCTCGTACTCGTCGTCCGATCTAAAGTCCCCAAATATAACAATATAAATGAAACAAGTGTAGAAAAAAATATAAATTTGAACATCACAAAATTTAAAAATTAGTCAACATTGTTTTGGGTGTGGTGATGGGCAAGGGTTTTTCTTTCTTGTACATCTAGAGATATTAACGCCAGTTGGAATTGCCGGGCAACACACATACTGAATTTTGGATCTGCAAATTTTGAAGACTTGTACTGGGATGTTTGTCCTGTTGCCATTGCTGTTGTTGTAATTAAAACCCCTGTTGGTTTCCATAGTTTATATATCTAGCCACATTTAAAACATTTAGGTGAAGTTACAGTCCTTAAAAAAGTGTTACTGTTATTGAATAACATTTTGACAACCTGAGTAAATAAGTCTTCGCTGTGAACGCGACTCGGGTTGCAGGGGCATTAAGGTCCGTTTACACATGCGATTTTTGATGCGATTTTTGTCGCGCTCTCCAATGCAACTTTTGTCGCAAGTGTAAACTAGCGGCAATTTCCTGTGCGATTCGGGTGCGATATTTGCTTTGATTTGCTGTGATTTCCCAAAAGTCTCCGCCAAGTTGCATCAGGTTTCGAACATGTTCGAAACCTCTGCGACATCACGCGACAAATCGCGCCCAAATCGCACTGAAATCGCCGCTACATGTAGTTTACACACGCGATTTGAAGATGCAACTTGCGCTCGACAAAAATTGCACCAAAAATCGCCTGTGTAAACGGGCCTTTAGTCTTTTAAAAGACCGCCCTTCCCGGAGGATCGCACATAAGGCAAAGTTTGTGGACATGGTTTTAAAACTTTATTGTTGTTTTGATATAAACAGCACTTTCCAAGAGCACACTGAGCGGATGAGGAAGAAACTAGCCAACCAAAAGCAGCAGGAAGTTGATGATGAAGATGACAGGATAGCCAAGGCTGTAGAGGAGAGGGAGAGAAAGCGAGAGGTGAAGCATCCATTGCAAATTTTGACTGGTGACAATTTAACCCAGCCTGACAGATAGACTGGATAGTTCTGTTACAATTGAATTTAGAAAGAAAATCTTTTCTCTCTGTGAAACACGGAAAACTTTCCATAGTTAGCTTTGAACACAGGCACTTTTCAGTTAAGATAAACGGGACAAAATTAATGGTCCGACCAGACTGAGTTCTTGTCAGGTCAATATTATCCCTGGACTTGCTTAGAGAATAAATTTATTTGCAGGCTTGCTTTGTGATGAAAACAAACTAAAATATTAATTTTTACTTTTGTGTTTTAGGCGGAAGAAAGAGAAAAATACGAGGCAGACATGAAGGAGAAAAAGGGAATTCATGACCACAGGATCATCATGGTAAGAACATGAACCATATTTTTTTGGCTGTAAGGCGCAGCATTTTTTTCTAAGAAAAATATGTTCTTGTTCGCTCTAAATCTGGGTGCTTCTTATAGCCAAGTGTCTTGACACGACAAATTTACGGTGCGACACGCCTTACCGCGAGCATCCAGCAAACATTTTTACAAGTTTGCCAACAAACTTTTTTACAAGTTTTCATGATATCGCCAGCTAATCGCGTTCGAAGAAGGCAATCTTAATTTCGTGTTGGTTGCCTTGTGCCTTACATGCAGTAAAATTTGAGATTTTTTGGTGTCCGGTCTTCCATATGGCCGCCCCTGTTGCTTTTTTCAGGGGCTCATTTCCGCCGGAAATTCCTTCAAACGCGTCTCCATAATCTCCGATTACTGCTAGTTCTTATAATCATTTTCGTGACTGCGGATACATGTAAAGCAATAAAGTGAATAAAATCTTGGGAAACGAATTCCCACACGGACTCAGTGACCCCCTTCATATACATGTACATTAGTCCTAAAAATGTCAGTGGCCACCCCTTATTTTTAGGACTAACGTATATGAAGGGGGTCACTGAGTCCGTGTGGGAATTCGTTTCCCTAAAATCTTGTTATTTTGTAACTATTTGTACACTCCTGTGATAAACACGAAGCGACAATATTACATTCCATCGTGCTCAACTTTGCGAGGTGTGACGTCAATTGAGCTCGCGCTCTCTAATTGGCTAACTTTGCGAGGAGGTGTGACGTCAATTGAGCTCGCGCTCTCTAATTGGCTAACTTTGCGAGGTGTGACGTCAATTGAGCTCGCGCTCTCTAATTGGCTAACTTTGCGAGGAGGTGTGACGTCAATTGAGCTCGCGCTCTCTAATTGGCTAACTTTGCGAGGAGGTGTGACGTCAATTGAGCTCGCGCTCTCTAATTGGCTAACTTTGCGAGGAGGTGTGACGTCAATTGAGCTCGCGCTCTCTAATTGGCTAACTTGTAAAACAGTTTGTTGGGTGCTCACGGTAGGGTGCGTCGCACTGCTATAAAGCCTGGTTTCCATATAATCGCAAGGATCGTAAGGATCGCAGCGATCGCAGAAAAAAGTGTTGTGCGACCCTTGCGATCATAGCGAAAACAAAAACTTTGCGATCGAGAGGTTTTTATATGGAAACCACTCTTGCGATCCAAAATGTCCCAGAAAGCATTGCACACCAAAGCCTTGTATCCCATAATGCACTTAAAGTTTATCGGATCCAGGCCTACTCGACGTTTCCTTGCGATCGCTGCGATCATATGGAAACCTGAGGCCTCAGCGATGGCAAGGATCGCAAGAAACGCAGCGATCGTCGATCAGCGATCGTTGCGATCGTTGCGATTATATGGAAGCCAGGCTTAATATCAGAAAACCTGTTAGAGCGCTTTTCAATTGAGTATCGAAAGTAATTTCGCAATTGCTTTGGTTTCGCATTGCTACGCCTTGTGATTGGCTAAAAAATCTCGCGCCACTTTATTAACCAATCAGAAGTAAAACCAAAACCAACCGTGACTTGCTCGCACCCGTTTTCCCGCGCTTGGCGCTGGCGACATGTATTTGCTTCGAGTTCTGATTGGTTCATCGGATTGTCTGCGAGTTCTGTGATTGGTCAGAGTAATTACTTTGGTTTTGGTTTTGGTTTAACGACACTTAATTGAAAACCGCTCTAAAGGACCCAAGAGGTATTGGTAAAAGAGAAATCCTGATGCAATGTCATTTATCGTTCGGCTCCA
This sequence comes from Dendrophyllia cribrosa, assembly GCA_024195265.1. NCBI lineage: Eukaryota > Metazoa > Cnidaria > Anthozoa > Scleractinia > Dendrophylliidae > Dendrophyllia > Dendrophyllia cribrosa. The sequence continues at coordinate 37,808,889 of JAJLRJ010000007.1, read as the reverse complement.
TACTATGTGTCTATCCATCCACCCATTAATTCATTTAGAGCGGTGTTCAATTTTGTGTCAAAAGTAATTTCGCGATTGTTTTTATTTTGCATTGCTACGCTTTCTTAATGACGTCGAGAAATTAAATTCCAGGTCTAAGTTGCGAATCTTTTAATTGCAGATGAAAGATATTGAACGCCGAGAAAGGGAAGAAGCCAACAAAGACCGTGAAATTCTTCGCAAAAGAGTGGAATCTGATAAGCTGGTAAGCAAAACGACACTTCATTGAGAATCAAGTCATTGTATACAGCTATTTCAATTTAGGTTGTCGGATGATAGCTATAAGCGTACGCAACGAGACCGCAAGGTACTTTGGGATTTTTATGAATACGATAAATAGACGAAAGCAAATTAAAACGCCTCGTCCATACAGCGAAGGCAAACATTTATGGTGCTAACATCCACCTCACTCATCGCACTAACAAACGCAAAAATCGCGAACTTAAGCTGAGACCAATTTACAACTACCCATGGTAACTTGCAGTCTCGTTGCGTACGCTTGAAGCTCTCAGTATCCATTAACTGTGGTTTCCAGGCCGGCATATTTATTATGAGCAGTTTTGAGATGTCTGGCTTAAAGTGAATAAAACACAGTTCAATGTCGTTGAATAAGCAGAAAGCACATTATGGTATTTCTGACAATGTAGCATCGCGGAACAGGCAGAAATAGCTATTTTTCCGGCACGGACCAGAGGACTGGGTCCGCGTAAGGAGAATTATGGGTATGTTCCTGAGATATGTAAAGCTGTTCGTTACGAATTTGGATCATTCTAGGTCAGCACTTCCCGATTACCTAAATTTTTATTATATAAATTTTGAGATATTTATTCGTAGCAATTGTTAGTCTCCGTGTAACTCTGCCCCCAGAGCTGGTGGCACTGCAGCTGATTTCAGTATGTGGGGGTATACGTTCCCTTCTTTCCACAAAGTGGTTTTGGGTTTTCGCATCTTGCGGTGTCGTACTTAGGTACTTTCATGAATATCGATCTTTTGCATTATTAAACGAGTATTGAAATTAAGTGTACGCTGATACGTTGATGGCAGTCTTGCAATAAACTGGCTATGAGGTCCTTGCTGACCTACAGCCCCCTGTATCTACACAGTTGTGTGTGTCTTTCCGTAGAAACACATGTGATCAACAAATGTTGAACCTTGTATCATAGGCTTAAAACGTCAATAATTACTGTTTTTGTTAACGCTTTCACCATCATTTGTTTCTTCTAGTTCCACTTGAAACAGGATGAAAAGAGACTAGAGCAACTAGATGAATGCAAGAAATTGAAAGAGTTCCAAACACAGCAAATTGTAAGTATATTTAGAGTGTGAAACAGACACCGGTGGCGCTTCCATTAGACCAAAAATCCCGGTTTGAAATTCCGGGTATTTCGCGTAGCGAATGGAACGATTTTCGGGAACGTTAGGACAACCTCGCGAGGTTGTCCTAAAATTTTGGAATTTTATCCCGGGAAATTTCCGTTCCATTCGCTTCCCGACCCGGAATTTCAGGAATTTTTGATTGAATGGAAAGCGCCCCGGGTTAAACATCGGTCGTTTGGGTATCCTGTGGCTCTTTGGTTTAGTGGAAAGCGCCCCGGGTTAAGCTTCGGTTGTGTGGGTATCCTGTGGCTCTTATGCGACTTTACCATACCGTTTGCTACAAAGAGCTGTTTAGTTAATGTCGACTACGGCAGTTAGAGCGGTTTTTGATTGCTTTTGGCTTTGCATTTCTACGCTTTGTGATTGGATAAAAAAATCTCGCGCCACTTTCTCGACCAATTAAAAGCGAAACCAAACCCAATCGTGACTTGTTTGCTTCGAGCTCTGATTGGTTCATTAAATTGCGTGCGTCTGCTGTGATTGGCCAGAGTGATTACTTTGGTTTTGGTTTAACGACACTTTATTGAAAACCGCTTTGATCCTTGGGGGCAATACGCAGCTCTTACAAGGTCTTCTCTGAGAAAACAATAAAACAAACAACACAACAATGGACCCTAGCCCTAAAAACAATAGAGCTACGTGATATACCCAGGTCCAATGAAATTAGAGGTTGTTAAGAGCTGCGTGGTATCTGGATCCTTGAGTTGTGTTGGTACTGTAATCCACAATATCCAACTAACTAACAAACAACAAACAACTCCCAACTAACAAAGACTATTTTTTTTAACAGGGTGAAATAAAGGACCGTAAGCATCAACTCAAAGCAGCAGATTTAGACATAGACAAACGTAATGCGGACTTAATCCGCGCAGAGGAGGCTCAATTCCAGGAATACGCAAACAAGGTCATTTCCGAGGCCAAAGAGAACAAACGCAATCCGTACCCACTTATCAAGGCCGCCCAAGAAGGACCCGGAGGGGGCCGAGGCCCCAAATATGAAGGCAAACAAGGTCTTAGACCAAGCTTTCTTGTGTGTGACGGAACAGGTGTACAACTGCCTAATTACTCCACTGGCACAGTACAAGGCTCACATACCAAGATTTACGGCAATCCGGCTGAAAGTATGAAGCGATTAGGTTTCACCTGGTGACCAAGATGAAAACTTTACGACCAATTTTATCTTGTAAATAGTACTTTTCAATCAATGACAAAATTTTCTCGCACATAGATTTTGCAAAGAAATAACCCCGTCAACGTTGTACATAATGTCTGTATTTGAGTTGACTGTCACCGTTCAACTTACACACATGAAAATATCAAGATTACGCAGTGTAATTTGCTGTACCGCATTGTTTGTAAATAAACTGAGTGACAAAGCACTTGTTTAAAAGCTTTAGTAAAAATCAAACATAAAGCGATACGACGATTTGGTGTATCTATGTCAGGGTGTCAAGTTCCTATTTTTTCCTATATTTGGGAGTCAAAAATTACTACGGTAGTTTTCAAGGCAAAATCTCAGCGAGTTTTCAAGATATGAAAGTCAAGCAGGCTTCTATACAAAGCTTTAATAGTACCCTAAATAACTGACTTTGTGCAAAAGTCATTTTCTTTAACAACGGATTAGAACGACAATTCGAAGACACCAAATTGAATTGGGTACTTTGGGTAGGTATGTGCCGCCCAGGTCTCCAAATTTGGACCCCGTTTTAGAAAGAATATTGCATTCAAAATGATACCCTGTTTTAGAAATCGGCCAATTTTTAATACCCCGTTCTGGAAATTTAGTAAATTTTAATAGCCCTTTTTTTTGGTGTGTTTAATATTAATTTTAGTTTTATTTCACACTTATCGAGATTTTCTATCGAAGTTTGGCATGTGAAAACCCCGTTCGGGGTTCGCAGCCAATCAGAATGACGAAATGACTTTCTCACACATGAAAAAAGCGTTTCGTTCAATCACAAATCAGTTGCCGGGTTTGTATTTGCTAGTTGCTACCTTAAAGGCCCACTGTCACCCAAAATGCATTGCGAATTTAACGCAGTCGAAAATTCCCTAAAGAGCCAATCACGAGCGAGCTCGTCATTTGAAAACAAAAACAAACGACCGCAAAGCCGACTGGGTGACAGTGGGCCTTTAAGAGCAACGCATATTTTTGTTGAGCGATGAGAACGGTTGAATACACCTTATTCCAAAATGGCGGCCATTTTATTATTCTTTTATATCCATGTAAATTAGCCCTCTTGGCCTCGTTAGCATGTGCAAAATACAAAAGAATTTTCAAATGAAAATGAGGCCATGAGGGCTAATTAACATGCATATAAAAGAATAATAAATTGGCCGCCATTTTGGAATAAGGTGTATTAACCATTCTGCTTGTCATAGTTTTCATAGTTTACACTAGTTTTGCTTGGCAAAACACTTGATATATCAGGCTATTTCCGGACCCACTGAATTGGCAAAATAGCGAGGACATCGCACTTCAAGCGCTTCGATCTGCTCTGGTTTCAACGATTGAATTCTAAGAACTCGAGATAAACATTCCTGGAGCTTGAGTGTTGACATCTCGTCACCGCGGCGTTACCGCTTTTCGACAGATCTTCGATCAAGAGCCAATCAGTCTTAGTCTTAGAGCGCTTTCCATTTGTTAGAACTGACCGGCTCAAAAGAACTGGTCTTCACTGCTCTAAATGGAAAGGCAAAAGGCCGGTCCGCGTGAACACGCGTGGGAATTGCGTGTATTTCGCGCAGAAGTAACGTAAACAACAAACATTTTTCAGAAAATTGTGCTTCTTCGTTTTAAACAGATCAAGCTATTTGAACAGCTTTGCCAAGATGAACTTTCAGTTCATTCAGCTTCCGCCTTCGCCTAGGTGAACTGCGATATACGGCAAGTCACATGTTGTAAAAGACTTGGTTCATGCTTAAGCTGTGCATCTATCGAGTTATGGTTATGGTTCCTCCATCCCGTTTCTGCGTAATGGCGGACGATGGATTTTTTTTCGCGCTGGTTTCGCGCGGCTGCAGTGCCGTTTGAGTGCATTGTGGGATAGAACTGGAAGAACTGGCGGGTTCTACACGCAGAGTAGGACCGGTCTGTCCGGAACCAGTTCTCGGAACTGACGCGTTCCATTTAAGAACTGACTGGTCCGATCAGTCAGTTCTAACAAATGGAAAGCGCTCTCAGTCTCTTTTCCCGCGCGCCCGTCTAGCCCCCAGTTTTCGCACGGCCATTTTCGGCTCGCGAATGTTCTCGTTTCTCGCTCGACGGACTAAGCTGGGAAAGAGAGACTGCTCTTAGTCTACCGTATTACGTATTACGAATCCAAAAATTCCAGGCTAAAATATCCCCGCGGCCACAAATCTACCACAGATCGAATCCAATTACAAAGGTTTAACTTTCATTTTAACTCTCTAGCCACGCAATCGCCGTCTTGCGAGCGACGCCAGGCGGCAGTTTGTTTCCCCAACTCGGCGGAAACGGTTAAATGATAGACGAGATCCTTGTACGAAACCAACACGACACAACGACCGTTGAAATTGGCTTGGTAACCTCGTCACGTTGGCAAACAAAGACTCACGAGGGTACTAGAACGCAATTTGTCATTCAGAATTCTTTTGGCACCCTGCACCTGGCACCTTTGTAATTGGATTCTGCGGTGGATTTGTGGCCGTGGTAATATTTTAGCCTGGTATTTTTGCCTTCGTTCGATGTTCTGTCCAGAATAGAGTGTTTTCCCTTGCTTTCTCTTTATGAGTAGCTTGCGCACGGACGTCTCCTATTTCCTTAGCTTCACGAGAAAAAGGACACCTAAGTAAGTAAGTAAGAACTTTATTTAAGTGTCAGTTTGTTTAGTCCATATGGACTAATTGGGGACACTATAGTAATTATGATACAAGTTATCCTAAAAATGTAATAGTGTATTATTCTGTTTCAGTCATTGTTTTTAATAAGGTATGGATGCGCAACTCCGACCGGAGTAGCTCCGGTACGAAGTGGCGGGAATGCCGGGAAAGGCGAAGAATCAACCCCGGCTGAACTGGGTGGGTGGGTGGGCGCCACGACATGGGGAACAACGACCCTCAGTCTCGGCTTTCTGGTTCAAGTGATTTGTGCAAACGCGTCCTTTTGCTTTATATGACCCAGTTACCAATCAGAACCCTTCAATTTTCCCGCCAAGAACATTCCTGCGTGGGAGGTTACATAAATAACATTCTTTCGCCAGAATATACATATTCAATGACTTTGCATAGTATAAAAATTCTTATAAAATGTTTAAATCCTCCTAAACACTATACTGATTATAGTACAAATTATCCTACGAATGTACTAGTAAAAAAATTCTAAAATAAATAGATAAATGCTCAAATCCTAAGTTTCGCGGGCGGCGTCTGTAACATTTGTGTCCGTGCAAGCGTCGCGCAAGGCTAGCTCACGGGCGCGTATGACGTTGCAAAACATGCGCGTAAGACGTTACACAACATCCCGGGACCTTAGCAAATTTGAAACCAAAACGAGGCTTTCTTTTTCGCGCGGCTACATGGTCAACGTGACGTCAGCTCGGTAAACACTTTCGAGCTGTGTTTAGCGAGAAAACCGTTCCAAATTAAAGTCGTAATTTCCCTCATTTTTTCGCAGTTTGCTACTCAAGACAGGGATACTAATTAAGGGATACTCAGAAGCCGCTATAGTGAAAAAAGAAGAGCTTTCGGGGATAAAATCTTGCTTCGAGGAACTTCATACGTTTTTATCAATGCGGGAGCAATGCGGGGAAATCTCACTTCGGATTTCAGAACTGAAGAAGCGGAGATGTAAAGAATTTCCAGCGGTCGAGGGACTTAAATGTAACACAAATTATATTTTTCGATGAGAATTTATGTTGATATCAATCTGTGATTGACTTTTTCTTTGTATTCTTGTTACTTTTGGAGAATTGTTTATAAAACGTACTCAAATTCAGTCGTTTCATGATTCCTCTCATCGAAGACAGCTTGGCCTCGATGCGCTATAAAGCCCCGGCTACACGTTCTAACATTGTTATATAACATTTGCTAGTTCAACAATATTAGAACGCGTAGCCGGCATGTTTGATTAACAATTTTTTTGTTTGATCGAAATCAAAACATTCTACCAACAAAAAGTGTTAGTCAAACATCATCTAACGTGCATGCCGGCTACACGTTCTAACATTCTTGAACCAACAAATGTTAATATATATAGATAGGCTGAGCCTAACAGCGTCGCTCCCTGATGAACAAGCTTAACTAAGGTGAAACTTAACTAGGTGAAAGGTCGGAAGCACAAGAATTAAGATTGACGACCGGGGTATTTTTTCTATTCATTAGTCGCGGTTATACGATACAACTTTTACCTAGGTAAATTCGAAATAACAATAGGGATGATATCTGTTTACAAACATTCTTTTTGTTATTCAAATGCAGTGCCAGCCACTGGAACAAAAGAACCCTTTGTTTCGGCAGCCAATAAGGCTCTGGTTGGACATTAATAACAATTGGTGACGTCATTGATATCTTCCCTATAGCAACGGCATGCGTAAATTTGCATTTACCTAGGTAAAGTTGCTTTCTTCGTGTAACCGATTTTACCTAGGTAAAATTTACCCCCTTTGCACGTGCTGGAAAACAATAGCGCCATTGTTAAACGGCACCCTTAAATTTGAATTTTTGGCTACTTGTAAATGGTTTTCTACGTGTAACCAATGTTACCTAGGTAAAATTTACCTAGGTAAATTTTAATGGTCACGCCATAGTAAACCAACCAATGAAACGTCGAGTTTTGACAGCAAGTTTTTTACTGCACGCTCTACACGCTCTCACTGTCGTTTTCATGCCAATTAAAATACAAATTCTCAAATTGTTTTGTTCAATTAAGGTTTAAATAATTCAAGAAAGAAAATTTTTAAAGCAACCACGACGGCAACAACAGGGAAAACGTAAGTTAAAAACTTTTATACTACCTCGCAATTATTCCAAATTGTCTCAGGACTTTCATTAATTTGTCTAATTTTCGGGAGTTGAATTCGCAATAAAGGAGTTCATATTCAGACAGAGAAAGAAAACCTCGAATTTGGTCATTTGACGTTGTTGTTTTGCAGAGAACGGCAAAGAAATTTACCAAAGTGTGTAACGCACGTGCAGAGCCGTTGTTTTGCAAATTAAAACTATTGTTTTTTCCACATTCTCGTTGCCGTCGCCGAAAAGCCTATAGGTAAATTGATTTTACCAAGGTAAATCAAATTTACCTAAGTAAAAGTGCTTCGTGTAACCGCGGCTATTAGCAATTCTCAAAAACGGTATTACGCGACCGTCTGCACAGGACATTTAGACCGTACAAAAGTTCACAAAAACAACTTTTCTCTGTCTATAATAACTAGTACGACTACTTTCCGAATAAAATACAGTTGTTGCTTGTCAAAAATTGCCCGAGAAACTGATTTGGAAATCAAAATTGCAAAAATACACAAACATATTTGCATAAGGCGACGCGAGTGTAGCTAGACAGAACTATGAAATCGCTTTTCAATCTATGTAATGAATGAACAAACACATAAAAATGGACGACACAATCTTCTTTCGAAAACTTTTATTCAAATCTCCATTAGTTTATCTTTAAAAGCAAAACGCATACCATTTATAGCGCATCGAGTTCGCCGAGCTGCCTTGGAAGAAATTCAAGAAATCGATACAACTGAATTTAAGCATGTTTTAAAAACAATTCTCCAAAACTACACAAGCACACAAAGAAAAAGTCAATCGCAGATTGATATCAACTTAAATTCCCATCAAAAAATGTAATCTGTTTTACCTTTAAGTCCCTCGCTTGCTTGGAAATTATTTAATAAATCTCCACTTCTTTGGTTTTGAAATCCGTAATGACAACAAACATCTCGGATGTTGTGTGGCGTCATACGCGCATGTTTTGAGACGTCATATGCGCACGCGAACTAGCCCTGTCCAACAGGGACGGCACACGCACACGCACACGCACGCGCCCGCGAAACATTCTGCTAGCCATGACCATGAAAAATGACGGGTTCTAGGTTCTATGAGTATGGGGCTCCGCGTGGGTCTTCGGCCCGCAGAGCTCCGCTATAACAATGTTAGAACGTGTAGCCGGGGATTAAATGGTTCGCGTTTTGCTTTTAAGCATAAACTTATGGAGATCTGAATAAAATTTATGTGTTTGTTCATTCATTACATAGGTTGAAAAGCGATTTTATGTAAACAAAACTAGACTTGGATTTTATAGTTCTAGCTTCACTCGCGTCGCCTTATGCAAATATGTTTGTGTATTTTTTGCAATTTTGATTTCCAAATCAGTTTCTCGGGCAATTTTTGATACGCGACAGGTGTATTTCATTCGGATTTTTTTTTTTTTTTGGAGGGGGGGGGGGAGGGGGACTTTTGTAAGGTGTACTGTGCAGACGGCAGCGTAATACTGTTTTTGAGAATTGCTAAAGTTGAAAAATAACCAGGTCGTCAATCCTTAATTCTTGTGCTTTCGGCCTAAAACAAGGTTGTCTGATTGTGTTGAACGAGAAAAAATGGTCGGTTAAGAGTATAAGAATGTTTAATTTCTAGTTTGCCTAACTTAGCTTGCCTTCCAGCCTGACCCCCACACCGTTGGTCACGTCTTTTGACTCGCCTCAGTTCGCGGTTTAATTCAACACTTGTCCACTCAGCTTTTGTAAAGTAATTTTTAGAAATAGATTAGGACTTTTAAAGTTCCCGTCTTTATTGTTATTTGTTTTTGAAGAATTGCAAAATACGCTTTTATGCAATCGTGATTTATATATTTAGGCTATGAAAAACAAAGGCGAGTATTAATCTAACACGCAAAATAGACTGGCAAACATGGCGAACCTACGTGTATTAAAGATTTATAAAAGAGATTTGATAGTTCGTTTTTACTTTTTTTAATAGGAAGCTTAATACTTTTCAATCCTTTATATGGAAACACTTTCAGTTATTAACCACCTTCAGTTTCGACAATTATAATGAAACTAAACACAGTACTGTAACCTTAGAATTTTGAAATTATTGAGGCAACACCCAAAAACCGAAATACACACCGCATCTCAAGTGACGTAATCACAGTTCCCGTCACTCTGAGAATTCCGCCGGAAGTTGGGTGACGCACATAGTTTTTTTTTTCGGCCTGTGATTCATTTACCTGTTATATGACTTTCAATATATATCTACATTTCGCTGGAGTGATTTCAGTTTTACACATTCTGTTTACCAGAACTTTGCCGCTTATCGTATTGGTGCCAATTTGTAACAAGTTTTGAAGTCGAGATTGTTTGAACGTAATATACCACTTGTGCATTTTTATTTATTGTGAATGTATAACTTGTTTGTAAGGGGCTATTGCTAACAGGATAAATTCCCATTTTAAGCCGGGTTTCGTTCGATCGCAGCTTGTTTTATTACTTTATACTTGTGAAGTCAGCCGCACAATTGTTTCTTTTGTGATCGAATTAATATGAAACTCGTATCACAATCATGGGACTCGGCAGGTAATTTTTCAGAAAAGGAGAAATAAGAAATTGGCCTTGTATGCGTTCTGTGAACTATAAGACATAAAAAATGCAAAACAGGCTGTTAAGTAATGATCCACATAAGAACTATAGTAAACTTCATTGTTCTGCGGCATTGGCTCTTTCCCACATAGAATATCTTTGATTTTAAGAATAGAGGAGGGGCTGATGGTTCATAATTATATTTCATTATAAAAATACAGAAAATCCATTTGCGTCAAATATATTTTAGGAAATGTTCGTGCTTAACCAATCAGAATAGCAGAAGACAATAGCTACTAATTTTGCTTCTTTGATAAAGTTCCCCAAATACAATATCTTTTAAAAATTACATTTTGTGCGATTGGGTCTCAAAATACTTGAAACCTTAAAAAAATTAGACTTTATGCACCTTGAACCTTAACTTTTTAGCGGTTTTTGAGTCTAGGCCAATGAGATCACTTGTTGTAACAATGAAAATAGTTGACATTCCATCGTGCATTGCCGTTCAGCACTATCCTTCTTATGCGGATCATTACTTAAATGAAGCGAGCTAACGTGGTATATTAAAAATTTATAGAGAAAAGCTCGCAATAATTCGTTTTGTTGAACGAAACTTTTTTTATGCTTACTGTAACCTGCGCGGCAAGCGCTAGAAAGTAAAGGGGATGAGAGGATTTGTGGCGCGCGCTAAGAATGCATTTCCCAACGGGTGAACAACAATGAAGACCGGTCGCTTTATGTTTCGTCAATTCGCATCATATTTCTGAAGTTACAGTACTGTGTTTATCGGGGAAGCTTGGTTCATCAGCTTTATATGGAAGCACTTTCGGTTTTTTACCACCTTCAGTTTCGACAACTATAATGAAACTTGAACGAAACGAACTACCAAGCTCTCCTGTATAAATATTTAATACACGTACGTTCGCCATGTTTGCCAGTCTATGTTTTGTGTTAGATTATACTATCCTTTATTTTTCACAGACCATGCAAATATTTAGATCACGATGGCATAAAAGGGCGTTAGGCAAATCTTAAAAAAAAAGATGGAACTTTAAAATTCCCAATCTATTTTTAAAACGGTTTGCAGGCAGTTTTTAACTACCTTCAGTTTCGACAACAAAAATGAAACTAAACACTGCACTGTTAAATAAGAATTTTGATGTGAATTTACGGAATATGATATGGACTAAATGATGTGAATTTACGAAAGGGAAAGCGGCCGGTCTATGTTGTTCACCCGTTAATAGTTTTTAGAGGGAGAAAGAAAATGCTCCTGCATGTTGAAATTACACTGAACCAGTGCTGCAGAGATGTGTTCGTGGTTTATATTCCCATGAATTCAAAAGCATAAAGCTATAATTGAAGACTACAAGTAGTTGGGAAAAAGCTCTCTTAATATTAAGTTAAGAGAGGTGTCCCCCTTCCACGCTAACAATGTTGGGATGTCAGCCAACAATTACATTACACATAAAAAACGTTCAGTTATAAACAACGTCACTTGTAAAAGAGGGAAGGGGAGGACAAGAATTGACTGGTGAAAGCTGTTAACCGGCCTTCCTAACATTTTTTTCTATGATTGTTTGTCAGTTAAGTTTTCGTCTATGAAAGCCCTTGGTCTAATTATTGAGGCAACACCCAAAAACCGAAATACACACCGCGTCTCAAGTGACGTAATCACAGTTCCCATCTCTCTGAGAATGCCGCCGGAAGTTGGGTGACGCCACATAGTTTTGTTTTCGGTCTATGGTTCATTTGTCTGTTATATTACTTTCAATATATATCTACATTTCGCTGGATTGATTTTAGTTCTACTCATTCTGTTTACCAGAGCTTTGCCGCGTATCGTATTGCTGGCAATTTGTAACAAGTTTTGAAGTCATTCGAGACTGTTTGAAGGTAATGTACCACTTGTGCATTTATATTTATTGTGAATGTATAACTTGCTTGTAAGGCTATTGCTAACAGGATAAATTCCCAATCTAAGTGGTTTCGTCCGATCGCGGCTTGTTTTATTACTTTATACTTTTTCGGTCAGCCGCACATTCTCAATTGTTTCTTTTGTGATCGAATATGAGGCCCCGTCCACACTAATGCGTTTTCGTTTGAAAACGCATACTTTTTTATCCGTTTTTACCGATAGTCCACACTAAAACGATCAAAAACGGAGATGTTTATCTATGAAAACGGAGGTTTTCGAAAACGCTTTTCAGAGTGGAGACTTTTGAAAACGCAGGTCTATCGTTTTAGTGTGGACGGCAAAAACGGAGCTTTCCAAAAACGCTTACGTCACAACTAGTAACGCGTAGTATCGCTGACGCTATTGGAGCATGCGTATTGAACAGAAAACGTCCGAGCAGAGCCTGGTGATGAAAACGCATCTTCGGATCATGTGGACGCAGATCTTTTTATCCGTTTTCGGGGAACCAAAATGACGGAGGTTTTCAAAAACGCATTAGTGCGGACGAGGCCTCGCATCACAATCATGGGACTCTGCAGGTAACTTTTCAGAAAAGGAAATAAGAAATTGGCCTTGTATGCGCTCTGTGAACTGTAAGACGTATAAAATGCAAAACAGACTGTAAAATGCAGCGAGCTAACGTAATGTATTGAAAACTTATACAGAAAAGCTAGCGATAATTCCTTTTGTTGAACGCGAATTTTTTTTATGCTTATGGTAACCTCCGGGGCAGGCGCTAGAAAGTGGAGGGATGAGAGGATTTGTGGCGCGCGCAAAGAAGGCTAACTCTCAATGCAGGGTGAACAACAACACAGACCGGCCGCTTTATGTTTCGTCAATTCACGTCATATTTCTGAGGTCACAGCACTGTGTTTTACGGGAAGCTTGGTTCATTATGTTTTATATGGAAGCACTTTCGGTTTTACCAGCTTCAGTTTCGACAACTATAATGAAACTTGAAGAAAACGAACTATCAAGCTCTCCTCTATAATGAAACTTGAACAAAACGAACTATCAAGCTCTCCTATATAAATATTTAATACACGTACGTTCGCCATGTTTGCCAGTCTATTTTGTGTGCTAGATTAAAACTATCCTTTGTTTTTCACAGCCCAAATATTTAGATCACGATGGCAAAAAAGGGCGTTATGCAATTCTTTAAAAAAAAGACGGGAACTTTGAAATTTCTAATCTATTTTTAAAACGGTTTGCTGGTAGTTTTTATCTAGCTTCAGTTTCGACAAACATAATGAAACTAAACAATGTACCGTTACCTTAGAATTTTGATGTGAATTACGGAATATAATATGAACTATATGATGTGAATTTACGGAAGATAAAGCGGCCGGTCTGTGTTGTTCACCCGTTAATAGTTTTTAGAGGGAGAAAGAAAATTCTCCTGCATGTTGAAATTACACTAAATCAGTGCTGCGGAGATGTGTTCATGGTTTATATTCCCATGAATTTAAAAGCATAAGGCTATAATTGCGGACTACAAGTAGTTGGGAAAAGGCTCTCTTAATATTAAGTTAAGAGAGGTGTCCCCCTTCCACGCTAACAATGTTGGGATGTCAGCCAACAATTACATTACACATTAAAAACGTTCAGTTATAAACAACGTCACTTGTAAAGGAGGGAAGGGGAGGACAAGAATTGACTGGTGAAAGCTGTTAACCGGCCTTCCTAACATTTTTTCTATGATTGTTTGTCAGTTAAGTTTTCGTCTATGAAAGCCCTTGGTCTAATTATTGAGGCAACACCCAAAAACCGAAATACACACCGCGTCTCAAGTGACGTAATCACAGTTCCATCTCTCTGAGAATGCCGCCGGAAGTTGGAGAATTCGTTCTCGGCGATCTCTCCACGCGCTTTGCGCGCGTCACAAATCCTCCCACCCCCTTCCCTCTCAAGCGTTTGCCACGCAGGACAACTCTCAACGAATGAACAAGCGCTACCCTCCCTCCTCACTCTCACCCCTCTCTAGCGCCTACCACGCAGGATAACTCTCAACGGGTGAATAGGTGCTACCTTCCCTCCTCCCTTCGCGATACGTGCGCGTTCCGAATCCTACCATCCCCACCCCACTCCAGCGCTTGCCACGCAGGATATCTCTCAACGGACGAACAAGCTACCCTCCCTCCTCCCTCAGCGCTTCGGGCGTGCCCCGAATCCTCCCATCCCCTCCCCTCTCGATCTCTCTAGCACTTGTCACGCAGGATAACTCTCAACGGGTGAATAGGTGCTACCTTCCCTCCTCCTTCCGCGATGCGTGCGCGCCCCAAATCCTACCATTCCCACCCCTCTCCAGCGCTTGCCACGCAGGATATCTCTCAACGGACGAACAAGCGCTACCCTCCCTCCTCCCTCAGCGCTTCGCGCGTGCCCCGAATCCTCCCATCCCCTCCCCTCTCTAGCACTTGTCACGCAGGATAACTCTCAACGGGTGAATAGCTGCTACCTTCCCTCCTCCCTCCGCGATGCGTGCGCCCCCCGAATCCTACCATCCCCACCCCTCTCCAGCGCTTGCCACGCAGGATAACTCTCAACGGATGAACAAGCGCTACCCTACCTGCTCCCTCCGCGCTTCGCGCGCGCCCCGAATCCTCCCATCCCGGCCCTTCCTTCTCTAGCGCTTGCCACGCAGGATAACTGTCAACGGGTGAACAGGCGTTATCCTCTCTCCTCCCTTCGCGCTACGCGCGTGCCCCTAATCCCTTCTCTAGCGCCTGCCACGTAAGCTAGTTGAGAGCTTTTAGAGGGAGAAAGAAAATGCTCTTGAATGTCGAAATCATACTGAACCAGTACCGCACAGTTTTGTTCATGGTTTATGTTCCCATGAATTCAAAAGCATAAATCTACAGGTCAGTTACATCTAAAACCCACCATACACACCGAAGTTAGTGACGTAATCAGACTATGAATGTTAAAGTTCCCGTTTTGCTTAGACTTTTGCCGGCAGTGGGGTCACGTTAAGTTTAATTTTTTTTTCCTGTTTTCATTCTTCACTTCCCATTTTTAATTTGTTTCAATTTGCTTACTAGAACGTTGCTGCTTATCGTAATTCTGCAAATCTTTGAGAAGTTTTGAAGTCGCTGGAAGCTGTCTGAAGGTAAATGTACAATTTTGTATCATGGGTATAGGGGACAGACATGGTGGGAATTCATTCAAAGGTTTATAATTTCGTTTTCGAAAATTTATGCGCTGGGAAATTTGAAATATTGTTTCAAGTTGCACTGGAATAAATCTGATTTCGCCACACATCGCCTCAAATATTAATGCGATCGATCGCCGTACGTATAGTGACAAAGAGAAAAATTATTTCCAGCATCTACTGCAAACTTAAAGCTACCAAAACTCAGCATCTTCAACTTCGAACACGTTTTCTAAGTCTGGCTATGAACACAAGACTTGAAACAAAAGCAGACAAGCGCTTTTTAACCTGGAATAGACCACTTCGCGCTTATTAAATGACGATCATGGGTAATTATGGCAAACATGCTGCTAAACACAGTGTTTGTACAAGGAATCCAGTGTCAAATAAATTAGGCAAAATTTGCGCGCTTTCTAACACAGCTACCTCCCTCAAATTTGATGAGTAAAATATTCTGCCTGAAACACTATAGGGGTCCACCTATTATCGATCCTAAAAAAGTACCTGCCAAAATTCTGCTATGTAAAAAATATCCGCCAGAAAATTTCTACCCCCCCCCCCCCCCCCCCCCCCCCCTACCCCAAACGGCTCCAAATCAGTAATTTCAAACCCCCCGAAGGCCTTTACACCTACCCGTCACAAATATACCCAAGTACCTCCCGTGTATACCCTGCAGGGCTTGTGGGACTATTCGTGCTAGCTCAGGACCAGGTTTTGACGGTGGGGCCGCCAAAATGTGCGGCGTGGCTTCACTGTTCATGATTGCCACTCCGCCGCCAAAACTCTGTCCTCATCAACCTCGTCCCCAGGGTCTTCTCTGCTTTTGAAATGGCGGGCAGCGCGGCGACACCTCAGGACAAGGCTGCCTGAATACTATAAATATTCAGTAGCTAAGAAACACGGCTGCCAATTCCTGAAAGGAACCTTCATTGTGTGTCACGTGACGAAATACTCCATGGTTCTTGGAGTATTTCGGCAGACTTGTCTTGAGAGTTTGTACGCCCGCTCTGCCATTTTGAAAACGGAGAAGACCCTGGGTACGAGAATGAGTGCTCGCGCCCCCAACTCCATCGGTGACGCAGGCTGCATGTATTTTATTGCTTGCGAATGTTGCTGAGATAATTTGCTTGGCATTTTAAAATTCAGGCTATTGCTAAACACAATAATATTGTTCGCAGCTATGTCATTTGGTGCCGGTAAAATCTCCATATATTTTCTATTAGAATAACCTTAATAATATGGAACCTCTGTAAGACGGACAACGGACTCTGCATTTCGGCTGCTGGAAGTTAATTTTACATTCATAACCCCTTTAAATCGGAGATTACAGTCATAAGAATTCGTTCGTAAAAATTGTCGCATCGAATGAATTGTCAAATTCTCCATTTTATTGCTCGACAACTGTATTTTGCATCATGCATTCAAGGACACTCTCCCGGCTGAAATATCGTGTTTTCATGATTATGGCCAGGAGCTTGCTTTAAGCTTGCTTAATTATCTTGAAATTGGAAGAAACCATCGCTAAAAGTGATAGAAGGAAAGAAATATGAACTAAACAGACAAAATCAAAGGCTCCTAAGAGCCAACCCGTGAATAAGAAATGCTAACACGTAACGCAATATTGCGGTAAGCTTATGTTTTCACACTGACATAGTTCGATATTTTTTTTTTTAATTAAGAGTAACGATTGTTGACGAAAGCAAAACAAAAATAGTAAATCACTTTCATAATGTTCAGTCTGAAGGGAAAAAAAAGGAAAAAAAGGGAAGGCTTCGTCACAAGGTTCAGATCATTGCCTTCCAATCGCGTGAGTTTTTATCGAATTGGTAGAAAGAGGAGTAATGTCCGCTACAAACGCGGCCATAGTGCCCTATTAAGCGGCTATAGTTTACCTAAGCACATTTGCGCGGCATTCTGTCTTACTCCTATAGAGCGATTGCTTTTGAAAGAAGAACATGTTGTCCAAGTTTCGTTATCTTATATACAAGTAGCCTCCGTGGGAGGCGCTAGAAATGGGAGGGGAACTGGGGATTTAGGTGCGCGTGAAGGGTGCGCAGGAGTGAAACCAAAAAAGCCCGTCGTCAATAGAATTAAATGAATAACAAATAACATGACACATATTTCACTAACAGTCTGGTGAAATGTTGTTTTTGTCCATTTAATTGTACCGCTCTGTTATAGCCTAGACTCAGAGCTTGTCGAAATGTTGTTTTCTCAAGGGAAACTTAGTTTTGGGACCAGAATAGCTGTGTTGGTGTGCGCAGATCAAAAACAAAACATGAAAAACAAATCTCACATTTCATGTGCTACTTTTAGTACTACTAATAAGTAGTACTAATAGTACATGAGTTCTATTACTTTCATTATCAAACTAGCCATATGTCATGAGAAATCTTGGATCTGAATTCATCTCTTATCGCTTTTCGATGCAGCCTGCATGCTGACGTCTCCAATTTCCTTTGATTTCCGCGGAAATCACATTCTCGTCCCCAGAGCTCCACGGTTTTTTTTAAATTGCGTCTCGTGTAGCTCTGGTAGCGGAAATAAATTTGAATTTTTTTAAAGGCCGTTTAAAAATGAATGCGCAACAAGGTAAAAGATTTTACCCTTCTACGCATAAGGTTTTACTTCCGGTTGAATTTCAAATGTTGACTATGACGACTACATCAACAAAATCAACGCATTCAACGACCAATGTCACCCAGTTTTGTTTTGTTTAGCAGGTAAAGATACGGCTGCTAAATTTCAAAGTATAACGGGATCTGATTGTCGCTAAATATGAGCGATTCGTTTCCGAATATAATGTCTTGGAAGACGAAGCTATAAGCGGCCACGAATATTAAAGACGTATGTTGCTTGCTACAGGGACGAGTAAAGAGAGGCAGAAATCCCGAAGAAAGCCCAAGGGTGAAAAGAAATATTACCACTAGGTTATCCATTTTAAATAACAACAACACAACGCTATCAGCTCTCTCGTAAGCAAGTTATATTTTCTTTATTAGGTAGTACTCTTTGCTACAACTTGAAATACAAATCTAGGGAAACGAAGGTCACTTGAAGCCCAATTAAAATAACATGAAACGAATGCAAAACAAATATTCCTCGATATTTCTTACCACTGTTCGATAAAATAAGCCTAATCAATGACCACAGCGTGTCCATCAACAAACTCAGCTGTCCCATCAACTGATTTGGTCGGATATGATAGCGTTCAGTGGCGAAACATAATAAATACACAGCTCCCAAACGGAAGAAATCGGTTGACTTATCGAGGATTTTCTAAAACCAGTAGGCAAAATACAAAGACAATATTTCTTCTTAATAGTTGTACAGTCCTTTCGAACGCCATTTCCACTCACACAGCACACACACAGAGCATTCTCTTCTCCAGAGCTCAACCAAACGAAACGAGAGCTCTGGGGACGAGAATGCACACACGCAAGGTTTTATTATTTCCGGTTTCTGGTACTGAGCAAGCGCAATAGTACATTAATGTATGAGGCATGCGCTAACGGATGTCGTGGATTTTACGACATCCGGAAGGCTTTGGTCCCAGAGCCTTCGTTTTTTCCGCTGACCAAACGAAACGAAGGCTCTGGGGACGAGAATGCGGAAATCAATGGAAATAGGAGAATAGAGTCTGCGCGCAGGCTATTTACGATGCAGTTATACTCTTTTTTACATCAATTAGTACTAGATTATTATAGCAATGAGCTAAACATGTATCCCGTTCAAAACCAAAGAGCCGATGAAGCAATGCTCAACGTTATTTGTCGATTAAAAAACACCAAGAAAGTAATAGTTTCTAGATTAAGTGGTTGTCTCCCTAAGATCCTCATAACCAAAATTGGTCATGAAACAGATTTTTTTCAATTATTGCATGTGAATTACACTTTGTCTAGTAACTATAAAAATACATTTCGTTTGGTCTCAAAATGTTTTCTTCAGCAATTTACAGGGGGGTCCCCTAGGGGACCAAATTTGATATTTTTTTAGTATGAAAAATGCAAAATTTCCCTAACTTTGGCAACTTTTCACAACACTTAAAAGTTTGATGCAGAGCTAAATTCTACTGTTGTTTGACAGGTACAAGTCCAGTTATTATTACAACATTCAAGTTTCTATATCGTTGATCCAAGTGGTTAAACATTAACTTCTATCAACCCACTTTCACAGCTTGTAATAAAACAGGAAAATGGGTTCACAAAAATTCCTTTAAACCGAAAGTGGATCGTCGTACAGCAATTTCCTTGCAGCCATAGAACAATAAAGACCTAATCTTAAATATCATGAAAAAAAAATTGTGTGGCCAGTTGGTTTTAAGACCACGAGGACGCTTTGAAATAACGGTATTTACGAATTTTGCAAATTAGGAGCCTCAACCTTAGCGTGCAAATACAGTGCAAATGAGACCAGAACAATGTTATTTCCCATCAAAGAAACACATAAATAGTTTCAAACTACAGCAGAATACAAAATTATACTAGTATGCATCAGTATATAGCTGTATTGAAATTGTTGATAGCCTTAAAAGTGTCCATTAACTGTCCTCGATGCACACAAAATCCTGCAAAATACTGTTTCGTTCAATGACCGCTAATTTTGCTTGAGAAGTAAGTTTACAAAAGCGTCTTTATCTGTAATTATTAATCTGAGAATAAAACTTAAAAAACAAGACATAATGCGTATATTGTTAATTCAGAGCTTACTGCCTTGAACTGAATTCAGTGACTGCCATCTTGGTGTATGCTTTCATTTGTACTTGCAGCCTCTTCAATTCCACACCCAGTCGCTCGTCATTCATTAAAATTTGATCCATGCGTATTAGAGTTCATTGAGGAATCCTGGAAGCGTCAATCTGTTTGAGTATGGGTAAATACTTGAATCGAAACATTGATTTCCTTCACGCTTTCGGCATGGTACATGTAGCTCGCCATGATACATGTATGTTGTCAGGATGGTAACCGCTGACCAGACAAACATTAACCCATACCATGTGCACGGCTGTAATTACAAACGGCGCGTGTGTTTTGATGTCGACAACACCTGCGGGGATTCGCGTGGCAAGTCTAGTTTAACTATACTAATACATTTTTTTGTTCTTTGTTTGTTTGTTTGTTGTTATAAAACGAAATAGTATTTTTTGCGTTTCGTGCATATGATTATCCGGGTTATGAGGACTTGCCACACTAAATAATTTTGAGAGTGATATTGATTTCATTGATATTGACATATCAGTGTTGTATACTGTACATGTAATATATTATATTATCATTTTAAATTAACTAGCTTTGGCCTTTACAGAAGCTTTATTCCACTGAGAAATCCTATATAAATGAAGGTATTAAACTATGTTCAGCTCTCGAAGTGGAGCCGTTTTGATTTGGCCGGGCAAAGATTGCGTGACGTGGGAGCGGGGGCGCTAAAGCGTTCTTCTTTTGCTTTTGTTTTGTACTCGCCGTGGTATATCATAAAGTAGTATTTTGAATATTATTTTTTTTTTTTTTTCTTTACTGTATTTCTTTAAGACCCTCTTTGGGTTCGTCTGTCTACATACAGCCAACTCCCGCGTTGTGGACACCTCGCTATAACGGACAACCTGCTACTACTACTAGTGTTTAGGGAAATTTTGCATTTTTCATACTAAAAAAATATCAAATTTGGTCCCCCAGGGGACCCCTGTAAATTGCTGAAGAAAACATTTTGAGACCAAACGAATTGTATTTTTATGGTTGCTAGATAAAGAGTAATTCACATGCAAGAATTGAAGAAAATCTGTTTCATGACCAATTTTGGTTATGAGGATCTTAGGGAGACAGCCACTTAAGCCCTTGGGATGAAGCGACGTCCAAGCAGCCAACCGCAAATGTAGCTCCGCTATAGGAAAAGAAAGCGTTACATTTGAAAGAGAGACTAAACTAAAAACTACTTACATGTATCCAGTGAACCAAACTTCCTTAATACGGACTCCAAAGGGACGGACCCACCTGTCCTTATTACCTATTCATATTATAGAGGTAGAATTCGTCTCTCTTCGAACGAAGTGAAGTGTCCGTATTATACAGGTATCCATATTGAGACGTTCGACAGTACAGATCTTTTTCGTAAATTTGCTTTTATTGGCTTCTATTTCTGTACAATCATAGGACTCAGCTTATGATTGAATATTTTATTTTAAACAAAAAAAATATATTTTTCTTACTGCTGATAGTTTTGATTCTTAAACCACTCAAATAAAAAACTCTTAAGACTAACAACATGTCATTACTATTTTATTTGAAAACAAGCATATGCATCAATATCTGGGGGGAGGGTACTAGTTGCTGGCCAATATTTACTGCAAAGGTGAAAGTTGCATGAAAGCTAGCAAACTTCAAGGGGTGGCGATTTTCAAAACTAGACAAGAGAGGTGGAGTTAGAACAGCTAGTGACAGTTAGTAGTCGAGGGTCAGTTCATCTAGGGTGATCAAGTTTGATACTATTGCCTATCACGTGACCTGGCCAACCCTAAACCTGGGACCTAACCCTAAGTTAGGCCTGGCGCTGAGCTAAGTTACCCCCTACCCTACAAAATTGTTCTAACCCTAGAATCTTAACACTGACCCTAGATTTGAACTATCGCTAACCCTAACTTTCGCCGGGGGGGTGTTAAAAGCCCTGGTCACGTGACCTCCATTTTTCTTGATTTACCCATTCACTCCTGAGACTTTTTACGTTTTTGAGCGATTTTCTGGATACACACGCCCCATGGGCTTTCATGACTCCATATTTAAAGTTACCATCGAACGTGCTGCTGTTCTAAAACACTGAAGGCTCGAGTTTATTGGAAACGTCATTCTGACGTTGTCATTTTGCTTCGTTGAATTGCAATAAAGACTCAAATATGGTGTATCTGCGATTTTTGGTAAGTTCACAGCCATTTTTCATCTTTAGTAGAAGCCTGATGAGCATCATTAAGTTTGAAGGTAGTTCAGAATCCACTTTCTCAATGAAGCGAGTTAGGTGTTGTATTTCGTTTACGAATTTGGCTCGTTGCTCGTTGAACTGGAAAAATGGCCGCCAAGAAACGAAGTAGCCTTGACTCTACTCTGGATGAATTTCTCGACCTACCACGGCATATTTGGGAAGTTGCGACCACTGAAGAACACAACAAGCGCGAAATGTCGATGGTAGGTTGGAGTGGCTGTGGACTTAGTATAAATATGAAATGTGTGAGGAAAGAAACGAACGCTGTCAAAAATTGTGGCTATTTCCCAGCATGCAGTGCGGTGGTGATGTTGAAAATCGAGGCAAGGTCAGTATGCACTAGAACGAGAGGCTGTAGTTCGGCCCGAGCAACGAATAAGAGCAAAAAATTCACTGCTAAGCTATAGGACTAGGACTGAATTTTGCTGTGAATGTTGACTTTTGGGTTTGCCACGATGATTTGAATAAAAAAAGCTAAAGGCAAAAACGTGATTATTGTTGTTTTTCTATGACGTTAAAAACGGTCATTTTTGTTATTGTCCAAATTCAAACGCTGATATTCTGCAAAAATATAATCGCTGACTTTTTTGTGTTTATTGGGTATCTCAATTTGAGGGACTTTATAGTCAATGTTCACAACTGCTAGTTAAGGCAATGTTCGCGCGATTGAGAAAGTTGCAATTTTTTAAAGCAGTGGAGTCTTGTACGGCCGGTTTTGGCCGGTGTAGGAGAGAAGTGTCCGTATTATAGAGGTATCCGTATTATAGAGGTGTCCGTATTATAGAGGTGTCCGTATTATAGAGGTGTCCGTAAGAAGACGTTCGACAGCAGAGATCTTTTCGTAAATTTGCTTTTATTGGCTTCTATTCTGTACAATCATAGGACTCAGCTTACGATTGAATATTTTATTTTAATCTAAGCTTCAAGAAAACTTGACCAGTCGCCAGCGTGAAATAAAGTAACGAGAAATTCACCTGGAACGAAGAGACGTAACATTGATAACCTACAGAAAAAATATATTGACCGCAGTTTGAAACAATATTTCCCCACTACCTGGATAGTAGAGGTTGGAAGAATGAAGGTAACAGTCATACAGAATACGGCGTTAAACGATCGCATGAAACTTTATATTGTTTTGCAGGCACTTTCTTGGCTTAATTGAGTACCGGACTGAAGGTACTCAAACTTCATTTACGATAAAATGGTGGATAGAAAATCAGAAGTTATAGACCACCTCAAGCAGTGTTATAGCTTTGCTAAACAAACGGGAGACAGGTATGAAGAGGCATTCGTATGTCATCATCTGGGCAACGCTTATTATGACATGAGTGATTTTAAACAAGCCATAGAGCATCACAAAAAATGTCTTAGTTTTGCCAAAGAGGTAGGAAACAGGGATGGCGAGGGAAATACCTATGGAAATCTGGGCAGTGCTTATCAGAGTCTGGGTGATTTTAAACAAGCCATAGAGCATCACAAAAAATGTCTTAGTATTGCCAAAGAGGTAGGGAACAGGGCTAGCGAGGGGATTGCCAATGGAAATCTGGGCAGTGCCTATCAGAGTCTGGGTGATTTTAAACAAGCCATAGAGCATCACAAAAAATGTCTTAGTATTGCCAAAGAGGTAGGGAACAGGGCTAGCGAGGGGATTGCCAATGGAAATCTGGGCAGTGCCTATCAGAGTCTGGGTGATTTTAAACAAGCCATAGAGCATCACAAAAAATGTCTTTGTATTGTCCAAGAGGTAGGAAACAGGGCTAGCGAGGGGAATGCCTATGGAAAACTGGGCAGTGCTTATCAGAGTCTGGGTGATTTTAAACAAGCCATAGAGCACCACAAAAAATGTCTTAGTATTGCCAAAGAGGTAGGAAACAAAGATGGCGAGGGGTATGCCAATGGAAATCTGGGCAATGCTTTTAACAGTCTGGGTGATTTGAAACAAGCCATGGAGTACCACAAAAAATGTATTTGTATTGCCAAAGAGGTAGGGAACAGAGATAGCGAGGGGAGTGCCAATGGAAATCTAGGGAGTACTTATCTGAAGCTGGGTGATTTTAAACAAGCCATAGAGCACCACAAAAAATGTCTTAGTATTGTTAAAGAGGTAGGAAACAGGGATGGCGAGGGGAATACCTATGGAAATCTGGGCAGTGCTTACCAGGGTCTGTGTGATTTTAAACAAGCCATGGAGTACTACAAAAAATGTCTTTGTATTGCCAAAGAGGTAGGTAACAGGGATAGCGAGGGGATTGCCAATGGAGATCTGGGCAGTGCTTACCAGAGTCTGGGTGATTTTAAACAAGCCATAGAGCACCACAAAAAATGTCTTAGTATTGCCAAAGAGGTAGGAAACAGGTATAGAGAGGGGAATGCCTATGGAAATCTGGGCAGTGCTTATCAGAGTCTGGGTGATTTTAAACAAGCCATAGAGCACCAAAAAAAATGTATTTGTATTGCCAAAGAGGCAGGGAACAGGGCTAGCGAGGGGATTGCCAATGGAAATCTGGGCAGTGCTTATCAGAGTCTGGGTGATTTTAAACAAGCCATAGAGCACCACAAAAAATGTCTTAGTATTGCCAAAGAGGTAGGAAACAGGTATGGCGAGGGGTATGCCTATGGAAATCTGGGCAATGCTTATAACAGTCTGGGTGATTTGAAACAAGCCATGGAGTACCACAAAAAAAGTATTTGTATTGCCAAAGAGGTAGGGAACAGAGATAGCGAGGGGATTGCCAATGGAAATCTGGGCAGTGCTTACCAGAGTCTGGGTGATTTTAAACAAGCCATAGAGCACCACAAAAAATCTCTTAGTATTGCCAAAGAGGTAGGAAACAGGGATGGCGAGGGGATTGCCAATGGAGATCTGGGCATTGCTTATCGGAGTCTGGGTGATTTTAAACAAGCCATAGAGCACCACAAAAAATGTCTTAGTATTTATTGCCCAAGAGGTAGGAAACACGTATATAGAGGGGAATGCCTATGGAAATCTGGGCAATGCTTATCATGATGTGGGTGATTTTAAACAAGCCATGGAGTACCACAAAAAATGTCTTTGTATTGTCCAAGAGGTAGGAAACAGGGCTAGCGAGGGGAATGCCTATGGAAAACTGGGCATTGCTTATCAGAGTCTGGGTGATTTTAAACAAGCCATAGAGCACCACAAAAAATGTCTTAGTATTGCCAAAGAAGTAGGAAACAGGGATGGCGAGGGGATTGCCAATGGAGGTCTGGGCAGTGCTTATCGGAGTCTGGGTGATTTTAAACAAGCCATAGAGCACCACAAAAAATGTCTTAGTATTGCCAAAGAGGTAGGAAACAGGTATAGAGAGGGGGATGCCTATGGAGATCTGGGCAGTGCTTATCAGAGTCTGGGTGACTTTAAACAAGCCATGGAGTACCACAAAAAATGTCTTTGTATTGTCCAAGAGGTAGGAAACAGGGCTAGCGAGGGGTGTGCCTATGGAAAACTGGGCGTTGCTTATCAGAGTCTGGGTGATTTTAAACAAGCCATAGAGCACCACAAAAAATGTCTTAGTATTGCCAAAGAGGTAGGAAACAGGAATGGCGAGGAGTATGCCTATGGAAATCTGGGCAATGCTTTTAACAGTCTGGGTGATTTGAAACAAGCCATGGAGTACCACAAAAAATGTATTTGTATTGTCCAAGAGGTAGGGAACAGAGATAGCGAGGGGAGTGCCAATGGAGATTTGGGCAAAGCGTATCACAGTCTGGGTGATTTTAAACAAGCCATAGAGCACCACAAAAAATGTCTTAGTAATGCCCAAGAGTTAGGAAACAGGGATAGAGAGGGGAATGCCTATGGAAGTCTGGGCAAAGCTTATCAGAGTCTGGGTGAATTTAAACAAGCCATGGAGTACCACAAAAAATGTCTTTGTATTGTCCAAGAGGTTGGAAACAGGGCTAGCGAGGGGATTGCCTATGGAAATCTGGGCAATGCTTACCATGGTCTGGGTGATTTTAAACAAGCCATAGAGTTCCACAAACTACACTTTAGTATTGCCAAAAAGGCAGGGGACAGGGTTGGAGAGGGGATAGCCTATCAACTTCTGGGCAAAGATTGTTATGCTATGGGTGATTTAAGGCAAGCCATAGACCATTTTCGATCCAGCGTAAAAGTCTTTGATAGCACGAGAGCCCTTCTACAGTCAGAAGATGCGTGGAAAATAAGCTTTCGTGACTACCATAACAATGCGTACACTGCGCTGTGGACAACTCTTGTAAAGATTGGAGATACTGATCAAGCTTTGTTCGCTGCTGAGCAGGGACGAGCGCAGTCTTTGACGGATATTTTGAAAGAGCAATATCGTATTGACTCACAACCGTGAACATCAGTTTAACCAAAGTAAGCGATCTCTTACATATTAAATGCTGTAACTTCCCAAACAGCTTTAATTGCAGTTGTTGAAAATACAATCAGCTTCTGAATGCTGACGAAGGGCAGTGACGTTCGTTTTAAACAAACCAAATGAAACATGACAGTGCCACCTCGTTAATAGAAAATACTTTAAAAGCGATTGGCGCAAGTGTTGGTGTCAGGTGCGAGAATCGTTCATTGGATGATTTAAGTTTTGACCCACCATCCAACAGAGAAGATTGTAATGGAGTAGTACAATCATCGAGTAGCTCAGCAAGTTCGTTGCGCCTCTTGTATGATGCAAGCATTGGCCCCATTGCCGACTTGCTAGAAGGTGACCAGTTGGTTCTTGTCCTGGATGGTCCATTGTGCTTGGTCCCTTATTCTGCTTAAAGTGAATCTATCAGGATTCGCACTGTTCCCTTGCTGACAGCTTTGAAACTGATCGCAGATTCACCTGAGGACTTCCAGTGGGCGCTTCCTTTGAGCGATCCGTGTTTGGGGGAAGTTACAAACAAGGAGGGCAAACAGTGGAAACATCTACCATGCTTAAAGGAGGAAGAAGAGATGATTGGAAATTTTCTAAAGCCCAAACCTCTCACGGGAAATAATGCAGCTAAGATGAAGTGCTGAAACGAATCTCTTAAGTTTTGGTAACACACGGTCGTAAGGAAACTAGGGAAATTCTTTTCGCTTCAAACCCCGGAAGAGCAGATAAAATCGTCGAAGAGAAAGATTACATTATAACCCTCGGTCGTACAAGAGGGGGTGGTTGCCACCCCCACCCCCCTAAGGTTTTTCTCCCATATTTTCAAGACCATTTAAGATTAGCATATGCCGTTTTGAGTAGCTGTTTGTTTGTCCTTAAAACACATTTTGGTAAAGTTTAGCGACAATTGGTTGTTATGGTAACTAGATATGACGTCATAAGTAACATGTGGTCAAGCCATTTTTGAATAAAAAATGCGTGTATTTTCCCTTTTTTCAGTTTAAAAACATAAAATGCTGCATAGATAGAAGGTTAAAATGTAAGCAAAAACAATTTGATTTTGAAATATAGTTATGAGTAAGTTAATGAGTTACATTTCTAGTATTTTCAAAGCTCAGTATTCCCGGGTTTCCTGGAATATGTTTCGTTTAGAGTACGATACCTTAAGGTGGGCCAATATCGATACTGAATTAATTGTTGCTATCGATACTGGGGTATCGACACTGGAAAGTAAACGATACTTGCTCTACCGGTTGTTTCGATACTATACGTGACCAACCGAAGCAATAAACAAGTACCATTATAGCGTTTTCAGCAACCAGAGCTTGTAATGGTGAAGCACCTGTTCGGCTGTCATTCACAGAATCTATGCTCCAACAGGATTGGAAAATAGGTGGTATTGACGCATCCTGAACGAAAATTTAGCCGCAAGTAATTTCTCGACAATACTGCAAGCTCTCTTTTTTTTCGATCGATCGTCAAGCGGTGAAGGTGCGAGAAGCAAGCTAATTTGCATAATAATAATTAAAATTATCTCGTGCGCTCTCGGAGCTGAGAAAAAAGGGCGACTGCTCGTAGACTATTGGTGGTTTCACACTAGGGATTCTAATTACATCCTTAGTGCACTTGACGCCTTCTTTGAATGTGAACAGGTAAAGTGCACATACTAAGTGCGTGTCTATTTCAAAGGAGCCGAAGTACACCGCCAAGTATGATATACACCACACTTGAGAAGGCACTTGACCAATGGGAAAACAGATAAGACAGGTGTAGTGGCACAAAACATTGACAGTGATTGACAGCTTATGTTCCAAGTAATACACTTTCTCATCAGGTGTGAACCTTCATTTTCTAAAGTGGTACTTGTAATGTATTAGCGCGCTATGCATGCTGGGGAGAGACCATGTGCTTTTGATAGCGGCGGCCATGATTAAACGTGTTTAAGTTAAATCTGTTTGTCGAGTTGAATATTTATAGATTTTGATCCAGGGGACACTACAGTACTCAGCTGCGCTAGAGTCAAGCTCTTGCCTGAGACACAGTTAACTTGTAGTGTGAAACCACCAAGTATATGCATATTATTTTAGAATGATTTTGGTTTGAAAATTGCTTTTCAAAACTTGGTATCCTGATGGAATCTAGGGCACGTCGTAAAAATTATTAAGAGAAAGTTAGTTCTTTCCTAAATTAATTGGTTGTTTACGCGGCGGCAATGTCGGAGGTCAAAACAATGAAATTTCCTTCATTTGGAATAACATCCTATTTTTATGGAAACCATTTCTCTTATGTCTGACCACCAACATGCCTGCTGTGCAAACAACCCACTAATCAAATTAAGATAACTAAAATGACGTTCTGTGCCTCAGGTTACCCTGTCTCAGCTGTTAAAGTTTTTGTTATAACCTTGTCCTGGATTACTGTAGAATTTTAATTGCTTCATGCGGCTTGGTGGTTTCTCGATGGAACCAAGGACACTTACACCAACTGATCTTGCAGAGATTGCAAGACCTGCGTTGTAATGTGCGATGGAATCCAACAGTTTTACTCAGGACAATTCAGGACAAGATTCTTAGTATCAAGCTGAAGCCTATGCATGTTTATACATCAATCAGTAAAACAGCATAAAGGACAAAGGACACCTACACCAACTGATCTTACAGAGATCGCATGATCTGCGTTGGAGTAATGTGAGTAACTCAACAGTTTCACTCAGGACAATTCAGGACAAGATTCTTAGTGTCAAGCTGAAGCCTATGCATGTTTTCATCAGTCAATAAAACAAAACATAAAGAACAAAGGACACCAACCGATCTTACAGAGATCACATGACCTGCTATGTAATGTAAGTAATCCAACAGTTTCGCTCAGGACAATTCAGGAGAAGATTGTTAGAGTTGAACTGAGCTGGAGCCTATGCATGTTTACATCAGTCAATAAATCAACATGATGGAGAACTGTTTCCAAGATATGGAAACCAGAACTGATCGACAGCTGGAAGACACTTGTCTTTTGTAGTTTTTAAACAGACTGCCTAGAAACATACTTTGATTTAAACTGTGCTTTATGCTTTGGTAGAGGACAGAAACAAGCCTAACGGAGAACTGCATTCTACAATTCTTGAAAATAATGCTGCAATACAACTCTGCAATGAAGATCTTAACGGAGGTGAACTTGGCTGTTGTTCAGCTTTTCAATGACTCGGTGTTCATTAAGAATGGAACACAATTTAGTAATGAGCAAAATAACTAATGTTTAATTTAAAATTATGATTATCATTCTCAGCTTTAAGTTTTATTGCAGGCCTGAAAAGGGTGCCATGGTGACCTGTTTTTAGAATTATGTTAAAAATGCCAAAATACATTTAACTTTTGCGTCAACGATAATCAAAATATGATCGTCCAGTTTCAGTGCTCTGCTACTGACAAAAAAATAGATAAATGTCATTGGCTATCGGTGGCCAGGTTAGAAATGGATTCCATCTTGAATAATTAAGCCAATGATAGCTTTTCTCCAGTATCGTTTCTCTCTCGATGTGTCGCAATATAAAGGTGTGGATCGCGACTTTTCGGCCACTTATTACTGGTTTTCTGTCATTCAACAAAAGAGGATCGAAACACATAACGTACTATCCGTTATCTCACAGAAAAGTATGTCATCCCATCTGGTTTGTAACAGAGGTCCTTATTCACTTGTGCAAAAGATCACAAAAAGTAAACGACCGCGCTTGTTATTAAAGCTACCTTTATATCAAAGGCTTGTCAGAGGTTCTTCATCGTTGCCGACAACAACAAGACACGCGCACTGTATTCAAGTCTGACAGAACATTTAGGTCACACCAAGTGCGACTTAATGGCGCTGTTGATTCAGCTAAACAAGACGGCGTTGTCGACAGGATTCCCTGCGAGTGTGGTAAAGTTTAAATCACTGAAACAAGGGCTTCCAAGCATGAACAGATTAAGGAACAGCAAATAAAGACAAACAGTTTGCTTGAACTCAAACATCCGCCTTTTGAGAGCATGCTCATTAGCATCGCATTGCACATGACCGGGTGTTTTCTGCTGCATTGATGGACCTCTATGTTGCCGCAATCCGTACTGGTACAACTGTAGGGTTAAAGAGGTTTTTGTATATTCACATCAGCTAGGCTTCACCCTAAAAACGTACATCCACGGGGAGAACGGAACTGAAATTCCAGAAGCTCGGTTGTGTACGATCAAGAAACACAATTGCCGATCAGTACAACTGCGGACCTCCGAAGGAAAAGTTTCCAACCAAGATAATGAGGATCCAATTTCATTACTCACAAACAATCGGAGTACAGTGTTATATGGCGATGAGCAATCAGGCGACCTGATCGCCTAATGAAAACCAGCAGTAAGCGGTCGAAACGTCGCGAACCACATCTAGAGTGAGTACATCGTGAGTCAAACGATAATGAAGGCGACCATTTGATTGTGGTTTGTTCTTCCCTTGCGAATTCACCCGTTATCTTTGTTGGTGTTTTAGAAACATTTTCATGTATGAGCAAAGGCATTAAGTCAAAATACCGGGCCACATGACATTGCCTCTTTAAAAATCTAAAACAAAAACAAATTACGTACCGGTTGCTCTAAAAATTGTAGTTTATTTGCCTCTCTATCAGGCAATTGTTTTATTATATTACTACTTCTCAAATTCATTAACAATTCATAAAGCTTGAACAAAGCTTGAACAAAGCTTGAAGCGCGAAGGTGGTTTGGAAACCCGATTTTAATTAGCATAGATTAGCATAGTTAATTAGCATAGATTTTCAGTGATTTTCCTTCTTCGTTTTCTCCGTATTTAACGGTCAATTTGAGAAGCTATATCAAACACTGGAAACACTGGAAAGAGTGTTTCATCAAGTATCCAAACATATCGAAGTCGGTTAAAAAACTCGGCTTTGCCTCGTTTTTTCAACGCACTTCTCGGTGTTTTGATATCCTGATAAATCACTCTTTCTCGTGTTTGATAATTATACGACTCGTTAATATAATTATGTTAAACAGCGATCAGGCGCTCTTTTGTTTTTCGAGTAAATGTCGTACGACTGAATTAGTTTCAGCTTGAAAAAGAGCACCTAATTGCAGATTTGTTAGTAATAAAATATGTCAAAATGTAAAATTGTAACATTTGGTTCTTGGCTCTTCTCATATGGTGGTCACGTGTTTTTACTCGCCTCAGTCCGTGGTTTGGCTCAGCGCTAGTTTCCCCCCACCCCAGAAAAAAAAAAGAATAACTGAAAAGAAAAGAAAAAAACGACTATTTCAACCGCGTAAATCCCATTTGGGGGTAAAGAGAAAAGCAAGGAATCGTATTGGACCTCTCAACATTTTAATGTCCCCGCAACATTTTCATTTAGTAGCTCTGTTTACATCAGGCTCTTATTAAACGACCCAATCGAAACCTGAACATCACTACCCCCATCCCCCTCCTTCCAGATTTTTCCTTCTATCTCACTGCTTGTTATGTCCAGGGGATATGGGCGAGGGTACCTATAGGTGGTTTTCACGTTACGTCACGGCGGCCATGTTGGTGCACATCTACAAAAGAATTTAAATGAACTTCTTTTGTTATGTGCACCAACATGGCCGCCATGGCCTTTGTCATTTGAGTCCCACAGGACTGAAGGTCACGTGAGTGAAAACCATCTATACCTTTATATTTCGCTTGAGCCAGAGCTTTCAGGCTTATCGTATTGCTGCCAACTTCGACAAGTTTTAAAGTCATTCGAGTCTTTATGCTCTCAGAAATATTATGTGACTTTAAGATATAGCCGGTAAGAACTGCATGATGTGAATTGACGGAACTTATGAAAAAAGTGGCCTTTTTATTTGCTCAGAGAGAGAAATAGTAAGTGCTGCAGCTTTATATTCTCATGGGGGCGGGGGGGGGGGGGGGGGGGGGAGGAGCAGCAGGGAGAGCCAGAAGACCAAATTAGAGACTGAGGTATTGTCATGTCCCAGTAATCATGTCTTAGCTAGTTAAACGGAAGCTGAGTTTGTCCGATTCTTTAGCGACCGTCTTCAGTTAGTTTGAAAGTAACTACAACATACCTGAACTACCAATGGACAGTATTAATGTTTTGTTTCCAATAAAGTGACCTTTTTTATATTTTAAACATTTTTCAAATCTTTACAATCAAAGCATGCATGCATTCATACGTGACTTAAGTTATTCACTGCCAATCATTCTGGGCATGTCAGAAAAGTCCATACGTTTAATTATCCTCTATCAAACTTTGAAATTCAGTAAATTATGTGAAGGGGCTGCACGGTGAAATCCGATCATCAAAACTTGATAAGAAATAAAACACAAACAGCGGTGATAAACATGGTAAACCAACGCATTTTTATAAAAACTTGACGTTTCGTATGCTAAGCGACAGAATATACATTTTCAAAAGTAACCGTTACACAGTTTGAAAAGTGTTTATATAGTTCAAAATTAGGGGTCTGGAACCAAGATTAAGAAACACAATCTTAACAGTAATTTAATAGTACGGACTGTCAGTCTTAAGAAGCTACAGCTAACAAGAACAACAACTCTTCGAGTACTGAAGTCGTGCTATATCAACTGATATGACGTTAAAGTCTCCGTACTATTAAATTACTGTTAAGATTGTTTTTCTTAATCTTGGTTCCAGACTCCTAATTTTTAACTATATAAGCAGTTTTTAAACTCTGTAACGGTTACTTTTGAAAATGTATGTCGCCTAGCATACGAAACGTCAAGTTTTTATAAAAATGCGTTGGTTTACCATGTTTATCACCGCTGTTTGTGTTTTATTTCTTATTGAACTAACCAGGTGGCGGTCAATACTTTGCTAGCCTGTTCCAGGCGTTCAGATAGTGGGGAAAGCGCGAATAGTTGGGAAAGGCGCGAAGAAAAGCGAGCGAAAAAAATGCGGGGAGACTGGGGAGAGGAAGCATTTTTGTCGCTCGCTTTTCTTCGCGCCTTCCCCAACTATTCGAGCTTTCCCCACTATCTAATCGCCTGGAAAAGGCTAATACATTGCCGGCGCCAAGCGATTGGAAGATTGGCCGGATTTTGTTTTGATTTTCTTTATTGGTTTCCGATTGACTGAGTACTCGATTGCGAATGGTTTTCTTTTACCACAACGTATAAAACATAATATTTGAAAATCACAGCAAACGAGTTATACTTTCCATTGACACAATTAATTAAACTGATTGAAATCCTTAAATTCCAAGGTTTCTCTTAAAATGGCCCCTATTCTCTATTCCAATATTGGTCATCTATTAATTGCTGAAATGTTTTCAACCTCCTGAATCGTGGCGTGCGACCACATCCGGATGTTTTCGCTTGTTGTAATCGTTGCTGCATTACGGTTAGCTTTATTCAAAACACTGAAAATATTACTGGGAGAGGATGCAAGGAAATATCTAAACCAAGAAATACATAAATGTGGTCGAAGTGCCGTGTTAGTAAGTTTGTCTACGAAAGATTGTACACTATCATTGATTTTAAAGTTTGTTCAAAATATATAATTCAAACGGACGAATATTCTCTGATTCAAACACAAATCTCTTGTATTCTTTCGTAGGTGACTTTTATATAGCTCGTCATTTTTATTGACACGAGGGGCCTATATAATTAACTAAACTAGCACCACATTCAAGCGGCAGTTTTTCTAAGACCGTATTTACTTGCCTCTCCCGAATAAGCGCCGCACGGGTGAAAGCCGAAAACTTCGCCGGCAGAATCGAACGATTCTCCCTTTGAATTCCTTTTCCAGTGACCTGTGTACACACTATGTTTTCAGTGTCTGCTTCTTGAAAATTCATGACTTTTTTATTTATATATTTTATTTACTTTCAAACTTCGCCAAAAAGGCGCCGCACAACTCCCGAAAGTGCCAAAACCTTCAAGAAAAATCCCTAATTTCTCTTTGCAAAATATTGGAAAAGAAATGGCACCATGCAAAAGTATAGCCTGCGTAGATGGCGGTTTTTTTTGTTGGCGCGCGCGATAATTCGCGAGCGGCTTATCGGCTTAAAACCCGCGGGTTATCGCGCGTACCAACAAAAAAACCGCCAGCAGGCTAGCAAAAGTACTGTCAAAGAGGTTTTATTTCACACCATAAGATTTCTTCCACAGACTCAAAACTTGGAACCATATCACATATGTCTCCATAATTGACTCTGGGAGTGAAAGGGTTTCAAGCACCGCGGCGCTTTCTGAGGTAAACTGGAATGTACTTAGTTATCAGTTCTTCTAGTTTCAGTTGGGAGAATTCAGTATTGATATCTCAAGCAATATCTCTTTGATGTTTCGCGTTACTATGGTCACATGATAGCTTAACAATGTGTTGATATTGTCAGGCGAAATTATTGGCTCAGTCCATCTTGGACCACATAGGGTCCACATACAGCGTGTAATCATGTTAGTCGTTAAACGAATGGATTCTCCCTTGGTAAATCGTAATGGTAGGCGCTTTTTCCCAGGTAAATGCTATATGTTGTTGGTATTTTTAGTCTTTATCTTTATATTATGATTTTCCACACGTGTAATTACAAGTTGATACAACAGGGAGACAACTGAACTCGGCAAAAGCCGGTGCTCTATTTATAAAACACTGAGACAAATTCAGTATTATTCGGCAGGCATATTCACGAATTGTTCCGATTGATCAATATATTCAATACTATTTGCGCTAACATCAATTTTCAAATGCTGAATAGAATAAATGTTTTGAAGTTTAATTCGCAAACAAAAAAAGTATTAAATCTGTTGTCACCGACAATGTTGCGAATTTTCATTTCCCTGGATAAAAGGCCCCACAAGTGCAAAAGCCATATTTGTAATTGTTTTTGCATTCCTTGGTAAAAATTTACCAATATCGAGCACTTTTCAGTTGAGTGTCGCCGTAAAACCAAAACCGCAAAGTAATTACTCTGACTAAGCATGCAACAGAGAGACTTAGACAATCCAATGAACCAATCAGATTGGTTTTGCTTTAACCTCTGATTGGTTGCGAAAGTGGTGGCATATTTTTAGCCAATCAGGGTGTAGCAATGCAAAACCAAAGCAAGCGAGCGCGAAATTACTTTTGAAGCTCAATTGTAAACCGCTCTGATGAATAACATAATATAGATTCTAAACAATATTGCAAGATAACGAGAACACTTTCAGTGCACTTTAAATTAATAGATACCGAGGATCTTTAGTCTAGTAATTTAACGAAAAACTATTACCAACAGAACCTTGCAAACAACAGAAGAGAAAAGACAGACGAAAAACAGAGATAGAAAATGGTATTGAGAACATTCTTGGTATTTTCAGTCTGTATCTTTAGCCTTTATTATGGTTTTCCGTAAGTGTGATAATAATTAGTTGATACAAAAAGGAAACAAACTAGCTCGGCAAAAGCCGGTGTCGTCATAACGACAGGCATATTCACGCATTGTTCCAATGGCCCATGATTGACCAATATATATTGCTTTAATTGGCTGCTATTTACGCTAACATCCATTCCCAAGTGCTCAATAGAACAAATGTGTTAAAAAGTGTCAAATCTGTTTACTTGAAGATGCTATGCCAGAAAACTATCTTATCGAAGAAAGTGACATTACATTAACATGAGGTATAATAGTGAATTATGTTGTTAAATCTGTTGACATTACAAGCGTCGCACTTCGCTGTGAAAATGACTATATACAAACACAAAATGTATTCGTTGGTAAAACTAGCAATATAATGAATAACATAAATTATATTAATAGTCTATAGATTCTAAACAGATTTATTAATGATATTTTAACCCATCACAAGAACACTTGAATTACGAAATAGACAGCGTAGCGCGCAATGATAAATTCGCGAGCGGTAAAGCCGCAAGGAGAGGGCGAGCGGCGAAGCCGCGAAAACGAGAGAGACCGTGGTTTCTCCCTTTCTCCTCTACTGCATTCCCCTCGCGGCTTCGCCGCTCGCGAATTCAGCATCACGCGCGCCAATCGAAACCGCCAGCCACGCAGGCTATAGATAACTAGCATCTTAAATCAAGTATTTAAAGATAAACTGACATGTGCCGCTCTCTGTTTTCCGAAACTCAAAGCTTATATTAAACACATTCCCGTCATGGGCTCCTGATTGAACAGCTTTTGGGATCATCGGTTATAATCTGTAAGTGCCGATCACTTGAATTTTCATTTCCGGCTACGGGAAAGACATGTATGGATGTATGCGGGTCTCTGCTTTCCGAGACTCAAAGGTAATTAGCGTAATGATTCGATTAAACCCCCTTCTTCCAATAAGCGCCCCCTTTCTTAGAAGCGCTTCTACTTGAATGTCGTTTTGTAAATAAGCGCCCCCTTTCTAATAAGTGCCCCTCCTCCCCTTGAAGATGCTATGCCAGAAAACTATCTTATCGAAGAAAGTGACATTACATTGCATTGAGGTATAATAGTGAATTATGTTCTGACAATGCGAACCATTGTTACCAGTGTTCTGACTATGTGAACCATTATAATATTGTTACTGTTGTTCCGACTAAACGAACCATAGTTACTGTTGTTCTTACTATGCGAACCATTGTTAATGTTGTTCTAACTATGCGAACCTTTGTTACTGTTGATTTTACTATGTGAACCGTCGTTCGACTTGTTACTATGCCATTGTTGTGACTATAGGAACCACTGTTATAGTTGTTCTCACTATACGAACTATGCGAACCTTTGTTACCGTTGATTTTACTATGTGAGCCATCGTTAGACTTGTTTCTATGCCGTTGTTCTGACTATAGGAACTGATTGTTACAGTTGTTCTCACAATACGAACCATTGTTACTGCTGTCCTGACCATGCGAATTGTAAATTTACTGTTATTGTTCATTAAAGTGCTTTTTCACGCTCATATGGTTTTGTAAAATATAATAAAAAGAAATAAGCGCCCCCTCCCCCCTCCCTCATAAGCGCCCCCTCCCTCATAAGCGCCCCCGCCCTCATAAGCGCCCTCTCCAAAACTGCGCCTCCCTTGAGGTACCAAATGTAAATAAGCGCCCTGGGCGCTAAATCGCTTCATTATGGTTCACCATTCTCGTCCCCAGAGCCGCTTGGCCCTCTTAACCGCCGGAGCCTGAATACGAGGACCAAGGCGCCACCCTCGTACTCAGGCTCCAGCGGTTAAGAGGGTCAAGCAGCTCTGGGGACGAGAATGTAGGTAATAAGTTCGTGTTCCAGTACACCAAATTGAAAATCAATAGCAATGTTGTCCCCTAAACCACCACCAATCCTAACCACCCGTCATGGAACATCACTACACATCATCGCACGTTGCTAGACCTAATCAACTTCCCTAGAAATCATCTAATGGAACTAGACATCATCCAACATCACTAGGCATCATACAGGATACTGGAACACGAACTTATTCCCAGAATGTACGGTACACATTCCCTGACTCGTCCCCAGTCGTTTCTCAATTAACAAGAGAAGCGCGAGGTGTGATGGGAAGGTGTGATTCTTCCCACCACCCTCCGTCGTTTGCGCTTCTCTCGTTCCGCGTCTATCCCCAACGCGCGTCTCCCGCGTCTTGCCTAGAAAGACGACATTATAACACCACTCAAAAATCAACATCGTCCACGGGGGATTCTCGGTTTTCAAAATTGCGGATTTCTGTTCCAACTTTTGAAATTATTGAAATTCGAGAAGTCCATGGGGACAGAGTTGACTCAACTTTCCTAAAAATAACATTGACTCTTCTTCTATCGGCATGTGCAAGTTTCGTTTTCAATCTCCTTTATTTTTGTGACACAAACATTACCTTTTACTTTTGAAACAAATGGAGTTAGGTTATACATCATAAACACAAGTAAAGCTATAACTCTAGGAGCTTCTAGGAGAACGAAAGGGTCAAACATTTCAAAAATTCTGAAAACTTAAAAGAAGGCAAGTAGTGGAAAAGGCCCTGAAATGGGACTCTAACCGTTGAAGAACACTCTGCCATCACAGGTTCATCTTTTGAAGGTTGCCCATTTTAATAGGTTCTCCGGCGGATTCCGGAACTCGTACGAGGGAAAAAGGCCCACAAAAAAGCAAGGAATCGTACAAGAATCATCCTATATATAGATGAAGAACAAGTAAGTAAAAAAAAACTGAAAAAGCGCTAGCGGTTATCCAAAGTGGGCAGAGACTAACGGAGGCCCACTCTTCTCGTCCCCCTGACCACAAACACTCACCACCTTATCTTTAACTACTAGGGACACATCTCAGGGTAATCTCGGTACAGTACAACCACGAGTGAGATCTGGGTACGAGATTAATCTCAGGATACTCGTCGAATTTTTTTTTTTTAAAACAACGTAAAAGATACCAGAATCTCGTTTGAAGGGCGTGGCTCAAATGGATTTGTACCCCTTGAGAGGTACTAATTATGAAACAACATAATCATATTCTGTCATTTTTATTTGGCTCAATACCCTAAAAGGTACAGCGATTATTCAAACGATGGTTATTTTATATTTCAAAACCCTCAGCGGTACGTACGGGAGTCGCCCCTCCCGCGAGGGGGACACATCAACTTAGTGTTTATTGAGCACGACCAAGAGACGGCACGACTTATACGTTGAATAAACACGCAGAGTCAATTTTATTAAAATTCCACCAGTTGTGACGGAGGGGCAATATCTTTTCAAGAATTCAAAGCCTCCACAAAATTTAATTTTATTATTTTATTATTTTAAGACAATGAGCCGAAATGAACATCAACCACGACTACAAACCAGTGAGGATTACTGGGGGGGGGGGGGGGGGGGGGGGGTTAGGACAAACTGAATGCAAGACTGGCTTTACGGCAACGGGCTGATTTATTTAGCGGCCTATATTTAGGCTAATAAAATTAGCCTT
Source organism: Dendrophyllia cribrosa (assembly GCA_024195265.1). NCBI lineage: Eukaryota > Metazoa > Cnidaria > Anthozoa > Scleractinia > Dendrophylliidae > Dendrophyllia > Dendrophyllia cribrosa. The sequence goes on along the minus strand of JAJLRJ010000007.1, from coordinate 37,769,611 downwards.
CCTCAGGGCCAGGGTTATACTGAAGGAAAATACTTTTAACGGCTCCTTAAATTTGAATTTAAAAAATACATGAGTGGTTAATGATTGACTAATACAACTAAAATATAAACATGAGATAACAATCATGATATATAGGTATGCATATTAACAATTAAGGCAATGCATAGAAATTTAAATCAATGTTCATTTCGTCGGTTCATGCCGTCTGGTGCTAAAGTTTTTCCTTTATATATGAGGCATGCATCTTTTGCTTTGCGGCGGGATGTGCTGTGAGTGGGTTGTAATTCCAGTGGGACGGGTTCCATGTCTGTGATAGAGTGGCCAGGTAAAAAAACTTTAACATGCAAGGCTTATCAGACAGCAAATTCGTTCGATTTCTTTTAATAATATTTGCCCAAAAAAGAAATCGAACGAATTTGCTGTCTGATCAGCACTGCATGTTAAAGTTTTTTATTTAGTTCATTGCTGATCCTGATCTGCACAAAGATCCAGCTACATTTTGCTACTGTTTGTTCAAGTGGTCCTTGCATTTTTACGGTGGCCAGGTAAAGCTAGGTAAGTCGGAAGTGGAAAGGGACATTAGCATGAAGAGGATTGTTGGTTACCATATCTATGACAAATTAAAAATCAGCAGAAAGTCTTGAACAAATGTACTGACAACACGACAAGCAGAGGTGTGTCCCCCTAATCTCGTACCCAGATCTCACTCGTGCTTGTACTGTTCTAAAATGTGAGTGTTGGTGATCTGGGTACGACATTTGGTGACACATTTTTAAAATAGCCTCGTTCCTAAGTTGGTTTGCGTGACACTGGTGACAAATTTATAACAAAACAGCTGAGCTACCAAATTTCATTGATCGATCCAACGACATGGACAATTTTGTCGCTCGCAAAACACATGTATAAGAACAAAAATGCCGGTTTCCGATTCTTTGGAGGCCATTGCTATGAGGCAGGAGGCGCGAAGATTCGAGTCTGTCTGTCCGGATATCCAATCGCTTTACGACCTTCTAGAAGAAATCGACAACGTGCCTTTGAAGCGCAAAATGAGAGAACTCGTGAACCGTATTGAGGGTAAGGCCAGCTTAGTTATATACTGGGTTTTTGGGGGGATTAATCGCTCAAAGCTCAGAAGCTATCGATGTTTCGAAGGCTACCTAGTTGCGATTTTAGCTAAACAAAAGTGAAGTCGTTGTTGTCGTGTTTTCCTTTCGAGTATTTAAATATACGATACGGTTCGAAGCTGCTAAAAGACTTTACACGGTGCATTTAACGAGCCATTCTCGAAGATAAACACAAACCAAGCTACTTGACTTTCCATTCTGTTGCGAGATAGCATTTTGTAAACAAAGCGATGCCGCAAAAAAAACCAGGAATTCTCCTGATGTGTTCAATCGACTTTTAATTGTCTCGATTTCTAACCACAGTCGTTATAATTTTACTACCAGACGCGCTAAAAAATCAGTTTGCTTACGGGTAGTTCATTGTTCCAGAAATTTGAAAAAACTTGGACCCCGCTGTTAAGATTCAGAAGCGGCCTCGTGTCGCAAAAACAGGTCATGCAGTTTTGTTGTATTATATTCCTTGAAGTTACTATAACATAACTTTCTTTCTTTGCTTCAAAAATCTGCGAAGTACATCGATAAAATGATTTTTTCAAATGCATCTAACATTTCGGTGTTTGAACACGCCATGACAGAGATTTTACAATCATCGCATAAGTTGTCGTCGTATCGCGCCAAAAATTTCGCGTCTTATCTTTTTATTTCAATTATTTGCAAGGTGTTCAAAATATCCAGGTCGGCCGTGATTTTATAGTCAAAGATCAAAGTGTTTTACTGGATATCATCGAAGATTTGATCGAGACAAAAAAATACGGCTTCTGTGTGGAGACGTTGTACGTATATAAGCTTACCCGACAAAAGAAAATGTTTACTTTTTCATCTGAATCTATTTAGAAATTTAGACTGGAGTAATTTCGAGCGCCTTCTAGCGAAATAATTAAGTTAACGTCGCTGAGAAGTCATAGTTTTCGCCTTTGTACATTTCATGATTTCATTGTTCGTTTCTTTTGAGGTTGTCAATTTCACTATCACGAAAACCCGTTTAAGTTCGACGTACCTTACCATGGATTATTTTTCTTTACGCGAATTGTGTTTACTTAAAAATCGTCACCTATTTGCATTTCTTGTGGTATAAATGAAAATCAAATATACTTCTCCCCAGGGAGAAATATAACTGGAAGTAAATAAACCAAATTGACATATTTTTCAAGGAAACAGAGCTCGCATGCTATGTAATCAACAACACCGATCGGATTATGTCAGAGTTTTTTGTATGATTAAAAATGAATTCTTGAATAGAGCTGAGTGGTAATGTGGTGTAGGGTATTAAATGCAGTAACGTATAGTTCAAAATTATTTTATTTTGGCTTCAAATATTGGCGAGCACTACATACATAAAAGCATTTACATGTAAGGTATATTTACATTTATTGTAAGTGACTTATTGTATATTTCAAGAAGCGAGGTAAAGGCATTTGTAATTAATACGTTTCTAATTTACACATTTTCTTGAATATAATGGTACTTATATATTGCTTATATTGATCGCTCAGACAAGTCGTAAACAAAGAGAAATACAGGTGGATCTTTGAATATATTTTGTGTCTAACTTATCCAACAGAAGCAGTGATTAAACAATTTTTTTTTTATATAATAAGAAAGACAAAATTTCCCAAACAACAACAAAAATTACATTCCAAAGATTCCCCGAATTACATGTTAGTGGCCATGAGTATTATCTACAAGGCATCTCAAGAATTCTGAAAATCAGAACTAACCCAAGCATGGAAAATTTCATCTGTAATAATCTTACAACTGTTGGATATATTTATTTATTCATTCTGGTTAATATGATATACATGTATTGTTCATATTGTAAAATGATTTAGGATTGGAGACTGTGTCCAAAGAATGCTTGTAAAATTATAGAATTTAATGTGTACATGTACAAAGTGAAGATTTGCGAGGAAGACCCAAAGATGTTTCAATATTAGTTAGTAGAGCCGCACCTTTTAACTCGTTTGACATTTAATAAAGGCAAGCATGGTACTGTAGCTTACATGTACATAAAGATATTGATATCTCTTCAGTCCAGTGAAGATAAAATTGATATCTTCACATGTGTCAAAATATGATTTTTCTGTATGGGAGAAAATTTGTGTGTGTTTCACTGAAGTTTAATAAATACAATAATTACAACCTTGAATCGACCAGTCAAGGTTGTGCTCTAAGAGTTATCATACAGCTGTAGTCCAAAGGGAGTTCAACTATAAAATGTAGGGTGCCCAGCAGTAAAGCTACACACTGTATATGCTATAAAATGCAAAAAAAAAATGCAAAAAAAAAATCAAATATGCAAAAAATCATTTTTATTCCATGAAAACATGAAGCATTGAGCAAGATTATATACAGGGGACAGATATGCAAATTTTCTTAGCCTCTTAAACAAAATTAACTAAAATAATATTATTTAACTTGTACATGTATTTTTTATTAAAAACTTAATGCTACAACACACAGTCAGGCATAAAATCAAAGGCTGATATGAGACAATATGTGTGCATACAAAGCATTCAGACTCTCCTCTCTCATAGATGTTTTGCTTTACGGACCCTCTACCCTCTACCCCCTGCATCAAAATTCCCACCTTTCCTCCTCCAACCCCGTCACCACGGGTATTAGGCATATGCATGTGACTATAATGAGGGTGGCAAAAGGAGTTTTACGTGACGCGTGATTTCCCCAAAATTAGCCACGTATGATTGTGCCCAAATTAATGGCGTGATGCGTGACCAGATAGTGTCAGCGTACTGTGTGATTTGCTATTTTAGAAGTGCGTGACACATACGATTTACCTATTAGCTTTTCGTGATACTGTACTTGAATGCTTTCGACATTTTTGAAAAACAAGAAAGCTACATGTATCACTCGTAAGGACTCAACATAAATTGTCTAATTCAACATCTGTCTTGTCTTTTCTGTCTTTTCCACCCCGGGCTCGACCTTTTATCTTCGTGGTTGGTCCAAAACTGAAATCTGGAAACAATAGACTCATAGACATTCGATACTAGTTAATGTAATTAATATGTAACAGGACTCTTCAGTGCTATTTTGTTTTGACTGCGTGGTATTCCAGATTATATACATTGTACACTTCATCTTCTTGCTCCAACAATTAATCTTATTTTATAACTAATATGAAAATTAAGATTCATCAATTAACATGCAATCCTTCTAAAAATGTGTTGAATACAAAATTAATGCATCCAATCAGGTAGGCCTAGGTTGATTTGTTACCATTTTAATGCCAGATTACTCCTTATTTATGTGATTGGTAAAAGATTTTCTCCGTGATACGTGATTTCGCTTAAAAATTCGGCGTGGTCGGTACCCCCCTTAGCTACCCTCTGTAATATACAGCTATTTCAATTAACGTTGTCGGATGAAAGCTTAAAGCCAAGACCGCAAGGTAGTATGGGTTAGGGTTAATAGCCATTGCATAAAAATCCCATACTACCTTACGGTCTTGGCTTTTCGCCTTTTTCATCCGACAACGTTAATTGAAATAGCTGTATACCGCAGGCTCAATGTTAACAGCTGATCGAGCGAGATCAAGTGATTGAGTGAGTCCCACTGCTGACTTATTCATCCCCTTTGCGTATTCGCAAGTCATAAAAAGGATTTAGGGACAAACAAGGTACAGTGTATATTACTATCGCTACTGTATTTTATGGGGGAAAACTGAACTAATTAAAGAGACTCCTCATTATCATCATCATCATCATTTGTCGGCTGCATAGCTGGTGCCCACAGTAAGTGCCTGTGGGGGGAGAGGGGTACTCCTCGGAATTTTTGGTGGGGGTGTGCTGCCTGGTTCTTCAAATCCTGACCCTTTTTTGGACTAAAACATGCCATTTTCCACACCCGTTTTCAGACCTGGCCTCTAAAATCCATACCCGTTTTCAGACTGCTTAGGTTAATTAGAACGCCAACAAAAGATTTGTTAAAATTCAGCTTGAATGATACAGTGTATTTATTTTGGTTATTTCTCTTTCTCTCTTATTAATTTGGAATTGAAAAGACAAATACTTTTATCAACTCTCGTGGTTCCCTTGAAAACCATACCCAATTTCAGACTGTAATGGGGCCGCACATACCTATTTTAATATAGCTTATACATACATGCTAACTCTCCCGGATTATCCGGGAGTCTCCCGGATACGGAACGAATCTCCCGGTCTCCCGTACGGGTCACCAAATCTCCCGGATAAAAGCTACTTTGGATCTTTTCTCTAAAATAGGCTAAAATTTTAACCCAAATTTTCCCAAACTCCAAAAAAATGCGGTCTTTCATCATATCTTAACTTCACAAACGCTTTTCGGGTCTCAGGAATGCAGAAAATGGTACCTTTAGAGGGGAAAGCCCCCCAAAAAAATTTTCGGAACCCCTTTGATTCTCACGACTACGTCGCTCGATTCACGCCTCGGGGAGGGGGGGGGGGGGGAATTTCACCCCCAGAAAAAACTCCCTATTTTTAAACTCCAGAGGTTGGCATCTCTGCTTATATACTGTAGGGGAGTCCCCCCCCCCCTCCGCTGGGACTAAGTGGTGATATCCCAAAGGACTTACTACTGGTATCCTGTAACTCAGTGCTACCTGATTTCAATAAACCACCTATTTATGCCGGTGCAAGTACTGCTACTTTGGGATACCTCCATAAAGGAGACACTTCTTGTGGTCTCAGCCAGCAAAGTGCTCATACTATGCACTTATTGACTGAGTGGGAGGGCCGGACGGGAAAATATTTGGCTAGAGGTCATGGCGCACGGACCGAGCTTAGCGAGGTCCGTGCGCCATGACCGAGAGCCAAATATTTTCCTGTCCGGCCCGACCTAACTCAGTCAATGAGTATTTTATAATATGACTAGAAAGTACAAGAATAGTCGTGCAGTGCGAGGTCGCTTGAACTCGAGCGGGGACGGACGGCTTTTTCCGGACCGGCTCACGTCAACCCGTCCGGCCCCGCTCATGTCACCTTAAGATTCTATTTTCTGTAGGATTGCGTGAGCGGGGCCGTACGGTCATATTTATAAATATATACATGTAATCTTTTTAATTTATTATCACCTCCAATAATTAAGGGACACCTCTAGTAAGATGACACATCTCCTGGTCCCAATGGTGTCACCTTATGGAGGTTCCAATGTGTTTGTTAAATTAACTGAAAAACAAATGGTACAATGCAAAAGAACTGCTAGAGATTCCTTATGAATTGTCACACCATAGGATTTCATTGACAGACTCAAAAGTTCAAACTACATACATGTGTCAGTGTAACATGTCTTCATAATTGACTCTGGCACTGAAAGGGTTAATGTACAGTATAGCTTAATATGGGGGACTCATGAGAGCTCTTTGTGAGTCAAAAGCCAGTCAGAGATCTAACACCTCTGAAGAGTGCTGGACCAGCACTTCATGTAATTACCTGCCCAGTTGCCAGACTGGAGTAAAATAAATGACTGGCTGTAAAACACCACCTCATTGAAATGATTTGCCCTTTAACCCTTTCACTCCCAGGGGCAATAAATTATTACGGAAACATGTACCTGAAGTATAGTGAAACCTCTTCTCATTGGGCAGTACTTTTGCATGGTACACTTGTACCATTTGTTTTTCAATATTTTGCAAATTGAAATTTGGGATTTTTATTGAATTTTGATATTTGGCACCCTTTGGAGTTTAAAGGGTTAAGCTTGCTGGGGCAGGGAATTATGGACTCACTCTACTTGCTTTTTAACATTAAAAAAGACCATTTCCTGGCTGTTTTCCAACAATACTGTCCTTGTAGACTGAATCACAAAATGTACATGTACTGTATATGAATCAAATGTGAATTAAGTTTATTTTTTTTCCCTTTCAGAATCCTTTCTAAACAGCCCAGAATTTACAACTCTTAGAGTGGACAGCAGTTGTGAGTTACGCCTGGTGAGTCCAAATTATGGTTTTCCTTCCCCAAATATTTCCATTAATTTTCCTAATGATTAGGTATGCATGGTACTGCATGTTTGAGTCATATATCAGGCTGGGCTGTCCCTAATTTTTGAAGTAGCCAGAAAAAAAAAACAACAGTTATGTTTAGTAGCATTGCCTTGTTTGCCTATGAAAGTACATGTAGCTGGGGTGAGAAGTGTAGCCGGGGGAAATCCACTGCCCTTGGCCTCTTACATATTCAGCCAAAAAATTTCATGGTGCGAGGAGGATTTGAATTGTAGTCTAATTACTAATTAATTCCATCGATAACAAAATTTGAGATTAAAATGATATTGATAATGATATGTGAACTTTATTTTACATGTGCATGTATACTTAAAACGTCACAGATACTGTATTTACTATCAGTTTGAAACCAGAAGAAAAACAGCGAAAAAAGAACCCATTTAAGTGCACCTGATTGAGGTGTGCATAATTGTGTCATAGGTACATGTACATGTATTCAATTACAAAAAGTTGTAATTGAATAGCTGTATTGGAAACCCAAGCGACCATGTGGGCAATTAGGCAAGACATGCAAATGGCCAATCAGAATCGAGAATTTTGTTTAATTGATATGATATAATACAATATATATATATATATATATATAATATGCCAAGTATTTTGTGCATGTATAATAATAATTTCTTCTTTTCATATAGGGAATTGTTGGCAGCTCGATTTCTGGCAAGTCTGACTTATTGCACAGGTATCTCACTGGTCAATATGCCAAGGTAGATTCATTCACTGGACGCCACAAAAGGGAAGTGTCTTATGATGGACAGAGCCATCTTTTATTGATCAGGAATGAGACTGGGCCTCCTGATGTGCAGGTACTGAACAGTGACAGTGGAAGTAGGATAGGGTCCCCAGGGTTTAAAAATTAAAGAACAGACTTAAATATTATATGTACTTGAAGCTTGCATTGCTAGTAAAACGGTACAGGGGTGTTTCAATGTTTTTCATAGGTTTTACTGTAAATAGTAGAAGGGGAAGGGTTGGTACATACAACGTAAAAAAGACCAATGGGCCTGGCCAAGTACAATAGTTTTGATCATTTCCCTTGGAAGAATACTACCATTCCCAGTGAAACGCCACATGCCACACCCACAAATTTTTTGGCTGCCTTCATGGTAAACGATCTTTTCGCTGCGAGTCGATTCCAAATGCGTCACGTACGTCGCAGATGTGTCTGCCTCACATGACCAGCTTTTTTGTATTCGCAATCACACTTCCTTTGTACAGTATTTGAACACAAACATTTTTCATGAAAAAAATGCCATCATGTGGTTCAAACAAATGTACCACGTGATGCATCTGAAATAGACTCAAGGAATCATGATCGTTACCCAGAAGGTAGAGTCTACCTTCCATAGCTCAGAAGGAGGTCGGACACTTATTGAGAATTATATAACGTAATGTCGACACTTAGAATTTTATTTTCAATAAATTTTTAAGTGTAAAAAAGAAAATCTAAAATCCCCACTCAGGATTGAACCTGTGACCTCAGCTAGGCTTAGACTTTCATAGCCTACCGTACCAAAGAGCCACGTAGCTTCTCGGGTTGTTTAGGCCTAAATTTAACTATATAAACTGCTAACCCCAACCTCAACTGAAAGCTAACCAGTTTCTCCGTTATATAAGTCTCAATAAGGTGTCCGACCTCCTTCTGAGCTATGGAATCTAGACTCTTCCTACCTACCCAGAAGGCATCCAAAATATTTGTGGGTGTCGCAGTTTACTGGAAGGGAAGAGTGTAGTTTCAAGTTATAAATTATAATTTTTAATTGTTGGTTTCCTTTCCTCTTTACAGTTTACACAGTGGGTGGATGCCGTGATCTTTGTTTTCAGTCTGGACGATGAGCTTAGTTTTAGCGTGATATCTGGTTACTACGCTAAAATGGCTCAGTACAGAAAGTACATATCAGACATCCCTGTGGTTTTGGTTGCTATTAATGGTGAGCATAACAATTATTTACCCTTAAAACTCCCAAGAGTGTCACAGACAAATGCAAAAAAAAAATCTCAAATTTCATTTTGTAAAATATTGAAATAAAGAAAAAAGAAGGCGAAGGGGGTGTAATACTAATGTGTAATGTTTTTAGCCTGAAAGTACATACATGTATATACAGTCGCAAACTACATTTGCATTGCCATGCTTTGTGATTGGCTAAAAAGAATCTCGCAAATTGCACTTATAGGACATTGTCGCATTTGTAAAAGCGTGCAAAATGACCAGAGCTGTCGCAAATTTTAGTAACAAATTGTCGAATTTGTAATAACCGCAGAAATGGCTCAGGCTACAAAAGACATGCATCTGCACTGTAAATAGCCTGTGACATCCGCCACCTTCCCTCAGAAAAATCGGGGAGGAGGCGGATGTCACAGGCTACACTGTAGAGAACATGACGTTTTCCACCTCCAATGCACTCTCATTGACGTTCATGCGCTCACAAAAAGTTGAACTCTTATCTTTTTTTACTGTCTTTCTCGTTTAGCCCGGACTTTTTTCGCAAAAATGTTATATAATAAGGTACACTGTATTTCGGGACCAAAAGCTTAAGGACGCTGTAAGGTCGGTACACACGGGTGGACTAGTTGCGGTGACTTGTCGCGGGGAGAAGTTTCCTGTAGCGTTATACAGTGTTTACACAAACGGACTTGTTACAGGGACTTGAAGCAAGTCTATGTCTGGGAACAAGTTGTTTGAGCATTCACACCGTAGGGGGCTTGTTGCAGGGACGGTCTGATTGGTGTTCGATTGGTTTCAAGCATTAATGTATTTGGTCGCAGCGAGCAGTACACATGTGGGAACTACAAAACAAGTTAAACCTGTTTGAATTCGTGCAACAAGTCGCAGAGACCCGATTTTGGACGGCACGCGACTAGAGTTTTGTTTCCCGGAACAAGCCCCAACGTCAAGCTGGTTCCCTCCTGTTCACCGACCTCTATTGTCGTCAAAATCAGTTGTTGTTTTTTCTGCCCGCAGATGGTGTCACGGGTATGGATCAGTCAGACATTGTAGCCACACAAAGAATAAAAAAGCTCATATCGGAACTCAAACAGTGTGTATACATGGAAGCTTCGGCGCTGACAGGAGAGAATGTCGACCGTGTTTTTAACACAGGTTAGTTTGTATACATCCCAGTAGCCTCGTCACGCACTTCTCCCCCGGCCCCACTCCCCCGGCCCGGGGGAGTGGGGGTTATACCCGACAATTTAGGACAGGTGTGTGCCGCCAAGGTTCTGAAACCATGACCTTAAGGCCCAAATCCAAGACGTGTAGTACAGTTTTAACAGACCATATCTTTTTCGTTTTGCGCGTTGGGGTGGATACTGCAATTTAGTGACCCTATTTAAGGAATATCTAAGGATCACAATACCAAAAATACCAAATAAGGACTGAGCACTTCAAAAACCCTACCCTATCGGGCGGCACATACCTATATAGTGTATATAAGGGTGTACCCCCCCCCCCCCCCCGGGATTCTAACATCCCAGTAGTTTTTACAATATACAATACAATACAATACAATACAATAACTTTATTTAGGCACGGTTAAAAGAATCATCAGGCATAAGAAGAATCATTAATAAACTACTAACTAATGATAATATCAAACAATACAAAATCTAGTTAAAACAATACTAATAAACAATACTAATAAAACTCTAATTTTTTTTTAAACACCTATGACCAAATTATAAATCTGGAAAGAGACTTGCGATATACAGTTCATTATAATACTTTTCTCGCCTTAACGAAATTTTTGATATCTCTGGTTGGACTCGAACGTTGTGTTGGCGTTGTCCCGCACCCCGCCAAATAAATTTCCCTGACGATCGGAGATTTCGCTGTTTCCTACGCATTTCTATTTTCCCGACGCGTCCCAGATTTCTGCGATGGTCGTCGATTTTCCCGACATATCGGCAAAATCTGGAACGATCGCGAACAGCAAAATCCCCGATCGTCTGGGATTTTCCCGACATATGAAAACCAGGCTTAAGTCGGCAAAATCTGGGACGGTCGGGAAAAGCCTGGTTTTCATATGTCGGGAAAATCCCAGACGATCGGGGATTTTGCTGTTCGCTATCATCCCAGATTTTGCTGATATGTCGGGAAAATCGCCGATCATCGCAGAAATCTGGGACGCGTTGGGAAAATAGAAACGCTCCCGATTTTTCGGATTTGTCCCCGATCATCTCGGATGGTTTACGATTGAGTGTTTTCATAAGTCGGCCAAATCTGGGACGGTCGGGAAACAGCGAAATCCCCGATCGTCTGGGATTTTACCGACAAATGAAAACGCTTTAGAAACACGCCCGATTTTCGGGATTTGTCCCTGACCATCCCAGATGATCACGGATGTCTTCGATTTCATGTTTTCATAAGTCAGCAAAGCAAAATCTTGGACGGTCGGGAAACAGCGAAATCCCCGACCGTCTGGGATTTTCCCGACATATGGAAGCCAGGCTTTACGAGCCGATGGGGGTATGAGGAGGAGGCGGGCAGTTTCCTCGTTTTCTCGCTCGCTCCAGTCTCGCCGACATTATTTCGTGATCAGCTCGTCCGCTCCACTAACTGAAAATGACAGCTAGCAGTCAAATAAGGCAGTGGTAATTTTTATTCGGTCGTATTAAACGCGGGGGTTACATATTCTCGCACTTACTATTTACATTCTATCACCTTACTTACGTAGCCAAAACATTTCTATAAATGGAATCACTTTAACTGCCACTTACACGGATGTTGGTCTTCTGTTAGCTTTTGTGCGTAGAGCGGCCGTCTTAATAGATGATAAAATCGTTATTTTGAGTACTGGCTAAGTTTAAAAATAACCAATAAAGCAATTCGTTTAAATGAAGGGGTGGGGAGCTGAAGCAAATAGCTTACTTTAGAAAAATAAGAGAAGTAATTAAAATAGTTACATTTTTTGTGCGTTTATTACATGTAATAATCATTGACTTTGAAATAAGTAAACAAATGTAGTGATATTTGTTGCATGGCGCAATATCGTACATTATTTACAAGTGTTGATTTATAATATTATCAAAACAAAATTTCTCTCTGGAATAACATGGGCAATATCCCAGCTTCCTAGTTACATAGTTTACTTTAAACTTCCCCTTAATTTTAAAAGAGACAATGCAACGTCATAACAAAAATATTTGCCTATTGTGTTGATATCATGCAAATTTCTTAATTTATTATTTTTAGCGGAAATGTAGTTTAAGCTACTGCTTTCAGAAAAAGCTGCGAAATCCCTGCGTAATTTTTTTTTACAATTTTTCATAATTAAGCATCGAATCGAATCAATTTGTAGTTTAATATAATAGTGGCTGATTCAAGATCCGTCAAGTTTTAATATCGAGTTAAAATTGCCTTTTGCCTGCTGTTAACCGGAAATGTTTTACACCCTCTTAAACGTGACCGGAAATAAATTAAGGAGGACTTCTGTTTGCATATTACGACTCCTTCAGAAAAGGCAAACTTGCATTATTTTGTTATACAATTTCGTTATGTTTATAGTCTTGGTAGAAATATAAAACATAACATGAAATATCAACTACTCAGAGCAGTCTATAAGTTCCTGTCCAGTAAAATATGTGTTTATTTTAAGAAGCTGCCCGTAAGAAGTATTTTTGAAATTCGAAACGCGAAAAATATTGTTGTTATTCCACGGTCGACCGCTGGCCGAAAAAATCCCCGAAGACAGAATTCTGGATAGTATCATCGGCTACGGAAAGACAAAAGCGTCAAGTATTTTACTGAAAGTAAATCGGCATCAGTCAACAACGGCTTTTGAAGAGATTTTGTACGTTTCCGCCAAGACAAAGAAGGAGAAATCATTTACAAAGACGGCTGTCCCGCGCCATTTATAAAGGCGGGCATTTTCAACGACTCGAAGATTGCCGCATACAATAATACAAAGGTGGCACCCATTGATTGTGTGCCGTGGGAATACAACAGAACGAGGAATTAAAGAAGGTTTCCGAGTCCAGACATCTTATAAGAAAGTAATAATTTCTTCAAGCGGTTGCTTCTTCGATGGTTTTCACTTCGCGAACTTTTGTTCGTCGCGAATCGAACGTGGCTGTCGTAGCAACAATCTGTTTTGTTGGAGGAAATTTGACTGCATGTGAGCTATCTTGAAATTATACAAATATGATGCGAAGAAGCTTTCAGCTTTCTGGATCATACGATGTTATCAAGGACGTGACAGATCTGGAAAGTAAGTGTCTCTTTTTATATTACTGCTATCATCTTAGAAAATTAGTGAATGCATCACTCCAAGTTTACACTTCGATTCGTCTTTGCGATTAAAATTTCACATAATAGCTTTTATTTCTAGCGACGATGCTGCTTGTACTTCAGTGTTGTTTATCATGTTACGTGAGCCAGAAACATTGATAAGAATCGTTTTCACCGTAAAATTAATCTGGAGGACCGATATTCGTCTCTTCAATTTATTGTTTACTTTTAACAGCGAATGAGAGACGTGGAATATTAAAATTTTGAATGCCACAGTTTGTCTTTGATTAACCTGATGGAGTTCCCGTTTCTCTTTCTCGGCATTTTCGATCGAAGAGAAATTTATTTCCTTCGCTTTCGTTTTCCTTAATGTGCCATTCATAACTTGCACGTTTCGCGATATTTATAGTCTCATTACACGATTTTGATATTGATATCTTTGGCTCGCGTTCGATGTCGAATTCGTGTGTATTTTGAATTGAAAACAGATTATTAATGTGACATGTACATGTTTTTAAATCACTTGAAAAATAGCTTAAGCTTCTTTTCTCGATGTTGTGAACTGGGATTTTTTATATGTGTCTTTAGCAATTTCTGCTCCTTTCTGTTGAATCATTTTTTTTTTTCTAGTACAGTATAACATTGTTTGCTTCTGTGTGGTTAAATTTATCAGTTGGAGAACTCATAAATTGTGACACAAACAAACATAAATATAACAATAGATTTGTTGAAAACATGTTTTAGTCCTTGAATCGTGTCTTGCTTTAAAGAAGGCTTGAATATTTATTTTTATTGTTAATGAAATTAATAAGACCACAAAACTCGATGTATATTTCCATCGATCGGAACGTTCGAGAGTTCGAATTCCACCACATGGCTCAAATGCATGCGAGGTTAGGCAATTCTTATTTCTCACGTAATCACTTCTCTTGTTCTTGCACGGAAGTGACTCCTACAATTATATCCTGTGAAAATCATTTAATTCCCCGATATTTTATCAAGCAATTTTGGACAATTTGTCATCGCGAGCCTTTTCATTTTCCGTTTCTTTTTTATAGCGGAACAATTCTTCTTTGTTTTAGCTATCACCTACAAATTAGCATAATATTCCAATTTCCTTTCAATAATGTTTACCTTCGTTCCTGCTGTGTTGGCGGTCTTGTAATTTTGTAACTTTCTCCTAACACTGAATTCACCACTCGTGTTTATTAAACCATGGTGCCCAGAATATTTGCCGTAGTTTAATACCGCCTGAGGGAAGGAAGTTTTATCGGTCATACTATAGTTGAACAGCAGTGCGTGAAATTTTATAAGTGCTCGATATTGTGTGCTGTATCTCATTGAAAATGTAATTAGAACGTAATTTGTGTTCATATATTATCTTAAAATATTAGCCGATTTATGAAAGGAGCCAATAGATGCATGGTTTTGGTTAAAGAAAATAATGTTAGTTGGGTTTAAAACCATGTTTTTAAAGAAGGATTTTCCACTTTTAATAGTATTGTTTATGGCCCTGTCACACTATTGCGTATCGTACTGGCGTATGCCGGCGTATGAAAAATATCACTCATACGCTGTCATACGCTAGGGGTACGTTAGGCATAGGTTGTATACGTTTCAAGCATGGTCGCATACGGTGACATACGCTGGCATACGGCAAGGCAGAAATTTTTTTTTAAGCATGCTTAAAAATTTTGTGCGTATTCGGACGTATGGTTTATACGCTAAGCATACGCTTGGCATACGTTGAATACGCGAGAGTTACGCTAGAGGTACGTTACTCATAGGTCAAGTAAGCTGGTCATTTTGTGCGTATGAAAATTATTTTATGAATTTCCATACGCAACTCATACGTTTCTCTCATATGCAATAGTGTGACAGTGCCTTTAGATCCAAATAGATTTTATAATTTATTAATAGTTTACCTTTTTTCTGGGATACAATTTCATTACATACTGAAAAACTTTCAAATTTCGTGGTAGAGATAAATTCATGTCCTAAGAGTAAGTACAGACCAAAATTTTTAAATTGATATTTGATAGTTAATATATAATGAGAAAGACTTTGGGGCTTTACCAAGGTTTTTGATAACTTTTAAAGAAAAATGTTCTAAATTACCAGTTAAAAGTAGGCAGATTTATGAAGAGGTTTTCACCAAGATGCCAGCTAAAACCACCATAATTACCGGTAGGTGCCTAATAAAAGAGTCTTGTTTTTGTTTTGAAATACTAAAATTCAAATTAGTTTTGAAACACTAATTTGAAGTGAAATATTTTCATATTTGATGTGGATTGTTCTTATCACACCACAATCTCATGGTTGCATATAAATTTATCCCTTCCACTTCAAGAGTCAATTATGGAGACATGTAATGTTGTCCTAACTTTTCAGTTTGTTGACAAAATCCTGTGCTGTGATTTGGCAGTACTTTGTCTTTTGCATGTGTACCATTTGTTTTTGAATGAAGAATGGCACTTTGGGAGTTAAAGGGTTAAGATTAAGATTTTTATTAATACTTTTGGTTAATTTAAAGTTACATATCCTGCTGTTGCTTCACACACCTGTTGACTCAGTGGAATATAATAAAACACCAGCCAATAGCTTTTCATTCTTAAACATTTATTTCTATGCGACACTATCTTATAATGTTTAGCATAAATAAGCCAAGTATTTTTGGGGCTTTGGTGCGAGATGTAAGAAATGGTAAGAACAATATAATACTAACAGTAAATTACTAACGTAAAGTAAAGAAAAGTCAGCGGTTAAAACTCTTTCACTCCTTAATAAAGAGTATGGAGACATGTAATGTAGTTCTAACTTTTGAGTCTGTGAATGAAATCTTATAAAGTAACGATTCAAATGAAAACCCTTTGGAAGTACTTCTCTGTGGTACTATTTGACTGTGTTTCACTGTTTTACAAAATGAGGTTTGGCATTTTTCTTGAATTTATTTTTGATTTTTGGCACTCTTAATCCTTCACCAACTCCCAAGAGTGCCAAAGGCCGCAATTATTCAAGAAAGATCCCAATACAAATTTCATTTTGCAAAATATTGAAAAACAAATTTTACCGTGCAAAAGTACTGCGGCCAAACTTAGAGGTTTTATTTGAATGGTCACACCATAGGAATTCATCGACAGTCTTAAAGTTAGAACTGCATTCATGTCTCCATAATTGACTCTGGGAGTGAAAGGGTTAAATCGCTCATAAACAACATGTTTGTCATCAGAAAAAGAGGTTGCTCACATAACACTTTAAAAATATTTGTTAGAGTGGATGCTGTGAGAAATTCAATCTTAGTGTGGCTTTGCTAATCTATAAATTTAAGTCAAGTTCACAGCATCATTTACATTTTTTTTGTAAGAAAGTCACATTTGTCAAGGATTTTGTACAATGTACGTGTAGTGTGAATATGATAATAACAATGGACTATTCTTGAAGACAAAGCTAATTTTATTTGACAGTCCTTTCAAGCACCACGTCAAACTCAAACTGAGTGTTTTGCTTTTAGGAAGGCTCATGCAAACAGATCACCTGTCATGTAATTAAATGTTTTATACCAGTTGCATGTCAACTGAGAAGTGCGTGCCTCATTGTGTCAAAGTTTGATTGAACATTTTTTAATAATACTGTATGTGGGACAGCATGCATTCATTATTAATACTCTCACCAAAGAAAGTTCCATAGCTTATTACTTGTGTTAGGGGTGCCCATGGATTTAATAGCTGCATGTACACTGTATACAGTAGGCCACTATGTTACAACTGCCTTATACTAGTAATGCCTGTTTATATGTCTATAATTATAAAGACCTGAGTGTATACAGAGAACAATGGTTATTAACAAGAACACTACTGTAACTCTTATCAGTGTTTTAAAAATTCTGCCCCTCTGTTGCTCAGATGTTTTTTTCGTAGCTAAAACCTAGTTAGTGGTATCAAAAACTACATGTAACTAAGGAAAGTACTGTACAATTTCAAATATTTATTAGCCCTGAAGGACTTCATTGTAGGCTTATTGTCAGGGAAGCATACTGTTGGAGGGAATTTTGCATCTCAAATAGGATTTGGCCTTCAATTGAAAGGCACAGGTTAAACTTTCTGAGCATAGCAAAAAATGAGCTTTATTGCAGCAATAACATAAAAATGCACAATACACTTTCTTTTAACAGTATAACTCAATGAAGTCGTCTCTTAAAAATCCAAATTTAAAAAATAAAAATGGTTCAACAGTTTGCTGACGTCCTAACAATTTGTATATACATGTATAGTTTAAGCCCGTGGGCTTACACTGTATATTTGGGAGGGCTTAATGTTTTCAGAAAGATTTTTGTGTTCATGATTTGGTGGACTTATTTTTGGGTGGGCTTACACATGTATATTCAGAATTTTACTGTATGTATGTTTTTTGTCTTACAAACCACCCAACTCTTGTATTGTTGTACAAAGAATAAATTGTTGTTGTTGTTGTTGTTAATAACCAAAATGTTCATTCTCAGCAATTGAAAAGCTGATACAAGTGAGAGGTGAAACAAGTCCTGTTCTGACATCATTTGATCCAATCCACTCACCAACAACAAGGGATCTTCCAGATCAACTACAGCCAAATGCCTCGTCACAAAGCCCCATTAACAGTGGAACCAACAGTGCTACATCCACGCCATCATCTTCAACCAA
This sequence comes from Dendrophyllia cribrosa, assembly GCA_024195265.1. Lineage (NCBI taxonomy): Eukaryota > Metazoa > Cnidaria > Anthozoa > Scleractinia > Dendrophylliidae > Dendrophyllia > Dendrophyllia cribrosa. The sequence continues at coordinate 37,751,584 of JAJLRJ010000007.1, read as the reverse complement.
GCGGTCAACAAGAAGGAGAACAATGCTGTTCAGCTCATCGGTATGTAATCACATGCATTCGTGGAAAATTGTCTTGCATTAACCCTGTAACTCTTATAGGGAGGGTTTTACGGTTTGGCGCATGTGCAAGCTATGACGTAACCCATTTAATTTCATTGTTTAGACCAATTGGAAGCAAGTAGATAACTGACTCTTTTATTTCACAAACAAATACCGCCTAGCATATACGTAATGTAGGCAAAATACAGTAATATTAAACAACAATCATAAGCTTAGTACGACTTTATGCTGACAGTGTTAATAAAGAATATCTAACCAACAGAGTGTATGTTTTCAACTGAAACGAAGGGTTGGGTGGGAACTGGGGCTCAAAATAAACGTCAGCAATGGCGGACAGCAAAACAGCAACTGACAAAACACAGTGAGCACGTGACTCAAAAAAACAGACCCTCGGTCCCAGGCCCCAGAGGTGTGTGAGAAAACATTTTCCACTTATTTCGTTCCTCAGCCAGTGGAAAATACAACTTCTCACACACCTCTGGGTGCCATTGTCAAGCTGACCGCCGCAAATAACAAAGCATAGAGAGCCCAGCATACAAAGGTACAAAACAACCAACCACTGTTAGTCTGCGATACTATTAACAGTGAAACGACCGCAAAAGTTCTTAACAACCATGCAACAAGCAAGTCCGGATCCTCAAATCCTTAGTAAATGTTTAAAATCTTTAGTAAAATGTTCAAATCCTTGAACCAATATCTATGAAGATCTCCCACATAAAGAAACCACTTGATACACAGTCTTCAACCCGAGCTCTGAATCCTCCTTGTAGCTAACAACAAGGAGTCCAATGACTCCTGGATATAATTGTTTTTCGCCTGAGTGCTTCTCCATCCTCCCTGTCTCTGGAACAGGCGATCTGGAATCTCAAGTGCTGCTGCAGACGAAGCACCCCCTGACCGGAGGCTGTGAAGACTGTACAAGCTTGGGTCCAACCCCTCACTCTTCAACTCTTTCTTTACCAGCTCACTTGCACGAGAATATGACATAGGTGCTTCTTTAAGCATCTGGCCTCTCCTTGTGCTTTGGATCCTACGAAACAGCCGTGACCCCTTGGAATGACTGCCCATCTTGAGAAACTTTTCTAACACTGCCACAGGGCATGGAGCTACCTCACTTCTTGCGACGAAGACCCAAGACCCTTCGCGGAATTGGTCATTCTTACGTTGGAGCAAAAAGAGTGCAACATGCGAATCAGCAAATAACAGATCGTCCACTGCCAGATTGCTTAAATCATCCCACCGTAAGAAACCGAAAAACCCCATGGCGAATATCACTGCAACTTGCACGTCTGCCAGACTGCCCCTCTCCAAACAAGATATAATGCGCATCACTTGGTCTGCTGTAAGAGGTTTCTTGCGCTCCGGTGGCCAAGCCAGGATTCTACGGGCAGCGACCGCCACCTGGGTCACGAAAGGGTTCTCAGTGACTTGTGGTTGACCCACCTTTTTCTGTACCCAGCTCACTCCGTACAAAGCAGAGTTAATGGTAGAAACTGACTTGTTCTCCTGGATCAACTTAACTAAATACAGGGAGAACACCACTAGCTCCACCGGTAGAACTGACACACAGCACTGCTCTGCCCAACACTTCCACGCCCCAAACGCACGGAGATAACTGTTAACAGCATCTGTCACAAGAAAAGCCCAACATGCCATAACAGCATCTGGTCAACACAAGTGATTGCCGTAACAACATCAGTGATTTGCCCTAACAGCAAACTACGTCACTACAAATGAAGGACCGAGAGCATGTCCAGCCTATATGACTTTTTAGGCCTTTTTTATTTTTTCTTGCTCAGATTTGTCCAATTTTGGCATGTGAACTAGAAATTAGTTGCAAAACATTGTTCCGAATTTTTTTCCGTTGTTTTTTCCGTCGTTTTCGAGAAATACCGTATTCAAAAAAAAAAATCAATCAATCAAAGGCTCCTATTGTAACGCAATATTGCGGTAAGCTTCTGTTTTCGCACTGACACGGTTCGATATTTTTGTAAAATTAAACGTTAGAAATTTTGACGAACGCAAAAAAAGTAAATCACTTTCATAATGTCCAGTTCGAAGAAAGGAAGAAAAAAAAAAAAAAAAAAAAATGAGGCCGAGCGTGATTCGAACCCGGAGCCGTCCGAGCGCAAATCCCCGACCAAACCACTAGACCACAGACGAACACATGCTCACTTCAGCCTAAGTTTTATTATTAAAAGGTTGATACGCATCAAAACGCGTATCTCGATTTCAAAATCCTTTTAGATCGAATTTAATGTTGCATTAAAGACTCCAAATGCGAAACGTCTTCCCGCCGGCCAGCAACAACTCACTTCGAGCTGCCCAAAGCTGTATTTCAAGTGCCCGACCACGCACAGCGGACCCATCTACCACTGTCGCAAAGCATGTCGGGAAATCCTACAACAAAACCGAAATGGAGTTCCCACCCGAAAGTTATTGCAAAATACTATAAGTCTCAAAGCACTTCGGATATCGGGCATTTCGACCACGGCACGGGATGGGAAATGGCCCACAACTCTCAACGCTGCCCCTTTTCTGATCCGAAGTGATTCCAGACTTTCCCGCCGGCTCGTCTTCCCGACCAAGGTCCGTTTTTCACCTCGAGCGCTAAATGGCGCTTCAGACACAAGGAAGGACAAGAAACACGACTCGTTTCTTTGAGAAGTGCTAGAGACTCAAGGATTTCCGGACTTAATGATGTCTTTCAATCACCGGACGGGCCTCATACACGTTGGCTTACACACACGCTACAGAGGCGATGTGTTGCCGCAGTGAGCTCACGATAGATAAGCGAGCCAGGCGTGCGTAAATAACGGTATTTTCGTTTAGTTGTTGGCACTGGTCAGAAGTATTGCAGTCGCGTATTCTCACGGCCAAACTGCTTTCAAATGGCTTCGAAATTACGCTCTGAATGTACCGTCAAAGCACTGGAGGGCCAGAACTCTGCTTTTTTCAGGTAAATTGGTCAAATTCCTTAGGGTTAGTGCAAATTCGACAAGGGCTTGTGATATTATTCGTTGTACGATAAAATGAGGCTATTCTGAGCTATTCTGAGCGAGAAAAAATAGAAAAAGGCCTAAAAAGTCATATAGGCTGGACATGCTCTCGGCCCTTCAAATGTATCCTATACTTGACCAGCATAGGGGTACACCCCTAGCCATTACCAGAGTAATGCCATAACAGCATCTCAGGTGCTTTCCACCCGATCATCAAAACAAATCTTAAAAGCTAAAACAGCAAATGATGGAGTTCCAGAAGTGAAAATGCTGCTGGCCGCAGACCCCGAGAGGAAGATTCCCTGGTAAGGTTCAATTCTCAAACAGCCTTTTATAAAGCTTTTCCAAGTCCCAGACCTGTCAACAAGAAGAGGCCACCACAACGCAGAAGGCCACTCTGGAGCAATCAGCGTACCATACTCATGGCCAGCAGACATATGTCTCAGAACCTTCGGAACAAGCAGGGGAGGTGGAAAAATCCAATTGTTATCCTGTGACCAGGAAACCGTAAACGCATTTCTAGCCTCACAACCAGGGTTGCGGATTCGACTGCAGTACCTGATCAGCTGTCTGGTTTTAATGCTGGCAAATCTGTCGACAGTATGAGGTCCCCATAACTGATCAATATAATGAAAGCACTTGGGATCCAGCATGTAGTCAGTGGCATCGTCCAATCTTGAAAGCTCATCAGCGATACTGTTATTATCTCTACTGACCCACTCCACAGAGAGCCGAATGTTTAATTCACGACAAAGTTTGTAAACCAACACCGCCTCCCTATGAAGGTCTGGTACTGGACTACCAACAGACATTATGATCTCTGCATTCCTGTTGTCAGTCCTGTGACACACCTCTTTCCCTCGAAGGTCATGGCTGTACGACTCCAACACATACCGTATGGCTCTCAACTCACGGAATGTAGAGCTCCTGCTACTCTCTTCCTCTGACCAGCTTCCCACAGCTGGTTTACCATTAATGTGAACAGCAAATCCTCCCCAACCGAGACCGCTAGCATCTGAATATGATAAGACTTCGATTTTAGGGCTAGGTGCCCAGATGGGATACCCACTATTGTCAAAGTTCTGTTTCCAAAAGAGCACAGAAGACAAATATATTGGTTGATCCCAACAAGGGGCTTGGCAAATGTCTCTGTACATTGCTCTCGTCCAAAGACGTACAACTGGACCCATGGCAAGAGACATAGAAACCAGGGAGCCTGTCAAGCGAGACAAAGTCCTCGCAGACACACGAAAATCCTTAGTAACAATACTGTCAAGCAATTGCTTCAAAGCATTCACTCTGCGGGGAGGAACAAGAAAAGTACCTGCTTTAAGGTCCACAATAAATCCCAGTAGCTCCACGTATTGGGACGGCATCCACACACTCTTTTCCTCATTGGCCACAAAGCCACTGGATCTCACATCCTTCCTGACAGACTCCGAAATACTGCAAGCCTCAGCAAATCCCTGTTCCCCACCAGCGCCATCATCCAGGTACGTAAATATGCGAAATCCTCTGCTTCTCCAATGCTTGACTAAAGTTCTCTGGATTTTAGTAAACACATAAGGCCCGGTTGCCAAACCAAAGGGGAGAACTGTAAATTTAAAGTATCGAAGTTTTCCCTCCAGCTGGAATGAGCAGCCAAGAAATGCAGTATGGCCAGCAAATATGTCCAGATGGTGATAACCACTTCAGTCTATAGTCGAACGTAAACACCCAGTCATCCTTCTGGAACAGCTCTGAAGCTGCTGGGATACCCTCATATTTAAACTTACAGGATCTCAAATGCTTATTAACATAACGCAAATCCAAAATTAACCGTGACTTGCCACTTGCATTTTTCACAACGCCCAACGGATTAACAACAAACACGTCCTCTTGCCTCACTTCCACCACTGCACCAGAGGCTAAAAGTTTCATAAGTTCTTGGCACACAAACTCCTGGTTTTGAACAACACTAGGATGATTCTTAAAACTCTTCCGAGCTGGAACAGATATAAAAGGTAAATAGTAACCATTCTCGATAACACTTAGCACCCATTTAGACGCCCCAATGTCCTTCCAAAACGCAATGTTCTCTTTAAGTCTTCCTTTAACCTGTACCGAAGACAGTGGTTCCAAATCCTGTAACTCCATTAATTGACACACGTCCTGAAAATTATTCAACATCGAGTCCAAACACTGTTCCGTATCCGCATTAATTACTTGATGCGAGCCCAGTGGAATGGGATTGTCCTAATCCGTTGTTAGTGGTAGCTGCTCGACAGTCACGGGCGAGGTGTCCGGGGCGAAAACAGCGAAAACAAGTACGAGAGTCACGCGCAGTCGGCACTTTTCCCGCCATAGAACTCGACGGCGGTCTCTCCAAAACCACACGCCTCTCCACTCCGCGCTGCGTTGGCATCGGCCGTTTGGATTTCAACAACTTTGCTTTACGTTTTTCCTCCCGTAACAACTTGCACTCCTTGACCGCTCTTTTAATTTTCTTTTCATCATCCGAGTCACTCGCGATGGGATCAGTGGTATAGCATTCTACGGTATCCCAGCCGTACTTTTCTGCGATACAAATGTGTTTGTTACGTTCTATCAATAACTGCTCACCTTCCTCCAAAAGCTCGTTCCTTAAGTCATCGTCTCCCACATCCTTCGCCGCTCTGATTTTCTCGAGCACCTTCTTGTTTAATTGGTATTGTTTTTTATTACCCTCGAATTTGAATTCGGGTTTGGTGTCCTCGGGTTTTCCCGCCTTGTTCGGTTTCGAAGCAAGTTCAGCTTTCAATCGTTTCAGCTCCTTTCCGTACTCCTTTTGCTGCGAAAGCAACTCTTTAGCCCAATCCGGGGGATTAGCAGAAGACTGCGATGGTCCTCTATCTGTCTGATCACGAACGTGCTCCACTACTGGGCTCCGACTTCGCGAACGGCGAGAACTGTGACTACGACATCGGCGCTCTACCTCTGGGCTCCGATTATGAGCCCGGAGGCGAGTTTCTGCTCTTGAATGAGACTTTGACCTAGTCGTCTTCGCACTCATGGTACCGTACAACAAACAACACGGTAGAGGCGATAAAAATTTTGCAAAAAACTATCCCGCTCAAAATAAACGTCAGCAATGGCGGACAGCAAAACAGCAACTGACAAAACACAGTGAGCACATGACTCAAAAAACAGACCCTCGGTCCCAGGCCCCAGAGGTGTGTGAGAAAACATTTTCCACTTATTTCGTTCCTCAGCCAGTGGAAAATACAACTCATTAGTTATGACACCTTATAGAAGATATTTTACAATTTTCTTCCAAACTATATCATATACATTATATAAATCACTAAAACTTTGATTATTTTATAGAAAGAGAAGAGGGAGAAAGAGGTAGTGATGGATACAGATGTAGGAAGTGGAAGATCGATCCCTATAAGACAGGTAAGCATAACAGATACATGTAATAATGAGAATATTTTGTAGTGTGGCAATGAAAAAACAAGCTATCCTGGACATAGAGTTAAATCCTGCATGTAGCTGGCCCACAATAAGTGCAAATAGGCCTTTCTAAAAAGACCATAATATTATTTAATATGAAGGTTTGGCCTCACATTAATATACATTTCATTGTTTTAATCTCCTTTGTTCTTGTGACACAATGGCATTTAGAACACATGTAGCCAACTTGTGCTTGATATCGGTGCATGTTCTGGAATCAAAGAAACCTAAGACATTACTTCTGACATATGAATCAAATAAAAATTAGGTTATAACTCAAAACACAAAAAAACCATGTTGCATCGTACTTTTTTACGTAAATTGCTAATTATACAAATTAAAGTCTTAATGCATGATGCATGTGCAGCTTGTGCCAAGAACAAAGGACATAACATACATGGACATAATATACATGTACCTCCTGAATACAGGGCTAAACCTGCATGATTAGACTGTTTACAGTCCCCTATTTTTGCGTGTGATCAGTCAAGATGGATTGCTTGCTTACATATAAGTTGCCGCCAGTTTTTTTTATTTTATGGCGAGTGAAAACTCAGGAGAGTGCAAAAATCCCATGGGGACAGGCATTGGGGATATGGAAGGCGGAAAAAATAAAGACAAAGTAAAGCTGTTACAGTCTCCTTATTTTTTCCACTCTCTCCAGTTTTCGCTTGCCATGAAAAAACAAAATGGTCGCAACTCGAACTAGTCATCGACCCCAACAAATCACATGGCAAAATAGAGGATGGTGAACAGTTTTAACTGCCGGATGGATTAATCGCAAAATGTTCTAACCTTTAAGGCGATAGCCATGACTATTTAGTAATACATAGATTTATCATTTTTTGTGTTCTGCTGATCGACGTACATAAAGTGAGCGAATGCTATTGTCATCAGGTGAGGTATTTTTGAGCGAACGCTATAATTGTCATCAGGCGAGGTATTTTTGTCAATGTAAGGAAACATTTCCGGTGTAACAATAGAATAGAGCGTTTTCACTCACGTGACAGATGCAGTCCCGTGGGACTCAAATGACAAAGGCCATGGCAGCCATGTTGGTGTTCCTAACAAAAGAAGTTAATTAAAATTCTTTTGTACAGGAACACCAATATGGCGGCTATGACGTCAAGTGAAAATGCTCTATTGTCAATTGCAACCAATCAAAGCAAAGAACTGACAAAATCGGAAGTAGTTCTCACTGACAACTTTCTTACAATTCTTCATATATACTCAAAAATTGAATAATATTCCATCTATTCCCTTTAATTAAAGACTGAATGTACACTGTAAGCTAAAGAGTAGGCTATCAAGATTTTTTGCCACTACAAATTAATTCAGCAATCTAAAGCTAAGAAAAATCGCACGACGACTCATCATTTGAGTTTGTTTACTTGTGACTGAGAGACATTTTAATTCTTCATGCTTACCTTTGAGAATCCATAATTCAAATACTGTAATATTCCATCGATTCACTAAAGAGTAAGGGATCAAGATTTTAGAATTTACAGTGTATCTACCACTACAAATCATTTCAGTCTAAAGCGAAGCGAAATCACACGATGACTCATCATACCAGTACTAGTTAACTTTTGACTGAGAGAAATTATAATTCTTCAAGCTTACCATTGAGAATTCATAACTTGAATAATATTCCATCAATTCACTTGAATTAAAGACTGAATTACAGCTAAAGAGTAAATGATCAAGATTTGCCACTGAAATTTAATTTTAGCCTGTCGAGCCTATCAAGAAAGCGTTGAAGCTACATTGTAGCCAAGACGCCAGCTGACGAGTGACGATATTTTCCCTATCATTACGCTCGACTGAGTTTAGATAGTTTAAACCCAGCATTCCTGCCAGTACATTTGCTCACCAGAAAATGCACTCAAATCGTTTGCCAAATAGCATTTGCTCGTATGCTGCACAATTCACACTGTGTCAGCAGAACACACGGACCCCAGTGGGGCCCTATTTTTTTAACTCACTAATAATTCTGGTGTCATGTAATTTTTAAATTGCAATTTCTTTCGTTATCCAGGGTTATCTTCTCAAGAGAAGCACCAGCTCAATAAATAAGGAATGGAAGAAGAAATATGTTACTCTGCTAAAAGATGGTGTGCTCGCTTACTATCCAAATCTTCATGTAAGTGCTCTATCTTATAATTACATGCATTGGTCAATATTTAATTTTACATGTAGAAACTACATATAAACTATACATGTAGACACTGCATACAAACAAAATTATGTGTTTACATACTTGTGAAAATGTTGGCTAATCAGCTTGTTGTTGTAAATATCACATGATTGATCACAAAGGGATGACAGAAAAATCCTGTTTCTCTAATCAATAAAAAATATTTATTATTTATTCCAAGACAAAACAGGTATGTACAAGTTCGCCAACAGCTCACAATACCCCATTGTTTGTTTATAGGAGGCTGTAGTTTTAAAATTTGAGAATTTTCAATATTGAAGGGGCTGTCATGGCAGCTTTTATGTTCTTGTCTCAGACTGTGCTAGAATTAAAACTGAGCATCTTATTTCAAACACGAAATGCTCTTAGAACACCAAGAACAATATATCAAGTAAATTCTTGTAGAAAGAATAAACCATAATCAGTTTTTAGCAAATTTTCCAAAACATATTGAACAAAGTTGGGGCGCTTTCCATTCGGCGAAAATTTCCGAAAATTTTGGTCGGAAATCCAATGGAACAGAAAAATTTCAGGAGAAAATTCCGAAATTTTAGGAATACGTTTTGAGGTTGTTCTCTTTGATGGAAATTCAGGAATTACCAAAACTTTTGTGTTCCATTCTTAATTTGTCTCGGCCCTACAATAGGCGACAATATTGTTGACACATCGTCATTTTGAACCCCATTTTCTTCGGGTAGAGAGGCATTTCAGCCCCGCCCCCTTATCCCCAACCCCCACCCCCCCAGACAATGTTGTGTATCGTTTCGTCCGGTCTGTCGCTACAATCCTACAACATTGGATGGGGGAACGGGGGTTAATGCGGCCTAGTTTAGTAAATGGAAAGATACAGTGATAAATATGGCACGAAAACCGTTTTTGTTATACAGTGTGTCAACTATTTTTGTCGCCTATTGTCCGATATACAAAAATTGTTATTTGGACATTCATGGTAAGGTAAGGGCGCTGTAACTTGTTTAAATTATGATTTTGGGGACTTTCTGCTGTATCACACAACAGACTTTCATAGATGACCAAATTTGAGAATTATTTGTACAAATGAAATCCGCTGTGCTACCAGGAGAACACGCAAATGCGTCAAGTGCCTCACTATTGTCAAAGCGGGAAACAGACACGTATATGGTGTGTGCGCAGCACATGTGTTGCTTAGTTGCCAGTTGCTATGTAACTGAATTTATCAGCATTTTCCCAAAAAGATAAAAGATAAGATGGACTTGCGAATTCCTACTCTTTTTTGCAAGTGGCAAGAACCCCATTGTGTTTATGACGGAATGGCTTGCTTGACGGGAAGGAGAACTGAAATGATAACGGTACGTTCTTTTGAAGATCTCTCGGTTTCATGTTCAACTTCGCAATAACAGCAAAATAAATGCGTTCTTGTGCAAAATTTTCTTGGACAAGAAAGCGGTCTCTCGAATAACCACGATTAACCACGATTTACCATGTTGAAATAAAAAACGGCTTAGTAATGTTCTTTGTTTACCTATGGTAAATCGTGGTTAATCGTGGTAAATCGTGGAATTTCAAAAGATAGACACATATTTCCCTTTTTAAAGGCTGATTTTAGTACAGAATGAAAGAGTGAACATATTTCATGTTCTAAATTAGGGTTTGATACATGAATTATGCGAGAAATGAGAAAGAATTTCATGTAAATGCCACATCAAGTGACAGTAATTTGAGAGGTCACGCGCGCGTGTCACGCTTGCGTTACAGCGTCGTACTGTTCTGCAAGAAACGTGGTACATTTTTAAGTCGGCCTCTTCCATTATCCGCTTTACGGTAAAATTCCCTTCTTTTTACCTTGAAGAGCAAATCTGTCGAAGGAATGGCCGCTGTACACGGGAACTCAACTTTCTTGGCCGGCTTGGTCGCTCATTCTTGTGGCCGGACGTCGTTACATTGTCCTTTTTTCAGTCTTTTTAAAATCTGATTTTCTGAAGACCTTCAAATGTATAATTCGTCCATGATTTCCTTCAGTCTTAACCCTTTGCATTTTCGAGCAATGCGCCCAAAAGCGCGAGTTGCTTCGTCAATTTTACCAGCGAAGACCATCTTGCCTCGCTTCATTCACATGGTTAAGACTATTATAACATTACCAGAAAATTCGATAAACGGCTGTAATTAGAATGTAATTAATCAGCTATTAACGCCGTTCGCATGAAGCAAAACATCGGACGGTGTAGACTAATATTTGTCATAACCGATTAATTTCCTCGCACTTTGGGTAAGAAATAGCACATTTCGTACTTCAGACAATAGGCGACAATATTGTTGACACATCGTCATTTTGAACCCCATTTTCTTCGGGTAGAGAGGCATTTCAGCCCCGCCCCCTTATCCCCAACCCCCACCCCCCCAGACAATGTTGTGTATCGTTTCGTCCGGTCTGTCGCTACAATCCTACAACATTGGATGGCGGAACGGGGGTTAATGCGGCCTAGTTTAGTAAATGGAAAGATACAGTGATAAATATGGCACGAAAACCGTTTTTGTTATACAGTGTGTCAACTATTTTTGTCGCCTATTGTAGTCTCTCAAGCTCAAGTAGACTGAAAACTCGGGAAAGATGGCGACCGAACAGTCTTTCATCGTGTGGGTATTTCTGTACCGATCTCCAATTATTATTACATCACTCATACTTTGGAGCTGCATATGCAAGTCCGCACTCGGGGCAGAGAGTGTATGTTCAAAATATTATTATTATTATAATTATTCTCCAACTTGTCTATAGCAACGACTAGTATAGAAGCAGAATTGCCCGCTTATACAAGCAATGTTTCGGAATCATCTTGTTCTAAAGCCGCGAAAACATTTTAAAAGTTCGCCATTTTGATATGTCACGCTGTCCCGGTATCCAAGTGTTCTAAACCTGTTCCATTCGACCACCGAAAACTCGAACCAGAAATTTTTGCCGAATGGAAAGCGCCCTTGAAAAAAATTCATTGGCCAATTTTTTCAAATTGCAATCCACTTCCATCCTGACCATCTGTAGTCAGAAACACGTGTTTATAGTTTCGTTTTACCCGTAAAGCAATTTTAAACAAAACTGGACCATTATTTTTGGGTTTCCACTGATATAAATATGTCTTTTTGGCTTTTTAAAATAACACTAAAAATGGTGACATAGCCCCTTTAATGATCAGTCTCTTGTAAAAGAGAACTACTAAATGCACTAAGTCTTACAAACAAGAATGAATGTTGATGCTTGTAGCCACTAAAGTACAGCCAAACCCTTACTGTGGACACCATAAGGACAGTGGAAACTGTTCAATCATATGAACAGGCCGCCCGTATTAAACAGGTCGTCATGAATGTGATAATGTGTTTAATTTTTTTTTAATGAGTTTGGTTAGGAAAAACTGTCCATTGTCCATATTAACGGAGTCCATATGATTAAGTGGTTTTAGAGAAAAAGTATACAATTCTTTCGCGACCGTAAAAACAAAGAGCCTGCATTAGGCAGGTGTCCACAAAATGAGGTTCAACAGAGTTCATCATTTACATATTTTGGAGTATTGGTGAATAAAGTAAATGGAGGTCTGAACATATTGGGATATACTTCATGGTGGGTTTTAATTTATGCACATCAAAGAATCTGGCACTTATTTAGGGCTAAAAACTCATTTTAAAATGGTTAGCTTTTATTTACCGTTATGGATATCACTACCCATAACAGTAAATAAAAGCTAATTATTTTATATATATGATAGGATCCGTATATGGTGTGTTACCATGAAGTATATACCAACATATTGTTTATACTGTAGGATTATATGGATGACGTCCATCAAAAAACCATAGTACTAAAACACACAACTGTTAAGGTGCCTGGAAAACGACCACCAAAAGCTATCACACCGACACAAGGTATGAGATTTGTTATTTAATAAATATTAAATTAATGGTCAGTCATTGTCACTGGTTGTCTCAGCCTGGGTCAAGGAAATGGTGGAAGTAATGGTCTTCCACTGGTAACAGTAGTCTTTCTTTAGTCTTGGGAGCATTTCCTTTATTGCAGCTCCAGTTACATTAGATGGCATTTTGACTATGGACTTTTAAACTTAACAGACAACTTGAAGTCATTCTGTCACTCTTCTTGATCCTAAAGCAGTTTTTCTCTTCCTTACATACTAAAAATCCTCTATTAAGCCCCCTCTCCTTTTTGGAGCAAGAATTTTTTTTATTTAAGATGTGGACCCCGAAAATTTCCAAGGAAGATCTTAACATATTTTGATTCTATACCAACACTCTTTAGCTCGTTTGACATGCGCATTGTAATTAAGGCAAACATGGTAAGCTAACATGTATAAAAATAATATTGATATCTTCACTCTGCATAGTGAGGATAAAATTGATACAGATATATCTTCACATGTGTCAAGATATGATTTTTCTGCAGTGGGAAACATCCTTGCATTTCACTGAAGTTTATATTAATAAGATATCTTAAACACAAAGTTCCGGTATAAAAGGAGCCTGGCCTGGCCATTCTCACCTCCAGTCGTCAATCAACCACTGAAGCATAAACAACTGACAACAAACATGCGTAATTACTAAGTCCATTGCTAATACAATTTGGACAAACTTTATGAAAGTTATATCAGAAGTCTTTATGAACTTCTATTTCTTGTTTTGCTTAGGTAAAACTTTGGTTTAATTAGATATTTGAAGCAAATTAATATAATATTTAAAGGGCGCGCAAGTTAGCCACGTTTTGTGACTGAAAGATGTCTTAATTTGCATCTCACACCCAAAAGGTGTGAAATGGAGAAGGAGCTAAGCCTTTTATACCGGAACTTTGTGTTTAAGTAGCCACCTTTTATGGATGAAGATAATTTTGTGATAGTTAAACTTCTTTATTTTATCCATCAGGAAATTCAAGACCAACAACACCAGTGGAGTCACTGTCAGATAACAACAACAGTGGCAGTGACATAGGAATAAACAGTACTGATGGTGTACAAAATGGAATAGACTCTTACATAGGATACAACTCACTTTCATCGCAACCAGATATTGATAGTGCAATAGCTAGTATGGGAAATCAATTAGTAACTCCAGCGTCAACTACTGTTGGCGCTAACTCAACAAAGACTGACTCTTCAAGTGTGATCAAGAAGAAAAATAAAAGGAGCAAGCATACTAAATCTTGTGAAATAGACTATGATGAGCTCGAAAAGGCTTTGGCCATTGCTGCAGCAAATGCGGTAGTGCCATCAGGCTCCAAAGTGGAGCAGATAAATGTGATTACAGGAAGTGCAAAGAAGAAGGGGCATAGGAGAGTCAAGAGCGGCAGTGGACCTAAAGTTGATTTAGATCCAGGTAACAGATAATAGATAGCGTAAAGACCCACGTAGAGTGGGTTTCAATAGGGTTGTGACTAGAAGATACTCCAAAATCAGGTTTGGACCAGCGGTTTCAGTGAAAACATTGATTTGGTGGGGGGTTCTCATTCTCGCGGGCTCAGAAACCTGATTTTGGAGTATCCATTTAAGTCACAACTGTTTCAATAGTCCATTTTACAGTTGTGTGCTTGGTGACCTTGCCTTTGAGTGGAAGCGAGCCTGGAGGTGACCTTGCTTTGATACAAACCTTTCTGCCTTTTAAATGTTAATAATGCTTTTCTCATGCTAACTACAGTACCGCCCGAAACTATTGACCCATGTGCCTCGGTTTTGCCTCGGCGAAACCGCAGATCGACGCCGCGATATTGCCTCGGTAATGACGCGGCGTGCCGAAATTTTACCCCGGTTTTACCTAGGTTTGCCGCGGCAATCAGTGCCGCGGTAAACGTTGAGCCGCGGTAAAGTTTGAATAGGCTTCCGTTTCTTTTGTTTAAGTTCATCAACTTCAATAGGCAAGATTTCACACTCCGATCATTTCACACATTAAAGAAACCGCCGCCATTTCGTTTCACGTATTCACACAAAAAAATTATTTTTTCAAGTTTAGGAGTATTTAGAGTCAACTTCAATCTTTTTTCGCGTTGTGAATGCGAAGGATAAAGTCATGGAAATACCGATCGATTTTAATATAAATATACATCTACGGCACGAGAAAGTATCATCGCTCGGCAGCTCGCTGTTGCGATCGATCGATCAAGTTACGCAGTTTTTGCTTTGAGCTTTCTCGCGCTAAAATAAAGAGATTTAAAACCGCTTACGATTTAAAAAGTGTATTACGAATTATATTTTTATTGGCGCCGAGGAAAACGCTGGTTAAAAACGACAAGCCACGATTCATAAATTACTAACTACGCGTTGAAGGAGTTAACATGTGAATTGTGAAGTGCATGTCCTGGAGTCCATGCGAGAATTATCTCCCTGACAGCTGAATGACGAATTCGTTCGCGATTTGAAACGATCCTGAACGATTTTTCGTTGTCAGCGGCTTTAGAATTATTTTCGCAGACGGTTTCAGTTGTTTTACAGCTCCTGAAGGATATTTTTTCTTTTAAACTACGATTTATGTGACCCAGACCGCTGAAATTACGTGTGTAAACAAACATGGCGAAGCGACGCGACACGACGAGTACTTTCGGAGATGGTTTTCGGCTAACTATAGCAAAATAACTCTAAATGATTTTATCCTCTTCAAGGTATTTTAAAAATGTTTACGTTCGGATCATATTGTTTCGTCACTGCATAATAGGCAAGGTTCGTGAAAACAATTCACTTGCGGCTCGCTTCGGAAATAATTTTATATTTCTCGCCGCTTTAGCGGCGCTTTAGCGTGACACATGTCAACAAACGCAAGCAACCAATAAAAATCAACTGTTCCCACGGATAGAATTTCACTGCGGCGCCAAAGTGGCTAACGTTACGAAACCGATACCACGAGTTTCGGTCGTCGCAAATTGTGCTCGCTAGTTTTAATAGTTGAAAAGACGTGCGGCACGTAAACACAAGAATACAGTTTGAGTTTCAATGAATCTTCATGAAAACCTTTCCTTGGATTGTTTTGAGACTTTTGACACCGGGATCCGTTGATCCTGAATTAAATAACCGAGTCGCCAGACTGTCAAAATTGCCAACGGAGGGATTATAAACATCTAGCACCACGCAGCTAAGCGAAGCGAATGGATGCTAAAATCACAGCCTCGACCGAGACAAACTTCAACTCTCTACGAGTTGAATAGCTTTCTTTTTAAGCTTCGACTCTCTCGAATCCTCCAAAGACGAAAACTTGAAAAAATTGCTGGGTCCAGCGTGACAAAAATAGCTGGATTCACGCCACCATTCAAGGCCAACATACATGTATCATCAGATATCATTTCAGAAAATGGCTGCCAACAGTATCTCGGCGCACAATGCACATTGTTTGAGTAACACCTTTTTGATTTTAGAAATTAGTTACTATTGTTTCTTCTCCGCGACATACCGCGGCACGCTTGCCGCGGCGTTCGGTCACGTTCGTGCAAGACGAGGTAGAGGCTTCGGTCTTGCCGCGGTGAATTCGCGGCAAAACCTTTCGGCAAAGACGCGAATTCACCGCGGCGCGGTGGGTCAATAGTTTTGGGCGGTACTGTAGGTAAATTTACATCTGAAAAGCTCCAAGGTCTGTATCATAACAAAGTCAACTTCAGCCTCACTTCCACTCAAAGGCTACACACTAATATGGCCTATTGAGTATTTTAAAACAAAAAACAAAGTTATCACTCTGACCAATCACAACAGACTCAGTCAATCCAATGAACCAATCAGAACTCAATCCAACAACAACTTTATTTAGTATTACCATTTCTATACATGGTGTTACCTAAAGTTAAATAATTGTAATAAACAATTATAAAGCTAATAATTAATGAAGAAGAAAAGCAAATAATAACATGATAATGATAATTTCTAGTTATGGTTGTTTCTTCTTTTAGTTGCTTGAAATATAAAAGTAGCAGTTATCCTGCTAATAAATTGGTCAGTGTTGTTGAAAAGAAAAAACAGTTTTTCGTGTTTACTAAAATTTGTAAATAATTTGTTTCGTTCAATAGTCTTTATAAAAAGAGTGTTTCTAAGGTCATTATATAATTTACAATCCAAGTATGGAAAAATGCATCAGAAGTAATACCAAAACCAATAACAACAACAACAACAACAATAATCTTTATTAGTTAGTTACTACACAACTTACAATACTGACCTGCAGGTATAAAAAGCTAATCTTGGCAGGCCAGTCAAATTAATTACGTGGTTTTTATATAGAAATCGCTACACACACTATACATGTATTTGTTGAAATAAAAAGAAAGGATCAAACAATAGAAAAGAAAAGAAACAAAAAGGAAAAAAAAGCAAGTGATCAAAATAAAAGAAGGAAGCTGAAAGAGAATTGTGAAAATATATTCAATTATTTACTTTTTGATTTAACTTTAGAGATAATCTCGTCAATATTAATACAGTAAGGAATCTGATTCTTTAAGTATAGTCAAAAGTATATATTTCTTAATTTTGTTTTTGAATGAACTCTTTGGTAGTTCTCTCAGAAAGCATGGTATCTCATTCCATAATTTTGCTCCAATTCTAGAAAAGGCTTTTCTTGTATTTCAAGTCTCGAGTTTTTTATATAGAAGTTATTAGAAGTGGAGGATCGTGTATTATAAGAGTGTCAGTGGACATACTTGTTTTCCCGCATTCAACACCGGTTACATTATTGTATTTCTTCAAGCGTAATTGATTCATTGGATTACGTGTATCTTCATCTTCTGTTGCGCTTGGCCAGAGTAATTACTTTGGTTAAATTGGTTTGATGACATTCTAGTGAGAACTGCTCCTTGCGTCTATAAACACACAATGAAAACGTCAGTGCAACTTATAAGAGACAACAGGACCCACACAGGGGGAGGGGCCGGGGGGCCAGCACCCCCCCCCCCCCCCCCCAACTTTCTGGGAAAAAAAATAAGGTAATTGACATTTTAAAATAAGAGTCTGCCCCCTCCCTTCAATTGAAGAGGTGGAGCGGCCCCCCACTTGAAAAACTGCTCCGCGGGCCCTGGATAATAGCGCTTGTTATAGGTGGAAGAATGTTTGGTAGGATATTTCTGCTATAGCTATTAAAACCATGCTTTAGGTATTCAGTACATCATTTAGGTGGCCAGGACAAATAGCAATCTGTGCTGCAAAAATCAGAGAAGGACATTTTTTGATTTTCACGAGTAAGTGTGATTTGACGTTATAATTTGAAAATCATCTTGTTACAGAAATGACGGACTGGGAGTTCACCATTGTATCATTAGAAGCGAAATCCTGGCAGTTTGCAGCAGCTACTCAAGAGGTAAGTTCATAATTATTGTTTTTGTAATCCATCCTGTTCTTTTCAGTCCAGTCTTTCATCCTTCTTCCTTCTTGATTTATTGATACACATATTGTTTTCTTGCCTGCTGAGCTTGCAAAAGAGGCAAGAAATGTGGTTCTTAAGCACTGAATGAGTGCATGGACTGAGTGGGGATGTTGTGTTTGACACAAGATCCCGTAGTTTGTTTTCTGTTTCTTGCCGTTTGAGCAACATCTTTCCCAGCTGCCCACCCAACAGTCGACCAGTCTGCAACAATCAATCAATCCTTTATTTAACGTGGTCAGTACGCTTAGCTTAACCCTATTCGGCCTTTCATAACTTCTTTAATATGTATTCAAACGCCATCAAACTTTGTGACTTTTCCTAAAATTTATCTGGCAACAATTTCATATGACAATTTTTTGATCACGTGACTTGATGTTTCCATGGCAACAAGATTTTGACAGCCATGCTTTTTGAAATTTGCATATTTATACCTTTGAATGAAGAAAAACAATGTTTATTGGTATAACTTTTGTATTTTTACGTCATTTAGCGTTTATTTATTGGTTTTGATTAATTTTGCGTCAATTTGGACGGTTTTTAAGAGGTTTTAAAAAATTTCAGAAATCCAAGATGGCGGCCGTATAACTAATTACCTAGTAACTACGTCATATGACGTCATCGTTCCATTGTGCGGACCGCAAAGGAGACAGTTTTGGACGTACTATGTACCCTCTAAGTTTCATTGTCGTACCCTTAATGTTCTTGAAGTTACGAAGGGGGGGGGGGGGGGGGGGGGGGGGGGCACAGGAACTCAAAAAAAGCCCAGGCCGAATAGGGTTAAGAGCTAGTTTCCAGGTACGCTACTGAGATAAAAATAAATACGTTACTTCTGGGATAAAAATAAAATTTAACTGCAATACTCTCCACAATAATTTTGTTGGGACACATGTGGGTCTCTCTCCCTTCTCAATGTTGATTTGACATTTTGCGGCTCTGAGATCACTAAATGTCAAATCAACATTGAGAAGGGAGAGACACCCACATGTGTCCCAACAAATGTAGAGAGTATTGCAGTTAAATTTTATTTTTTTCACAGAATAATCATCCTGATCTGGGACAAAAACCTAAACTGTCGATCTAGCTCATTCGCATTGTTGTTTTTTTCTTTTTAGGAACGAGATGCCTGGGTGCAGTTAATAGAACAGCAAATTCTATCATGTTTACAATCAAATGAAAGTGACAGAGAAAAGGTAAGGTGATATTAACAAGCGTTAACTACATATCCAACTTCGAAATTACATGTATTGACAGAATTGTATGTAATGATCCCTTTTAAGAGGTAGATATTTAGAGGTACATGTAGATATTTTGTTGATTTTTTTTGTCAAAACTGTAGTAAATATTAGAGCTAGTGCCTTTCAATTGTTGCCTCATTAGCATTTGCACCTTATTATCTAATCGAGCTATAGAAAAAATTATCTCCAAATATTGAAAAGGCAAGCACAAGTGGCGTTCTCTGGAAATTTGGGCCCGAGATACTAGATACTCTTCATAAATACGAAGGAAATTAATGTTTAATGAGTGCTTGGAAATCAGATGCAACACTGTGTCTCATGTTTGATATATTTCATAAAGCTGTTTCAACTTTTAAGGTCAGTTGGTATTTAGCACTTTACATGTACAATGCCTTTTCTGCGAAAACAAAATGTAAACAATGACGTCAGCAAACATTCGCCTATAGATAAGTACCAGTAAAAAATGCTGACGGATGGAATAAACTGTTACTATACCGCGAAACAAACGTTGCTTTAGCCTCAGCACTAAAATTGTGTACTTGTTTCGTTTTAGACGCGGGGTAATAGCAATTCATCAGCGAATGGTTTCGACATGCAGTCAATTAGAAACACTGATGGGAACGATGTGTGTGTAGACTGTGGCGCACCAAGTAAGTTGGGTGTCCTGTTGTCTTCCTTTTCCCCTACTACATCATATGATCATAATTTTGCCTTTATCTTCAGTTTTGGAAAATATAAGTGCTGAATACTTCCCATGCCAAATTTTAAGTTGAAATTCTAATGGAAAGACCAGTTATTGCAAACGTAAAGTTCAGCTTCTGCTCATCCAATCAACACAAAAAGGTTACTTCGCTGTGTGGAAAGGCTGATCTCGCATTGGCATCGTCAAGACCTTTTTGTTATTCTAGTGGTTCTCGGACCTGCTGTACAGCGAAGATGTTTTGTAGACATACATACCACTTTCAAGAATAATTGCAGGCTTGAGTTTAGCGAACTGAGTAATGGCGGACGAGGTTTCGACGATTTTGTCGCAGTACATGTAGCATTTCAATGACACACTGTATCTCATGTTGATTTTTTTTTGTCGTATCAGATCCCGACTGGGCGTCACTGAACCTCGGAGCCCTGATGTGCATAGAATGTAGTGGAATGCATAGAAACCTTGGCACACATTTGTCCAGAGTGCGATCACTTGATCTGGATGACTGGCCGTAAGTACATGTAAACTTAACAAGAAAAATAAACTAGGGAAATGCAAAATTGCTCGTGTGAACAGACGCTTGAGTTGCCGTGGAAACGTTTTTATAATGGAGTAAAGCAGGTTAAATTGCATTTGGTTTAAAGGCGAAAAGATTTAGCAGGGTGCCAATAAAAGACAGTAAAAACCTTGAAAGGCTGTTCTTTAAATCTTTAAGGCTGGTTCTCATATAATCGTCCCGGTCGTCCGCGTCGTTTCAAAAAGTGCACGGACGACCGGTACGATTATATGAGAACACTCCTGAGACGACCCGGGACGATCGCAAACGACCCGGACGACTGGGACGATCGCGGTCGCTTGGATAGAACTGTGTTCTATCCGGACGACTGGGACGATCGTGAAAAATCGAGGACGATCATATGAGAACTACTCTCAGGCGACCGGGACGACTGAGGCGATCGAAGTGACCCAACTCTACCCCAGAATGATTGAAATGCACTATTATTTCCCAGCCGCCATTTGTTTTTTATGATTCTCGCGCCCAAAACATGTTGTCGGACCCAGGTTAACGGGCGGTGACAACTCTAAGAAGGCCTGTTTCGGGAGAAAAACAAAATTCTTCCGGGAATCTGAAGATTTTGCCGGGAATCGGGAGACTCGAAAATTTTTCGGGGAAACAAGAGATAATGTTGTTAAAATTTCGGGAAGTTTGAAATTTTTGCGAGAATGTCTCCGAAAAAATCGGGAAGATATTCCAAATTTTCGGGACAACTTTCAGTTCCACACAGTATTGCTTAAACAGCGTTTGTTAGAGTTGTCACCCCCCGTCAGTTTACGACCGTGCGATTGACGTTCGGGACGACCGGGACGATCATATGAGAACCCAAATCGCTTGAGTCGACCCGATCGTCTGAGTCGTTTGCAAACAACTTTTCAAACGACTCGGACGACCGGGGCGACCGGGACGATTATGTAAGAACCAGCCTTTAACATCCAAGAGTGCCACATATCAAAATTTAAGAAAAAAAACAAATTTCATTTTTTAAAATATTGGAAAACAAATGGTACCATGCAAAAGTACTTCTGAAGAGGTTTTATTTGAATGGTCACACCATAGAATTTCATCCACAGACTCAAAAGTTAGAACTACATTACCGGACCCAGGTGCAACATCGCACGGCACGCACCTTTTGCGATCGAAGTAGCTACATGAGGCTGTAATATTGCTATCCGGAAGTCTGTTTACGGGTATTTTGAGGACGGATATTAGCGAATTCATTTTACAAGACGGGAAAGTTCAAACTAGTTTCAGACGGAATTCCTTCTGACATAATACCGTCTATTAGTACTTGTATATATCAAACCAGTGGATAGTGTTTTTTCGTGCGCTCTGATTGATTGCTTCTCAAACTCGGAATACTCTTTGTTAATAGTACTAAAACAGTGGACAGCGTTGTTGGCGTACTCTGATTGGCTACTGAAACTCGGGATAGCAAGTGCTATTCACCTCCAAGCAATCTGCGCGCGAAAATTGTAATCGTTGACAGGAATAAATGAGTTAAAAATAATCATTTTCATGCTATATTATCTCACTGTTTTAGCATATACTGAAACAACTATTTAGCTCAGTGTCGGTGGCCAGTGGTAGATATTTAACTATTATAGCGCGAAAGCGCGCGTGATATCGCCTCGGCTAAAATTGCGTGAGCGCAATGATAGTTTTATAATTCAACACATTGATAACAAAGCACAGTTTGAAGAAAAAATATCGAGGCCGACCCGTCATTTTTTTCATTCTCTTGTCAAAATGCGAAATTTACGTCCATCGTTGGATATACGTCAAGTAGACATAGCGTATGTCAATAACTTTTTTACCATATTTGGGCAGCGTATCAATATGTTGAATTATTAAAGCTTTAACCGAGCGGTTAAATGCAGTTAATGGAACGTGACGCCTTAGGGGTAGCTGGTCACGCAAACATTGCCCAGTGAGTAAACAATAAGCAAAGCTTCCATTCATTATGAATGCGTTCTATTCACTAGCTTGAAATGAATGGTATTCATGTCTAGAAAACGATCAGATATGTGGATATATAGTCTAGAAATATATCTTAGCTTTACCTCGATTGGTTGTCGTTTTCAAAAGCTCTATTCATGGCTCGTAGTTAGCCACGTTGTGTATTTTTACTTTATAGTACAAATGTAGTCATTGGTCGCACTCAAAGACACTGTCTCGATATAAAAGCAGTAGTACACAATCCTAGGTCATTATCTTGGCAGCATTGCACGAAGCAGTAACAGCTTATAAATTGTTTCCCACCCTCCCTCCCTTTGGAGATGGGTTGTTTTGTTTACTTTATTAAACTAGGGGTCACTCCTTGTGGCTTGGCTAAGTCTGCGTAGCGACTTCCCCCAAGCTCTTGGCATTCCTTGTGTGTTGCCATGGTTTTATCTTTGCCTTCATCTTGTTCGTGATCCAGCCCGGGCGGTGCTGGGGAGATAAGAAGGCTCTGCCAATACTCTTGTCCTATCCCCAAGTTGCGGGGAGATAAGTGAGGCTTACGTTGTGCGCATAACCCAAAGTCGCGAATTGCCTGCCACAGGGCTGTGTCCCCCCTATTACGCCACATTGTTGTTGTTTTATTGCGTCTCAACATGTTTGTTTGGGATTGGTTATGTCTAATAAGTCCAAATAGCAACATAGGAACAGTGACATTAAAATTATGTTTATGTGGTAAATATCCACCACTAGCCACTTACACGTCGGTGAGTAGTTGTTAACTATATACTCATCTCCAGATATTGTTCTGGATTTCACGTGCGAATTTTTCTCCATATGTCAAAGTAACCATATTGGGCTGGCCTGATCAATAATTGGATTGTAGTCTTTGTTGTTTGTTGCGTGCGATTTTACATTGTGTCTCCGAAAACAACAGTAAACAAACAAGTTCACAAACTGATGCAGTGTGCATGTTTTGGTTTTTAGGTCTGAATTAACAGCAGTGATCAGTGCCATTGGCAACACACTCGCGAACAGTGTGTGGGAAGGAAGAATACAGAACAAGACAAAACCATCGCCGTCATCTACAAGGTAGAAAATTAAGATCAGGAATACCTTGATGCTTATCACAGCTCTTGTTAGAGCTCTCATTGAAATGGTCATATTTGAATATTTCATCCACAGACTAAAATATTGCAAGAAATAACGACGTTGTGTAGCGTAATAAACAGCACCACTGGGAAATAGTGCTTAATCGCCTTAATTTCAATGATAACAAGAGAACATAAAGCTAAGAGAGCGAATCCCCCATACATACCGTATTCCAATGAAAATGTGTCAAGTTTATTTTTAGAACGTACCAGTCCTCCGCGGAAAGTATGATCACGCGCGTTGCGTGGATATTTTCGTGGATGTTTCGCATGAGTGACTGAAGAGAAAGATGTCGGTCGAAGTGGGAATGAATGCACGAAAACATCCACGCAACGCGCGTGATAATACTATCCGCGGAGGACTGGTACGTTCTAAAAATAACTTGAGACACATTTTCATTGGAATAGGGTATGTATGGGGGATTCGCTCTCTTAGCTTTATGTTCTCTTGATGATAACTATTTAGGATTTCATCCACAGACTCAAAAGTAAGAACCACCTTGTATAAAATCAAAAGTTTGTACCACATTACACGCCCCTAAAGTTTCATAAGGACTCTAATGAAGTTTGCTATTCAGTTCTGTCGTTTCTATGAATCAACCGCGACGTTAAGGATTCAAATTTGAAGGGGGTGATTTTTTTTGTTTCAGAGAAGAGAAAGAAAAGTGGGTCCGGGCAAAATACGAGGCGAAAGAGTTTCTTCAGGAGCTTCCATCCTGCGATTTTTCATTGGGCGAAGTAAGTAGATGGAATACTACATTACAGTTTTTTGCACAAATGAAGCTACCGATTGATTCTTCCTTTTTTCATTCGTTTATTCCTACAGATTCTCTTTTGGGTAAACACCTTTCTACCCGATTCTTGCAAACTCCTTTATATTAAAAATTTCCTCTTCACGGGATTTTTCCGAGGTTAGACATGCTAAACACACGACGTTTTGTACAGTTTTAATGCCTTTCTTCAGATATTAAAAGTTCTAAAAACAATATGGCGGATCAAACTCGATGTTGTCTTTGTAACTACTCTACAAGACACATGTAAGTTACATGAACCTTGTACATCACGGTACAATGCTTGGGAAACATCGTTACATGAATGTAATACATCACGGTAAATGTGCGGGTAAAGCACTTTTTCTCGAGGTCAAAATAGCTGTTCATATTGGAAAACAAACACAATATGAAAGCCAAAAACACTGTAGTGAGGCAGCCAGATTTTATTCCGATTTCGCTCTTTTCAACAGCAACTTTTGGAAGCTGTGATCCGCGAGGATTTACCTCAATGCATCCTGCTCTTGGCTCACTGCTCACCTGAAGATCTTAACGTGACCAACGAAAATCGAGAAAATTGCACACCACTTCATTTAAGTTGTTCACTTGGAAATATCGTCATTACACAGCTACTCATATGGGTAAGTGAAAATCACACGAGTCATCTACAACTCGCGTTTTCAAGTTTAGATCGGATTCTCGTGAAATTCTACGAGAATTTTCCTACTAATTAAGGTAGCTTACTACTTGAGGGACAATAAATTTCCTTACGCGTGCGTGTCGCGCAAGCAATACCGCTCGAGCAAAAATCACGCGAGCGATGAATGTTAGTAATGTAGTGTTAGTAAGGTGCGCGCAGATAAGTGAATGGCCGTTGGTGTATGCAGCAGTGCGCATGCTCAAAATGGAGATCGTATGAAACGTTTTTTGGTGGTAAATTTCTCGAAATCTAGACGTACGACCTATGCTCAATTTTTGATATTTTTAAATGTACACCAACATCGATTTGCAAAATATTTTTCGAAATTGCTATTTTTGATATTTTCGTTGATATGCGAAAAACTCTCACCGATTTTTGTTTTAACTTGTAAGACGTTTATTTTTATCCAAAGTTTAAATGGTAAGATTTTGAGGTAGGGTCGTACGGGTGATTTTTGAGTAAAACGTCCTCATGGAACTAGAACCCAGTCTTCTGACAACCAATCAGTCGCTTGTTTCAAGCCACTCCTAACATGAGGATATGGTGAAATTACAAACACCCATTGTCTTGTACAATGGTTTTGACTTTGTAATTATTGCTTGTTCCCACAAATGGTCACCTGCGATCAATATTATCGAAAGGAAGGGACGGATCATTTAATTTTTTGTGTGGAGGAGGGGAGGGGGGGGGGGGGGGGTTGGGGGGTTGGGCAATTTCTTCTGAGTATTTTCAGCATCACTGTTTGCAAGAATTTTTTTTTTACCAAAATAAGTCTCTTTTTTTTACGTGCTTTCTTGTGCTCGTTTTTTTTTCTTCTGCAGGAATTTTTTTTTGGTAATTGCCCAACCCCCCCTCCCCCCCACCACAAAAATTAAATGGTCCACCTAAAGTAAAGTTGCAAATGAGCCAAGTCAACACAAGTCAAGTCACGCAATATACAAGCATGACCGCGCAGGACTAGGCCGACCAAACTTGCGTTTACTTGCCAGTCCATTTGACAAAGGCTTTACAGCGTTTTTTTTTCTCTTGCAGTATTTTGCAGATGTTCGGATTCTTGACGGGAAAGGTCGCTCGGCTTTATGGCACGCAAAGAGTGCCGGGAGTAAAGAGTGCGCCGATATATTACGTCACAATGGCTGTAATGACCTTGGTACCATGATTCCGCAGGGGAGTGACGTATTTCTTTAGCGGTAGACGTTGAAAATTGGACTGTTTGGTCTTCCAACAGATTTATAGATGACGATGAGCGCAACGGGAAGAACGCTCCTGAGCGTAGCATTAATGGCACTTGAACCCATTCACTTCGAGATGTTTGACATCTCTTACGATTGGCATACCACGCCTGACTCATTTGGTGTCACGCAATCGTCTTCAGACTCCATTAGTGTCACGCGACCGTCTTTGGAGGTTATTGAGTTGTTAGGCAACCTCAAATAAAGATTTTAGCAATATAATGAGGAATTTCACAGACGCTATTTCTCGCGCGTGACACCTGTGACTGCAATGCTCAGTATTCTGTATTTTCGAATTGCCCATAATACACTTTGTTTGCCCCCCCCCCCCCAAATTTTTCATAAACTATTGTTTGTAAATGCTCTTGGGAGGACTGCATATTCCCAAGAGCATTTCAAAACAATAGTTTACGCAAAATTTGGGGGGCAAACAAAGTGTATTATGGGCAATTCAAAAATAGAGAATTGCCGTCTCGCAAACGAAGGCACGCCAGGAGGGTAGTCAGCACTTGTCCAAACGACGTCTGTGATTCGCTAAGAAAACAATAGATTTGTCCCGCTGGCATAGGGATTAGGGATAGGGGCATTGTTCAAGTGATATATCATTTGTATCGTTCGCCAATCACAGACATCGTTTGGACAGCTACGGGGTCGCCCGCCAGGAAAATATGTCAGGGGTGTCACGCGTGACTCTCGGCATTGGTGTCACGCAAATAGGGCCACACCATCGTCTTCATCAGAGGATGTTTTATGCAAGTTTGAAAAAAGTATAAGTATGAAGTTTTGAAGAAAATATTAAGAAATTTAATACTTGGTGTATTTCAATTGTACAGCGCTGTTGGGTTGTAAGCGAGTTGAAGGTAACCAAAAATATTCCAAAATATCAACTAAAGAAAATTTTACATTTATGAAGAAAAAACTATTAACAGTTGTATTTATTGTTCTTAGAAGAAAATGTATATGTTATGAACATGTGTATATATAAAATATTTCCTCGGTATGCGAGGCTCGATATTCTCTTCAGCAAGGTCTTGGTAAATACTATACACAAAGGGTGGTGCTGTAATAGGATCTTTACATTGCTATTAAGATGACATGGAGGGAAAGGGAAATCTTTTTACATAAATTCTGATTTTATTGCACATTATTTTTCTTGCGTTTAATACCTTTCGTCAAACTTACAAATAACTTTACATAAATAATATTCTGTTAAAGACGTCATTTCTTTTACAAACGAAAATAAAAAAACATATTGTGTTGAGACACATAATCAAAGTATATGTTCATGCAGTGTAGAGAACTTCCCTTCATAGAATGTGGTCTGAAGGGTCAGCCGCTTTCTTTCCCTACACCCTTGGGCGCCCACAAAGGCGGGGGGGGGGGGGGGGGGGGGGGGGCAAAAGGTGCCTTCGCTAACTTTAAACATTCAGAACTTCTTTAATATGTATTCAAACGCCATCAAACTTTTTGACTTTTCCTAAAATTTATCTGGCAACAATAAGCCATTTTCCTATTTAAAATTACCGCTGAATTCAAACACCAATGACACATTGATACAGGGTTAGACTCGACCTGATGTAAAATATTCACAAATACCGGCAGAAGGGCGTGAAATTTGAAAATTAAACAAAAGACAGAGCTCTAAACAGGTCATCTCGCCTGAATTTGTGAATTTATCACTTCAGATTGAAGCAAACCCTGTAAAAATGCGCCTTCAATGCTTTCGTTCAGCGACCATAGCGAATTCGAAACTGGACTATTTCATATGAAAATTTTTGGATCACGTGACTTGATGTTTCCATGGCAACAAGATTTTAACAGCCATGTTTTTTGAAATTTGCATATTTATACCTTTGAATGAAGAAAAACAATGTTTATTTCTATAACTTTTATATTTTTACGTCATTTAGCGTTAATTTATTCGTTTTGATTAATTTTGAGCGAATTTGGACGGTTTTTAAGAGGTTTTAAAAAATTTCAGAAATCCAAGATGGCGGCCGTATAACTAATTACCTAATAATTACGTCATATGACGTCATCGTTCCATTGTGCGGACCGCAAAGGAGACAGTTTTGGACGTACCATATACCCTCTAGGTTTCATTGTCATAGCCTTAATGTTCTTCAAGTTACGAGGGGGGGGGGGACACATTGTGCCCCCCCCCCCCCCCTCCCCGGGCTCAGAAACTCAAAAAAAGCCCAGGCTGAATAGGGTTAGAGGGAACGAATGAAATAATAAGTGTACATGAGGTACTGGGCTACTCACAGGGGGTAGGACGAAAAAGCCACAAATATGACCTTTTGACACTGTTGAGTTAAGGATCCTTATTTCTTGAGACGTCCGCTATAATAATTGTGGCAGTGAAAAACGAAACGGTTGGTTGGTAGCGGATACGTTGTTTGGAAAATCATTCAAAAACGTGTATTGGAAAACCAATGATCGCCAAGTTTGAAAAGATAGCTAAATGATGAAAATGTTTGACCGTTTAGACGGGGTTTTTGGATACGTTTGCATAACTTCGGAGTATCCCTCTCCCCGGCTTTCAAATTTTATTGTCGGTACATACCGTCTTCATTGGATGTTCATTTATCCTCAAAACACAACGAGATACGACGTCATGAGTAGCGTGAAGTCAATGCATTTTTTAATAAAAATGCTTGTTTTTAACCTTTTTAAGGACAAATGCAGCAAAATGTTTTGTATCATATTTTACAACTCAAGGATAAAAATATTAACATCCGTATTGGAATTTTGCGTAAAATCCAAGATGGCCGCCATCATTTTGGATGACGTCACAAAAACATTTTGCGTCAAGTGAAAACGAACATTGATATAAGCATGAGATTGAGATAAGGCTTTATGCTTCCGCTTATGCTTATGTTCGCCTTATGCTAATGAAAACGAAACATAGCACAAGCAAAAGGGACCAGTTTTCGCGCGCCTTGGAGTAAATGTTGATGAACCGGAAATAATGTAAAGGTTATAAAAATAAAAACGTACAAAATATTGATAATAACTAACCTTGGAAAAACGTATCGAAGGACAAGATGATTAACAAATGTTCAAATTTGTTTTTGTTTAACTTGTATATCAATTTTCTTTTGGTATTCATTATAAAAACTTGCATGATTTTGAACAAAAGAAACAAACGAATATAAAGCTAAAATCACAGCCAGTTTTAAGCCACGATATAAATGTATACACATGTACGCATACAAAACATTAAAACGAAGAGAAAGACAGCTAGACAATTTTGATTGAAGCCTCTTCTTTGATGAACGATAATGGCTGCGGCCGCACTTGGTGAGTTAACTGGGTTATTTTTTTAGTAACCCGGTTAAAATAACTCGGTGAAAAGTGAAATAACCGAGTTTGCGGCCGCACTTCAGAAGGTTGAACTTTGAACGTGAGAGATCATGTTATAATTTCCTAGCGAGAGCTGCACAAAACAATACGATTAATGAGCGAAAACAATGCCTCTGCACGTGCATTTTACATATTGTTATTCCCAGCAAAACAACATCGCCAAATGATCAAATTATAGGTTTTGTGGTTTTGAAAGTCGTCCCTACGAAGGTCTACGAATTCAACAGGAAGCCAAAAATTACCGCGTAAGCGAAGATGATTGACAGATCGGGAAAGTTAACCTGCACTAAACTACCTAGCAAGGTGGTTTAAATAAACCTAACCCGGTTAAAAAAATCTATTGTTCTTTAATTAATTTCCATGGGAACCGCTAACACGGTTAAAATTCGGTGAACGCCAAAAATACGCGGTCGCATCAGGAATTTCGTTAAACCAGTTAATTTTAATTAGTTAATTGCACATAACCGGGTTAACTACTCTAGTGCGGCCGCAGCCAATGTATCTCGTTTACTCTTATGCTTATGCCAATTTTTGTTTTGCAACCACGTGACAAGGCGGCCATGTTGGTGGTCAATACAATACAATTTTTTTTTTTCGCAGAATTTGCATAAAATAGAGTTTAGTTCCCAGCGGAGAGAAACGGTTTTGTTCTTGACCACCAACATGGCCGCCGTGACGTCACGTGCAAACCAGCAATGTTTGTTATTCGTATGGTAAGTTCAGGCTAAAATGAATGCAGATTCTGTGCCTTTTGAAACGCCGATCAGAAACGAAATATTTTGTTTACTAGTTTACCAGAATATGTTTTGTAAACATTACATGCAAATATTTCCACGTAGTCTTGCATCGCAAACATGTGAGCCTTTTCTATATTTTTATTTTGCCCGCCGCTTCGTTATGAGCGGACACCATCGTGTTTCGTGGTGGATTGTGGCTCATTACTCGTTATCAAAAGTCATTATTCTTATGTCTTGTTTTTAACCACTCTAACATATTCTGACTATTGTTTTCCTGATGATTTATACGCGAATATCTTTGACAATCCCTCATTGCTTCTTTCCCCTCCCCGGACTGGAAATACAGCGCAAACCGTGATAACGATGGGGGAATCTACAAATCAAACTAAACGCAATCCTTTAATGACCTACCATCAGGCCCAATAATCTTAACAGCACTCTTTTATCCCAGAACCATTGGCTGTTTTCATATCATTCTAAAATATTGCGAAAGAGATGTATATAGAACCTCAAGTAACGTAATCTCCTCTTATATCTCTGAAAATGCAAATGCAAGATTACGCTACGGTCACACAGTTTTTGTGGGCGCCCTGTGAATATTTACCTTTATTGCAATAACCAGAAAAAAGTAAATTCCAATTGGCTGTCAGTCTCAAGTGTCTCTACTATTTTGATTGTAGCACCAAGGCTCGAGGTTTTATCGCAGTAATGTCTAACGATTGTCTTTAGGTCAGTACAATCAGTTTCTGAGAGGCAGACTGACGCTTGCAGATGCGAGTGAACGGTAGCCTGCGTAGCAGGTGTAAACGGGGAAGGGGTAGGGGGCGCGAAAAAAGGAGAGGGGAGAAGGGAAGGAACGCCTGCTTTGAGAACCGGGCTATTTGCATTACGCCCGCCGATTTCCCGGTAATCGAATAAAGTCAACTGTCTATACGTTCACCAATCAGAAACTGGCGCGCGCTTTTACGCATGGCTGACTAATCATTGGCCGGAATTTTGCGTCCGCCAGCGTCCGCGTAGATAAATGAACAAAAGGGGGTCTTCATTTGAAGGCATCCTTTCCCTCTTTCCACTTTCTCCCAGTTCCCCCAACCCGACGCCTGCTACGCAGGATAAATGAACGGAGAAGTCAAGTTTCAAGATCCTCTTTCAGCTCAGCTGTGCTACCATGCAGATGTAAGAATATTCAGTATAATGGGACAACTGTATCATTTGAAGTCATTTAGTAATGCGAAAACGCGAAAAGATGACAGTCGCTTAATTATTCAGTTCCGAAAATATTCAAAACATTATCCAAATTCACATTAACTAACAACATAAGGAACCTGTCATTATCTATCAAGGGAATTAAAGGGCATGTATAGAAAAATTCACCAAGGCCCTCTTTCCGAGGCCTGATACTAGTGAGTGCCCATGTCCTCATTACGTGTCGTACGAGAAAGAAAATGAAACCCAAAGTAAAAGCCGCTTAAGATATTAAAAAAGAAACCTGAGAGGGTGGCATCGGCACGCCCGTTCCTCGTTTGCCCGAGGGTTTATAAAAATTCTCCCCTCCCGGATTACAAAATGACACGCGCTAGGTTAATCCTTTAAGTCCCAAGGGAAAAATTCCAAGTTTCATTTTTTTTTAAATATCGAAAAACATATGGTAGCATATGCAAAAGTACTGCCGTAGAGGTTTCATTTGAATGGTCACACCATAGAATTTCGTCCACAGATTGAAAAGTTAAAACTGCGTAAAGCCTGCCGCACACTTGAGGAAAGTGCTGAGCAAAATTCCTCGCGAGGCAGTTAGCTCAGCTGTTTCCGCAAGTGTGCGCTGGATTTTTGGTGAGTTTTTCGCCTCGCGAGGCCGTGAGGCAAATATCTCTCGTGTTTGATATTTTTTGCCTCACGAGACAAATTCCTCATCGTGTGCGGGCGCCGTGAGAATCTGGCTGAGCCAAATTAATCGATTAGCCAATAAAATTGCATCGCGAGCTCACGTGATTTCAAGCTCGACGTTCAAAATGGCGGACAGGAGTGTGGTTAACGAAGTTATCCTAGAGGATAAACTTGTCGAGTTCAGTATGCAGCCTTGTATGTTGCATGTTTACTGTATTAATATCTAATAAAATGCTAAATTTAAATTACACCTAATTACAATAACGTTGTCATAGAAAAATAATATATATAGTTAGGCTTAGCCTAACAGCGGCGCCCTCTGAAGACCCTCTGAACAAGCTTAACTAAGATGAAACTTAACTAATAGGTGAAAGGTCGGAAGCACAAGAATTAAGATTAATATTGACGACCGGGCTATTTTTCAATTTTAGCAATTCTCAAAAACAGTATTACCCGACCGTCTGCACAGTACATTTAGACCGTACAAAAGTTCACAAAAACAACTTTTTCTCCGTCTAGAATAACTATTACGACTACTGTTAAAAAATACAGTTGTAGCTTGTCAAAAAATGCCTGAGAAACTGATTTTGAAATCAAAATTGCCAAAAATACACAAACATATTTGCATACGGCCACGCGAGTGAAGTTAGAACTATAATAAAATTCAAGTCTTGTTTTGTTTTACATAAAATCGCTTTTCAACCTATGTAATGAATGAACAAACACATAAAAATGGACAACACAATCTTCTTTCGAAAAATTTTATTCAAATCTCCATTAGTTTATGTTGAAAAGCAAAACGCAAAACGCGCATCGAGGCCGAGCCGTGTCTTCGATGAAATTCAAGAAATTAATACAACTGAATTAAAGCTACACGTTTAAAAACAATTCTCCAAAACTAACGAGAACACATTAACAAAAAGTCAATCACAGATTGATTTCAAGATAAATTCCCATCGAAAAAAGTAATTTGTTTTACCTTTAAGTCCCTCCGGCGACTACTCTGACTACTGTGCTGAAAGCTCTTCTTTTTCCACTAAAGCGTGGAAAGTGTGCTACTACTGTGTGCTGTGTGCTACTACTGTGTGCTACTACTACTGTGCTACTACTGTGTGCTACTACTGTGTGCTACTACTGTGTGCTGTGTGCTACTACTGTGTGCTGTGTGCTAAAGCGTGGAAAGTGTGCTACTACTGTGCTGAAAGCTCTTCTTTTTCCACTAAAGCGGCTTCTGAGTATCCCTTAATTAGCATCCCTTTCTTGAGTAGCAAACCACGAAAAAATGCAGGAAAATAACGACTTTAATTTAAACCGTTTTCTCCGCTCAGTAAACACAGCAAAACATCAAAGTGTTTTCCCAGCTGAGGTGACATTCGGCCGTGTAACCGCGCGAAAAAAAAGCCTCGCTTTGGTTTCAACATGACGTCGTACGCGCATGTTTTGCGACGTCATACGCGCCCGCGAGCTAGTCCTCCGCTAAGATCCCCGATGTTGTGTGGCGTCATACGCGCATGCGCGCTAGCCTTGCGCGACACACATGTTTTTGTTGCAGACAGCGCCCGCGAAACATTCCGCTAGCCATGACCATGAAAAATGAGGGCATAGGTTCTATGAGTATGGGGCTCCGCAGCCGGGCCTTCGGCCCGGCTAGTGCTCCGCTAAAAAATGGAAAAAGGCCAATAGGAATTAATTAGACACACAAATAACAATAGCCGCTGCACGCTTAATTTAAATTAACAATAGCCGCTGCACGCTTAATCGTGCTGCCTGTCGCTGTGAATGATGATTAAGCTAATTAATTCCTATTTGGCTTTTTTCATTTTTCATTTTCCTATGACAACATTACTGCAATTAGGTGTATATCCTAAGAATATTCTAAAAAAGTGGATATTAAAACTTTGATTCAATATCAATTACAGCAATTGCAGTTATACAAATGTAATATTACATTTTGTATACTCTGAGTGGACCACAAACAAACGGATAAGAAGAGCTACGACTGGAAGTTTGGGTTTACCTCGGTGTAAGAACCTGTGACTTTTTCCTTTGTTTTTTACCTTTGTAGTATTGCATTCCCAGTTGACTCTATTGTTTTATGCCTTTTGTTTTCTTTGTTTTACGTCACTCGTGAATTTGACAGGTTCTTACACCGAGGATGAGCCGGAAGTTTTAACATCTCGTCGTCCGCCATCTTGAATGTCGAGCTTGAAATCACGTGAGCTTGCCATGCAATTTTATTGGCTAATCGATTAATTTGGCTCAGCCAGATTCTCACGGCGCCCGCACACGATGAGGAATTTGTCTCGTGAGGCAAAAAATATCAAACACGTCAGATATTTGCCTCACGACCTCGCGAGGCGAAAAACTCACCAAAAATCCAGCGCACACTTGAGGAAACAGCTGAGCTAACTGCCTCGCGAGGAATTTTGCTCAGCACTTTCCTCAAGTGTGCGGCAGGCTTTACATGTCTCCATAATTGACTCTGGGAATGAAAGGGTGAATTCAACAATTAGCGCACTGCGTCCAAAATGCAAAAAGTATAATGTTCTTCTCTCGCAGTACTGTATTGAAACAGCTTTAAAACTTGGCATGTCTGCTTTTCTGTTACATGGTGTCCCCTTCAGAAAAATATCTTTTTGAATGCAAACTTTGTTATCACGTGCTTTTCTTTCTTTGTTTGTTCTTTCATTATTGAAAAGCGTGCAAACGTTGTTTACCCCAAAATCTTTGGCGTATTTGTCAGCGATTGGCTAAAGTGTCTAATCAATATTCATGAAACAATCGTAGTCCTCGCCGCACATCAAGCAGGTCGTGTTCGTGTGATGTCTCGCAAGTTGTAAAACTTTTTGGCGTTCTTGAGACGACTTGGAAGATTCCAGGAAAATGTCCCGACAAGGAAATTGGCGCCCCAAAACTCCAACCGAAGGTAAGAATCGCTTCGCAAAAAAAAAAACACTTGTTCAGTAAAATAGTATATAACTTTGCTTTGTGTGTTGAGCTTCTCTTCGTCTTACGACGTCTTCCCTGCGTTTTGGTATTGCGTTTGTCTTGCAATAAGCTGGGGAGTTGACCTTCAAAAAAGTCTCAGGCTTGTTAATTTCGTTCATGCTTCTTATACCTTCAAAAGAACATTTTATAAGGAGCTGAGGCCTTGAAACAAATGTTGAAACAAGATTTTGAAATTCCTGTTAGAAATCGTTTATTTTTTCATTGATACCATTAACTGTCGATGAAAACCACGTCTAATGCACCTAAAATTCAAACTTTAGAGGTCTGTAAAATAACTGAATTAATGAACATTTTATCTTATCAATCGTTCATTTATATTTTCAGGAACTTCAAAGATTATCGAAGTCAGGAAAATGGAGGGCTGAAGAAACAATTCAAGAGGACAATTTGGAATGGGCGAATCGTGACGGATCTCTTCAAAGATAAGAACTTTATTTAGTTGATATATTTTTTGTACAAATGGTGGCTGAACATGGGCAAATACCTTAGTTTGTTTTTGTATCAAATGTATGGACTCTGAGGAAGAGTGAGTCGGATCCGACTGCTAACTGACTGAATCTACTCATCGTATTGACATGAAGAACTGGCGGGATATTGAAGTCTATTCGTACTGGACGCTAATTGTCTGAATGGTTAAATCAACATAGGTTTTGCAATGGGAGGAAGGTCTTAGGTCTTAGGTAACATAACGTATGTCAATTTTAACCTCAGCCACCATTTGGACGTCGAGCGATCGTTTGATTTATACGATTGACAATTTGACGATTCAGTTAACGGCTTTTTTTTTTGTTTCGGTAAACGCATCTTTATGCAAAACAAATGCAATTGCCAACAAAACTTCACATACAAAGGAAATACAATTTTTTCTTGGTCGATCGCTCAGCGTGTAGTTATAAAGTTTACAGTTATAACCTCAGTTGATGTAGTGGGTGTTCGTATTTTTAAGGTGGCGCTGACACTTTAACGACTGCAAATTTCGAATTTGGACACATTAAATTATTGGTTTCCATGGTCACATTGGCTGTTATAAGATAACTTTTCTTTTCAAAATTATTTCATATTATGTGGCACTGAGTTTTTCAAAAACTTTGTCAGTACACAAGTGTCAAGTTAGTTGATCAAATTGTCTGATATAAAAAATAACTTTCTTTTTCCAAATGTTTCATATTTCCCCTCGGTAATTTTATAATTTTAATTGGAAACAAAGCACGATTTGGTATGAACAAGATGTTGAAAATGAAAAATTGTATTTTGTCCACAAATTCGTGAGTTTTCAAGAAACAAAAAAACAGAAACAAGATTAAAAACATTTCAGAAGAAGGAACAATTTTTTATTCAATCATTTTTCAATTTAACAACAAGTCTGACATTGTGTTAAAAATGGAGCAAAGCTATGGTCAGTTCAGCGAATATTTAAAATGGAATCACTTGCTCCAAGTTCTTGCAAACGCATATTTATTTATTTATTTTGATTAATTGGGCCGTGCACAATTCGATCTATCGCTAGAATGAAAATGGACAAAAATTATTTCACTTAAAATAAAAGACAAATTTTATTAAATTATTTTCAAATTACCTAAAGTCTGGCATTGTGTTGAAAACAGAATCAATTGGGAATAAATATTAAAAGATACTTGTATAGCCTGTCAGTGTCTCCTTACAATGATTCACGTTTTCTACATCAACTGACTGACAAGAGAACAAAGGCCTTTACAAGTTGCGTGTTTTTGTGTTTCACTTTTTTTTTCTTTAACCCACAGAAAATTATTCTCAGTCGCCCATGCTGAAACTGACTTATTGGGTAGCTTTTTCCTGAGATTAAGTGCCTGTGTTCTCTTGTCGATCGTACGTATATTTAGGAGCTTAGTTTATAAAGTCCTGATGTCTGGTTTTAAGGGAAAGCCGGTATTTTCGATGATCAATATAGACCTTGATAATGGTTTAAACCCAGGAGTATCAATATAGTCTGTCAAGTGTAATCGTGCGGGTCAGTGTAGCGTAGTTCTGAGAAGAACTGTTGTTGTTGAAAACTACTGACGTTTCGACAGCCTGAACGGAAGTCATCTTTAAAGTACTGTAAAGCACTACCTTGCGACAACTACTAACAAATTCTAAAGACAAAGACTAACCTAGCGACATACAAGATCAAATGATGCAACTGTAAGAAATTTGAAAATACGACTGGCTGAACACAAACGGGCGACGAAAAATGGTGATGTCAACAATCAAATTGCTAAACACCAATTACACACTAATCAAAAAATTAACTGGGACCGCCGAATGCGTTACCTACTTTGCGGACTACTACAAATGGTTCACTTACAACAAACGCCAATTAACCGATGCCAGCAGCAACCTGCGGCCTACTACTTTTTTACTTTTCAACAGAACAAATATGCTATCAATGCACAGATCGAAACACACTTTTAGGTGGCTCACAACAGTTTCCAGAATTTTCCATCACCTACACTTTGATGGATCAATACTATAATTCTTTATCAGTTGATGCTTCAAAAAGGACATCAAACAAATGCCCAATCATTGGTGAACAAGTTGTGGTCTCTTTCATGATGTTTTCGAAAATTAAGAGAGACTTTCCCTAAATACCAACTATAGCCGTGCAAAATAGAAAAATCGAAATCGCCCAAACTTTGCCACAATAAAGACCTTAGAAATCTATTTTAGAAAATATAGGTTTCAGCTGTTTTGGATTTATATATTCCAAGCAGGACAATATTTTAATATTTACCCTTGCCAGAGGCCTCAGACAGGCGAAAAATGCCCTTTTTAGTTGGCCTCGTGTGCAAAATTTAAAAGAGGCTGGATCACTATTTCACTACTTTAGAATCCAGCGATCCTTTCTTTACCTTTTGCCATTATTAGAATGTAATAATATTTCAACTACAATTTTTGGGAATTTTTTTAAGTTACCGTTAGAAACGGTGTTTTTAAAAGTGTCAAAATTGGCTAACTTTAGAAACAAAAATCACTACCTGGTACATGGATTTTGAACTCAAGTTAACATTCTAATAAAACAGCAACTCTAGTTCTATTGAAATATGAAATAAAATTTTGGGGCAATTAAAACTGCGAAGTTTGACAGCCAAAAACATTCACGCTACTTGATCGAAATTGGAGAATGTTGACCATCAACAACAGTCGTATCGCCCGCCGGTAAAATTGAATTGCCCTAGTGTTTTATTATATTTTCTTCAAGGAGACCTTTCTCGTACCACTTTACGGCCATATTTAGGTTTTGCTGGTAAAATGTATCCTCTGTGGCTTCGAAAAAGTTATATTCCTTTAGTCGTTTCTCATGCAAATTAAGACAAATCGCTTTATACTTTGTTTACAACCAAGAATTATCGCCGATAAACCCTTGTGAATCTCTTCATCTTCCAGATCTTCACTACTTTCTTAGGGCATCTTCTTATATGATAACATAAGACATAAAAATAAAACAAAACGAAAGTAAAGCGGGACTCACCTTTGATTTCTTTGGGTCAAGAACGATACAAGAACGTCGAGAAAACAAAGTCCGTTCATCGCCGTGCCGAGCGTGACAGCATTTCGAGGCACCGTGACAAGTTTTACTAAGTCCCAGATCACCAGCTCTGTCACGTCAACATTTCGTACATCGAAGGTGGAAAACGAGTAGTCTCCTGAGCTACTGTCTAAACATTTATTAGTAAAATTCTTGGCAATGTAATTTTGTTTAAAGCACGTAACATTGAATTCATTGCAATAACTGTGAGTCATTCTTACAACTGTGAGTTTTGTGCTGCTGCACTTGTCTTACATTTCGTTTCTGGTATTGTACCCCTACAAGTTTAGGAACATCTTTGTTTCGGAATTTCGTCTGCAGCCAGGGTTCTCAATATAAAAAAAAAGTTGATGGGAAACCTTTACTCCAGAACAATAAAGCTACCAACCTTCCAAAATGGTGGATTTACCGCCGGGGGGCGGGACAATCCAGTTAGGCTTTTACATAAACTTCTTCGTCGACCTCTACATTCTTTCTTCCCTTTGAAACTGGCAATGAGATTATACCGAGAAGTCCCCAGAAGAAAACTGGCTCTCAAAACGAGGTGGTTGTGAATAATGTAGAGGTCGACGAAGAAGTTTCTGTAAAAGCCGTAATAGATTCTGTGGCAAATCCACTATTTTCCTGTCCAAAGGATGGTTGCATAAGGGCATACACGCGTCACTCGGCTTTAGAAAATCATTTGTTCTACGAGAAATGTGAGTTGCGCCCTGTTAAAGAGACACTTATGGACAAGGCAAAAGCCATGTACATGTATTACGAAAAGCTGCAAGGTGATGGAAGTGCTCCTCCCCCAACTCTGGAAGGTATGCCGCTTCCAAGTCTAACAACAATAACTGAAGCACCACCGG
The DNA here is from genome assembly GCA_024195265.1 of Dendrophyllia cribrosa. Classification (NCBI taxonomy): domain Eukaryota; kingdom Metazoa; phylum Cnidaria; class Anthozoa; order Scleractinia; family Dendrophylliidae; genus Dendrophyllia; species Dendrophyllia cribrosa. The sequence goes on along the minus strand of JAJLRJ010000007.1, from coordinate 37,711,824 downwards.
AAGGATGGGCTCTAAGATCGAGCAAGAAAACCACACGGTTTAGCGAGAAGAAGAAGAGCGTCAAAACAGCGACACATACAACGTGAATCCGACCACGAAGAACAGGACGAAGACACAATAGCAGCTGAAGAAGAAGCGGCAAATGAACATGTCCGTTCAACTGTCCTGAAAGAAGTGGCCTTGACGCACCCAATTGTGTTTGACATGTTTAACTTATGTGACATGTTCCAGTCACGTAAACTGCAACAACTCAGTTTATTAATGCTTCGCACTGTTTTGACGTGGAAATAGCGCACATCAAAGGGCGAAGGAAAGCACCTTATCTTTCTATGTTAGAAGACCTTATAAAAGCATGCAACTGTTGTGAGGGGTATCCGGCTTAGGATTTTATTCTTTGGGAACAAAATATTCAAAAGCCATTAAGCCTGCAATTCTTTTTTGTCCCCTTTCAAGAATTGCCCCTCTCTCGAAAAAGGAAAAGAACGAAATTTCGCGATTTTAATCTGGCGTGTTTTAGAAACAAAAATTGTGCAATTTATACAGTAAGGTTGGAAGAACATACCAAGCATATTTTGGCTGCAAAGTCTTATTCTGATTACACATTTCTCTCCAAAGGTGTTCAAAGTTGTTCTCCAAAGTTGTTCGCTTTGGTGAACATCGCCGCTCTGTAGAGAATCCACATCACCTCAGCTGCCCTACTCCTATATCAGAACACTTTAATCTACCGGGACACTCTACTAAGGATATGCAACTTATACCACTTGAGTTATTACGTAATAGCTAAGACTTTGTACGAAAAGCGCGTGAAGCATTTCTCATAGATAAAGCAAAGACGTTAGAACCACTTGGAATCAACAGACGCGACGAACTTCATTAACTTTCTCATCACTAGTCAGTTTAGTTTATTACCCGTCAAACCCTCCACCTATCATATTTATTGTTTTTGTTATTCGTTATTTTTTCAAAACCACTTGTATAACGGTTTTATAATCATTTATAGTGCTAGCCCCTGAAGAAGCTTTTTTTTGCAAAGCGAAATATTGGGCACTATTATATTCCACTTTTATTTTATTTTATTTGTTTTTGCTTCTGTTTCTGTTTTTCTGCCGTAAGGAACAGTTTGCCGTTTCTTTTGTTAAACCACTACCACCGAAGTATTAGCTAGATTATTGTTCTGGAGTAAAGGTTTCCCATCAACTTTTTTTGATATTCAGAACCCTGGCTGCAGACGAAATTCCGAAACAAAGATGTTCCTAAACTTGTAGGGGTACAATACCAGAAACGAAATGTAAGACAAGTGCAGCAGCACAAAACTCACAGTTGTAAGAATGACTCACAGTTATTGCAATGAATTCAATGTTACGTGACAGAATTACATTGCCAAGAATTTTGCTAATAAATAAATGTTTACTAATAAATGCTCAGGAGACTACTCGTTTTCCACCTTCGATGTACGAAATGTTGACGTGACAGAGCTAGTGATCTGGGACTTAGTAAAACTTGTCACGGTGCCTCGCAATGATGTCACGCTCGGCACGGCGATGAACGGACTTTGTTTTCTCGACGTTCTTGTATCGTTCTTGACCCAAAGAAATCAAAGGTGAGTCCCGCTTTACTTTCGTTTTGTTTTATTTTTATGTCTTATGTTATCATATAAAAAGATGCCCTAAGAAAGTAGTGAAGATGAAGAGATTCACAAGGGTTTATCGGCGATAATTCTTGGTTGTAAACAGAGTATAAAGCGATTTGTCTTAATTTTCCTGAGAAACGACTAAAGGAATATAACTTTTTCGAAGCCACAGAGGATGCATTTTACCAGCAAAACCTAAATATGGCCATAAAGTGGTACGAGAAGGATCTGCTTGAAGAAAATATAAAAAACACTAGGGCAATTCAATTTTATCGGCTGGCGATGCGACTGTTGTTGATGGTCAACATTCTCCAATTTCGATCAAGTAGCGTGAATGTTTTTGGCTGTCAAACTTCGCAGTTTTAATTGCCCCAAAATTTTATTTCATATTTCAATAGAACTAGAGTTGCTGTTTTATTAGAATGTTAACTTGAGTTCAAAATCCATGTACCAGGTAGTGATTTTTGTTTCTAAAGTTAGCCAATTTTGACACTTTTAAAAACACCGTTTCTAACGGTAACTTAAAAAAATTCCCAAAAATTGTAGTTGAAATATTATTACATTCTAATAACGGCAAAAGGTAAAGAAAGGATCGCTGGATTTTAAAGTAGTGAAATAGTGATCCAGCCTCTTTTAAATTTTCACACGAGGCCAACTAAAAAGGGCATTTTTCGCCTGTCTGAGGCCCCTGGCAAGGGTAAATATTAAAATATTGTCCTGCTTGGAATATATAAATCCAAAACAGCTGAAACCTATATTTTCTGAAATAGTTTTCTAAGGTCTTTATTGTGGTAAAGTTTGGGCGATGTCGATTTTTCTATCTTGCACGGCTATAGTTGGTATTTAGGGAAAGTCACTCTTAAGGTGGCTCTTAACCCTATGTACAGAATTTTTTTTAAAACTTTGCAAAAAGTTTTATCTTAACATGCCAATTACAATTCCATAATAAAAAATGGGGTTCATCCAGCTCGTTTTTTTAGTTAAGAGCACGTAAAGCTAAAATTAAGGGTGTCTTTAACAGGTTATACTGTTACTATGGTAACCTGTAACATCATAAAAGAGACCATAACTTGTTCACCAATGATTGGGCATTTGCTTGATACCATTATTGAAACATCAACTGATAAAGAATTATAGTATTGATCCATCAAAGTATTGGTGATGGAAAATTCTGGGAACTATTGCTAGCCACCTTAAATCACTGACTTGAGTCTCAACACGTACAGCCAATAACATGTCAAACTGACAGCTTACAATTCACATGGTTCTGAAGATGACTTCGATTCCGCTCAGGTTGTCGAAACGTCAGTTATTGTAAACACAACAGTTCTTTTCAGAACTACAATGTTGACCTTTTATACAGACCAAAGGAAACATACAAACCAAAAGCTATCCTTCAAGGAAAAACAACAGATAACGTTTCGAAGTCAATTGCAAAAAAACACTTCAAACAAATCATTTACAGTTTAGTTAACCTTTTTTGCTCTTTTTGTACTTGATTCCTCAATTCAAATTCCCAGAAAATGATGTTTCGGTTGTTTTAATATCGTTTATCCTTCAATGTCAATTTTCAAACGATGTCAGAAAGATGTTTTTTTTGCAAAATGAAATGGAAACTCTTAATTTGTGAATTTTTGTTTGAACAAGTTCTACGCACTAAAATGCTGAGCAAAATATTAATTTAGTCGCACAGTTTCTTAGAAAAATAACGTGTCGTTAACTTATGAGATTGTAAATTGTATTTAATTTTTAATCTATAGGATATTTTTCTGTTGTTTTGATTGTGCCGGATGTTTTATTAACATTCACTTACCTCAATTTGGACAAGAGATACAGGAACGATTATAAAAAAGACGAATTATTTTAATCTACTTTGGTTCAGTTTATTATTTCATGGTCTGTTTAACCCCTTGATTTTATTTAGGCCATATGTTTGTTTCTTTGATAAATTTTCAGTTGACAAAAAGAAACGTGTTTGAGGTAAAACTTATAAACCCTTTCACTCCCAGAGTCAATTATGAAGGCATGTAGTGTGGTTCTAACTTTTGAGTCTGTGGATGAAATCCTATGATGTGACCATTCAAATGAAACCTCTTCAGCAGTACTTTTGCATAGTATCATTTGTTTTTCAATATTTTACAAAATAAAATTACGAATTTTTCTTCAATTTTGTTCTTTGGCACTCTTGGGTTCAAACCAGACATTGGGTATAATAAATGCGCTCTGTTAAATTTAGTTTTTAAGTGGAGGAAAAGACGTTGAACTGTTGGCATTCGATGTAGCACAGAGTGAAACATTCAAGTTTGATTTCGATAAACTGCTCTCGTACAAAGCATGATCTCTAAGAAGAAAATGGAACCAAGCAACTGTTTGTTGAATACTCTAAATTATTTCACTTGCTCCAAACTTAGCAAACAGTAATTAAAAGAAAATAATTTTGATAAATTGGGCTCGTGCACATTTCGATCTATCGCTAGAATGAAAACGGAGCCATGCAATTGTCTGTTGAATGTTCTAAATTATTTTACTTGCTCCAAACTTATATTAGCAAAAGGTCATTTTTTTCTGTGCTACAAAGGAAAGCGGATAACAGTTAAATGTTTTGTATTCAAAGAAACATGGCAAGCTATGAAAAATCTAAAACTATCCAGTATCGAATGAAATCAGAAGCAAAACTTAGGGAATGTGGTGGTATCATGTAAACAAATGTAGAGCCATAAGAGGAACCGGCGCGAAAGTCGCCCCGGTGTCATGTAAACACACCCCCTTACTTAATATGAAATAAACAATTAGAGAATTTAAGCTTTAATTTTTGTTATCCAAAACATTTTACCCAGTATACAAACAATTTTCACGTTTTTATCAATAGATTGCCATGTTTCTTCTAATGTCCTTCATGTATGTATACACTATCTCGTGCAGATTTAAGGCTGGTTTTCATCGACGACAGAAGTATTAGTACAAACACACTTGTTCTTCTTATGCATTGACGCGGCATAAGCATAGACACAAGGAAACAAACTTGCTCTTTTTTCTTTTTTGCATTAATTCCTAATGAGGACAACATAAGAAGATCGAGAACGAATTTGTTTGTTTTTCTTATACTTATTTCGCTTGTGAAAACTAGCATTAAAAATTGTATTTGGCGGGTTCAATTTGAAGTTGAACTCCATGAAATTTTTTTCGACCAAAAATTTTCAAGCGTGTCCCGTTAATTTTTTTTGCAAAATTGTTACCAGGGGAAACGCTGTGCAAACGTTTCCAAATTTTCCCGCCAAAAGACTTAGTATATATAGGATGAAAAATTTGTCAAATGATTTTTACTTAAGTTATTGTAAAACATTGTACAATATAAAGAATGCAATAAAACTGAAAGGACTCTTTTTATTGTTGACTTCTAATTATTTATTAAATACAATATAACATTACTGAAAATTTAAAAAAAAAAAACGGCGCATGCGTATTTTGGGCGCCCGTATTTTTCTAAGTCTTTTGGCGGGAAAAAATTAGAAATTTCAACAGCGTTTACCACAGAAAAATACTTGAACAAGTTGAGTACGAGAAGATTTTTAATAAGCAATTAACAATAAATAAACACAGATTTTAAGAAATCGCTTACAAATTATTGATTGAAAGAATTGTACTGAATAGTTACAGATTTCTTTTCCAAAAGCAAAAACGTCTAAATTGTTTCTGTTCTTCGAAACCTTGTCCATGGCAAGTTCACGGTACAACTTGCTTATGACAGCTACAAACATGTTTTTTTTTTAAACTTTTCAAACAATCGTAAATCGATTAGAAATACTTACGATTTTGGCACTCTGCTAAAGTCTGTTGTAAGCAAACTTTGTACCGCGTGTAAATTGCCTTTAAGTACTGATACAGTGCAACACCGATATGACAAACGTGCTTGAACGCAAAATGTAGACCGTTTATCTGCAGGAAGTCAATGAAAACTGATGCTGATCGTTAATAGCCAAAATTCCTAACAGTAAAAGCTGATAAACCGTCAAACAAAATGACGCCCGATCAACATGAAAATATTTATTGTAAACTGACAAAGGGCTGCAATAGAGGTGTTGCATGGCAGGAACAATAGATTATTTTCCCTATGGGAAAGAATGTTCTTTCTAATGCAAAACATTTTCATTGTTCCTGCCATGCAACATGGCTGCCGTGCAAAACCTCTATAACGGGAGTTGTTTTTAAGTCCTTAACGACGGTCAAGGTATTTACACTGAGAAATCTTGTTTAATATTAACGAAAAGTGAAAACTCGAAACAAAATTTAGAGCCAGTTCGCAGCCTTAAAACTTTGGAGTAAAACTGATTATCCTCGCAGTAATTCAATGCAAGTAACGTATATAATTAAGCAGTTGAAAAAAATTCAGGCTTAAACGTTAACTTGAAACCTTTATAGACGAATCTTTGCTGTCGTCATTGTTTACATTTTATTTCATTAGCATAGGAATTTAGGTAGAGAAGGCACCGTGCTAAATGTGAATTGATTTCAAACGTTGAAAGAGCTTGTTAAACTTTAGTTAGTAATCTATGTAATTATTAGCTCTTTGCATGCAATGTTTAACAAAATATCAGTCATAAAAAACAATGAGTTTACGTTTTTTCGTAAAGTTTGAGTTTTATACAGCATAACACGAAGAGTATCTAGTATATCGCGTTCAAAGTCCCAGGGAAAGCTAATTGTGTTATACCCTTTCAAAATTCGGAGTTGATGTTTTTTGTAGTTCGATTAGAGAGTTACGCGCATATGCTAACGAGGCAATAATTGCAAACGAAGATTCACCTATCGATAACTGGACAAGAAAAAAGATGAATTGCTCACAGTTCGTTATTTTTAAGAATGGGTTTAATTGTGATTATTCTTATCGATTTTACTATGAGTTCATTTAAAATCCTTGTTGGAACCCGACATGAAAAATATAAATTTGGAACAGACAAAATTAACTAAGTAGTTCATTACTATTTTCAATGAGTAATCTATTCAAGCCTTAAACCTCTTGCTGCAAACATAATCTGGCCTTCTAATTTCACAATGCAAACTGACAAGCAAGTCTCTTGGAAACAGAAAAAATAAACTATAAGCGAAATCATTATCACCGAGAAATTGCTCTTTAATTTCAAAACCCTGCTTATTGAAAACTTTCGAACAGAGAAAATTGGCCGGTTTAATCCGCATTGGCAACAGGATAACTTTAAAAATAAAACTTTCATCGTTGATTTTTACCACGACATTACTAAAATTCTTGTTAAAAGTTGACAATAGGCCATTTGCACGATTACGTCATATGACTACAACTACCAGAATCCTTTAGTTTTTTGTTTTGTAGTGCAAATTAGGGCTATTGTTATTTAAACCGCACTGGGATTACAAAATTTAAATAAGAAAAGAAAAACGAAATGAATTCTGGTAGTTGTAGTCAAATGACGCCATCGTGCAAATTGCCTATTCGAGGGGAAAAAACGAAAGTGACAAAATGAACTATAATTTCCAAAAAAATGATTCTCAGCCATAAACCTCTTACTGAAGACTTGACAAACAGTCATTATCAAGGTCAAAACAAAACAAAGAAAATTTCTAACAAAAAAAAAGTGACTTGTGACAAGATTTAAACAAAAAAAATTCATTGACCTTCTAATTTCACACTGACAAACAAACAAAATCTTGTAAAAACAGAGAAAAATCTATAAGCAAAAACGTTAAATAGACAAATTGGCCTTAAATATCCACCGAGAAAGCCTTTCGTAACCTTTAAGGCTTTATTGAAATTAAGGAAAACAAATTATAGGTGACTATGGCCCTTATCGTTGATGAATACACCACGCCAACATATCAGCGGTTTCTCGCTTTCTTGACCCTATAGTCTCATTTTGATGTTTACGAGAACCTCTGACGACGATGAGCGTAAACATCAAAACGAGACTAGAGGGTCAAGAAAGCGAGAAACCGCTGATATGTTGGCGTGGCGTACTCATCTACGATAAGGGCTATTACATCACCGATACTGCAAAAAAGTTAAGTAACAATGCGTATAAGATCTAGGCAATCCTCCATTGTACTACTACATTTCACCTTTACCCGAGACATCAACCTATGGACAACATGTTTTTGAAATAAAATCAACTGAAACTTTATTTTAAAGCGATGTTTCTTTTGTGTTAAAAGATTTCATCCAATCGTGAGACTGCAAAACAATGGCCAAGAAAGGCTTCTAATTTTCCATGTTTCCCATACAGAATTTTTGTTGCATTAAAACTTTAAACTTTAGTTTTCACTGAAAGGAAAGCAAACAGTAAATTTGAGAGAAATAAATGCGCCACCTGATGAAGTGATGGGTGATGGTTGATTTTCATATTTTAGCCAATGAGGCCCACGGACGGTTTCAACAATATCACAATTCAGTAACACCTTTCTGCATTCCTTGCCGTTAGATTGAATACTGAAAACGGACGTTGTAGTTTCACTGACGTTACAGTTTAAAGAATGGTTTTAATTATTTCAACGTTGAAACCAATACTCAAAACTCATACTAAACCCTTTTCCTCCCAAAGTCACACATGTGTGACGATAAATAAAGCTAACCGCTCTTAACTATCTTTTTGTTATCGTTTGATAGTTTTCTGGTTTCAGAACCAAGTTTTTGTCAATGACGAACTTTAACATAAAAAAAATTCTTAAAAATGAACTTTTGGGATCATGTGAGTTATTTGCATTTCAGGTGACAGAGTCACTTTGCTGGTTTGCTATGTAGCTAAAAGGCCGTTTACACGGCAGAACAACCGTGTACGGACCGCATAATTTTAGCCGTTTACACGAATAAAGTTCTACTACAGGTGGGACAAAAAAGGGCCTAAGGACCAAGTTTGGAAGGTTGCGTTTACACTACACTTTGTGGGGGACCGGACTTTTACTGCGCATGCGATCAGCGAAGTTATTATGCAAGCTGACGTATGAAATGAAGAAACTGGTCCGGACCCGTGTTTTTTCATGTTTTGGGGCCATAGACGTCTATGACCCCAAAACATGAAAAAACACGGGTCCGTTCCAATCCCAAAAGTGGTGCGCATATGGTGCGCGTATGGTGCGCATATGGTGCGCATAGTTTACACTGGCGAAAATGTGAGGTCCGTACTTCTTTCTTGACAGGTGGAATTCAGACCCACCTTAAACTTTCGAAAATTTAAGGTGGCTCTGAACCCCACCTACAGAAGTTTTGTAAACTTTGCCAAAAGTTGCATCTTATCCTACTAAACAAAATCCGACAATAAAAAATGGGGTTCACCGAGTCATTTTTGAGTTATTAACACTTAAAGCTAAAATTAAGGGTGTTTTTAGCACGTTATACTGTTGCTATAGTAACATATTGTGTTACAGAAATGATAACAATGTGTTCACCAATCATTGGGCATTCGTTTGATATCATGATTGTAGCATCAACTGAAAAAGAATAGTTTTAACGACCCATCAAAATCTAAGTCTTGGAAAGTGCTGCAAACTGTTGGGAGCCACCTTAAGTCTCTAAACTTCAAAATGAGCCATAACATTTGAAAATTGATTAAATGAAGCCGAAGTTACAACCAGTTGTTTAATATGTGCTATTTTTTTTTTGTGAAAATTTATTAGGATTCCGCTGAAAGGAAAAGGGTTAATAACTACGATTCCATGTATGAATTTAAATTGAAACTCTTTTAGTTTAACTTCCTTGCAGACCTGTCTCAGTCACATAAAAATCCTACACCACGAGTCTTTACTTAGAGAAAGATTTTTACTCGATCGTTTGGGTCCGGTTTGGGTTTCTGAGTGGATTTATCAAAGCAAGTTATAGAAGTCTCTTGAGCTAGCCTTACCTAAATTGATTTGTGTAGTGTCATTCAGAAGAAAGACAATATCCCTACTGATAAAGAAGCATTTGTAAAGGAGTCAGACATTTACATTTTGAACATTAGGTTAATATCAGTCATGCGTATTCCACCGTACCATCTTTTTTTTTACAATAACTGTGTGAATTCCCGCGCGCTGATTGGCTCATTTCTATGGTAAATTTAACAAATAGATTCCATTTGGCCGTGTGTCTGTTCAGTTTAACTGTTATAGATCACAGATGACGTCAAAATGTGGTAAGAACAAAAAAGTGGCACACGAGCCGCCGGCGAGTGTGTCACTGATGTTCTTACCACATTTTGACGTCTTCTGTAATCTATAACTGAACAGACGCTCGGCAAAATGGAATCTATTTGTTTTATACAATAAACAGAAAAGTGAAAAGAGTACAATTACGAACTTGCCTCGTAGCGCTCGACTGTTCAAAGATTTGTTCCAGTTTAGGTATTTTTCAAGTCGCCAAGAACACTTTTCGTCTTAGTTTCGTCTTTTCCTTGTTCGTAAACAGCTCCTGCTAAACATTTTTCGAGGCTTTCACTTGCTCAGTCCTGTAAAATCTCGCAAACATTTTCAAAACTGTGCGCCATGTTGGACAATACAAAGCAAACAATTTTTCTATGACGTCAGCCGTGCGTCTGTACTCTGATAGATCATAGGCAACGACCAATCACAGAGCGCGTGGCATTCAGTTCGTTGTATAAAAGAGTATAGAGCATAAAAATGACGTAATAGGCCAGGTAACGCAACGCGGTGAGTTTTGTCAAACTTTTGGCGCTGCTGGTTCTTCAAACAGTGAAAATGCACTTAAAACTGGAATTCTTTAATGAGAAGAATGTACTTTCGTCAGTTAAATTTAGTTTACAATCAGCTGATCGAACTTGCCTTAATTTAAGTGTGAGGCAAAAAGGACAAATAACTTGTCGTAGTTTCACGGGGAAATCGGAATCAGTCGCCGGCAAAGTTGTCGTCGGCGAGAAAGAACTTAAACTTGAATTTAAACAAAGATACATCTGATTATTTCAAGTCATTTTAGATTGGAAATAAGGTTAGCTTTGTAAACGATGCCTAGTAAATTTATATTTGACTTTGTGTAAGGTTATTGTGCTCTAGTTTGCGATTATCGCCGAGCGCTAGCGCGATTCTCTAAAATTTGCTGAATGACAGCTCTTTGTTGCGATGTGTTAAAATATTAAAAGATTATAGCGATGATTAAAGCTAAAGAGAATTTTTGCGAGAGCCTTTTCAGTAACGCAATTTATTGACATAAAATGTTAAGGCCTTAATTGTTCCTCGTGCAAAATTATTTGCAGCAGTCGGTTCAGCTGTCAAGGTCCGTTAACGCAGGCGATTTTTTGTGCAATTTTTGTCGCACCTTTCGATGAAAATTTTGTCGGGCGCAAGTTGCATCTTCAAATCGTATGTGTAAACGGGCGGCGATTTCAGGGCGATTTGGGCGCGATTTGTCGCGCGATGTCACAGAGGTTTCGAACTTGTTCGAACCTGATGCAACTTGGCGGCGAGTTTTGGGAAGTCACAGCAAATGTCGCACCCAAATCGCACAGAAATCGCCGCTAGTTCACACTTGCGACAAAAGTTTCATTGGAGAGCGCGACAAAAATCGCATCAAAAATCGCATGTGTAAACGAGCCTTTAGGTTGCTTATCTTTATTTTATAACACCCTTCTGTAACAGAAAATGATTCCTGCCAACTCATTCGCTCGCAGTTGTTCAATTTTGTTATTGTAAAAAACAAATTGACCGCATTTTTTATGGTCTGTACTCTTCTTTACCATAGAAATGACGCCATAAAATGTTCAAAACTTGGCAGTGAAACCACTCGCCTAACGGCTCGCGGTTCCACTTGAGTTTTGAACATTTTATGTCGTTTCTATGGTAAATAAGAGTACAGACCATAAAAAATGCGGTCAATTTGTTAAAGTTAAAGCCGATTTAATGGAATAAAAGTTTTTGCTACCTTGTTGGTGTATCGCTAAATTGTCTAATGGTGCACCGCTAAACTGTCTAATTGCTCGTTTGCCTTCTAATCCTTCGTTTGCCTCAAATGTGTAGTTTTAAACTTTCTACAATTCCTTAAACATTTTTAAATCGAAATCTGTTCAGTTTTAATTCTTCCGAAATTTGATGTGACGCCTGCGCGCAGACGTCTCCCATTTCCTTCCTTCGTCGTTGCAATCAACACGGGCCAAAAACAATATGGAGAGGTTAGAATCGATATGGAGATAAAAAACCTTACCACGTTACTCTAAGAGTGACCAGCTTCAACCAATCAAATCGATTCATTTTGAGAAGCGATTACTCAAGCTAACATTACCATGAATACACCAATCACAGGAAAGAAAGAGGTAATATTACCACCAAGGAATAACAGATGTTTCTTAAACCGTGTTAATGTAAGCAAGAAACTTGCCGAGAATTAAAGAAAGCACTTAGGATAAGGGAACAATGAAAATTAGAGGCTCTTTTCTTGACATTGCATGTAAAATAGATATTAATTTTGGTGAATTTTTGTCTCGGCTGACGAGCGTTGTTTATGTTTGAACTTAAATTGGTCAAAAGCTCCCCTTGTTAATCATAATTGGTCAAAAATCATCCTTGACCTCACAACAGAAAAAGAGCCTTCATTTCTTTGCAATATTGTGTAAGTCTTGGTCAGTGGACACAGACAAACAACCGAAACAGAAAAAATGACGTTCTATTTTCACCGTGAAATGTTCAAAACAAGAAAGAAGAACTCTACGAGTAGTGAAATCGGGCTTTAAGGGTCTCGTAAGTGCCCCTAAGGCTCGAGAATTAAGTAATGATCCGCATAAAAAGGATAGCGCTGAACGGCAATGCACGATGGAATGTCAACATTTTTCATTGTTACAACTAGTGATCTCATTGGCCTAGACTCAAAAACTGCCAAAAAGTTAAGGTTCAAGGTGCGTTTTGTCTAATTTGTTTAAGGTTTCAAGTAATTTGAGACCCAATCGCACAACGTGCAAGTTTTAGAAGATATTGTATTTGGGGAACTTCATCAAAGAAGCAAAACTGTTAGCTATTGTCTTCTGCTATTCTGATTGGTTAAGCACGAACATTTCCTAAAATTTATTTGACGCAAATGGATTTTCTTTATTTTTATAATGAAATATAATTATGAACTGAAACCAAAGATATTCTATGTGGGAAAGAGGCAATGCCGCAGAACAATGAAGTTTACTATAGTTCTTATGTGGAGCATTACTTAATCCAATTATTGTGATTTGTTTTACAGTCGTTTTTTCCGGTCACACAAGGTGATCCGTCACGCACGTTACTACGTAATTTGAAGCCTTTAAACAGTCTTTCGCTATCACTCGCATGCAAGTTTAAGTTTAGGAGGTCAATTGATCTGTTCCTCGAATAGAAAGAAAAGGAAATCGTTATCGATTGGAACTCTCGTCAAATCCGGCAATAATGTAAGTTCGTTTTACTTTCGTCATTTTCCTTTTTCTTATATTGCAGTAAATTGATTTTCAGATTCACGATATTGATAATGGTTTTCCCGCCGTTTTTCACGTTTTACAGCTGTATGTAAAAGCCTCATATTACAACAACGAAATGAAGAATAAACTGACAATGGATTCTACAGTGTCACAGTGAATCTTCGATTGTGGAGCAGTTACACTACTGGCTATGCTTCGAATTCTTAATTTCGTATGTACGCTTAAATCCCGGTTCGAGTTGTGACAAATTGAAAATCAATTAGTTGCTATCTCTTATGACCTTAAAGTTGCTATGTCAAGTGATATGATGTCACTTTGTGGTCAATTTTATCTCGTGAATACGCGAAGCAATTCTTTGATTTCAAACTCAGTATGGAAATTTAAAACCGATAGTGTAGACTTCAAATGGATTTTTCAAGACTTCGGTAAACGCTACAGCACGACATATGTATCTAAATATGTAGCCAATCGAGAAAGCGCTCGGTCTGTCAAAGTAAACAAGCACTCACGTCTGCTATTTAAAACACAGGCATTGAGAAGATAAGTCGATAAGCAGAACTTTTTAGATCCGATTCGCCGAAGGTCTGTTTTCAGTTCATTTGTCATAAATTGAAGTTTTCCAGCTTGTGTTGCTAAAAACTGATTATGTTTGAATTTCCCTTCGAAACGTCACTTCATATCTTCCTCTTGGTGTTCTATAAATCATTTCGTGTTTTCACATACAAAGCGTTAACAATGGTAAACTTTTAACCTTTGAAACTCTTATCTCAAAAACACTTAAAACAGAATTTTCTAGAACTTTCTAGAACAGGCGTCAAAAAGTGACGGAGAATAAAAGTCATTTTATAACTCGGGCAGACTTGGCATTCTGCCCGATTAACAAGCAAAACTAAAATTAAAAAAAAAAAATAGTAAAACGCCTCAGTTTGAAACATGACTTCCCTGTTAAATGGTACAAGTGTGTCTAAACTTCATACTTCATCATTCACAGCCAAAAATTACAGCGAAACAGACAAATGGCCTTATAGTTTAACTTAGGGCCTGGTCGCACTACAGTCAAAAACAAAAATTAGCCCGTGCAAAATGACATAAAAACAAAAAGATTCCACAAAAAGCGTGTCCCACCGGAGCGGTTTCTTTTGTTTTCCTCGATTTTTGCAGGGGCTAATTTTTGTTTTTGACTGTAGTGCGACCAAGCCCTTAGTGGGAAATCAATTTCACAAATAATTATTGATTTCTTACACAAAACAACACACATATTTTCCAAACTTTACTCTCGCTGTCAATGTCCTTAATTATGATTTGTTATATCTTACTGTAGTCAACTGCCAAACAATGAGAAATTGTGACAATTGTAACATCATTCTGAAAGGCCAGATGATTTACCTACTACATTATTTCAGTTTACGCTCTATCTAAGCAATTAATATTTCAAAGCAAAATTTCTTCGAATAAATGAAAATTGAAGCAAGTACGTTACTAATATCAGAGGAACTAAATGAACAAGTTATAACAGTGGCTCTCTCCAGCTATTCGTTGCCGAAAAAAGCCCTAAGCCGCCTAAGCGAAATTAATAGAAAAAGACCACAAAAATTACATTGTATAATATAACACAATTGATGCTGAACACAGAAATCATGCCCTTTTCAAAATGCGTTTTGATTACTGTAAGTTGTAATCCCTAATATGACATAAATCGGACAAAATGGCTAACACATGTTTTCTAAGACACACAAAATGGCCCATGGTATTCACTGAGATTCCCTTATTGAAAACAGGAAAAAAAACCGATGAACCTACAGATCTTTCAAACAATCCGTACTATGAGCCCACCCGCTCGTCTCAAGAGACTGTAACCGCTGATCGTATAGTATTTAATTTCACCTGCACTATTTATCCAGCACCTAATTTAAAATCACCTACACAAGTACCCTTCCAGCATTAGTTCTCACTAGTTGGGAGTACACATTCTAAGTTCTAAGTTCAAAGTCAATTTCCTCGGAGAAATAGTTTTGTTAGCTAAAAAAAAACTTAAACTGAAAACTGACAAACCATGTTAAATTACACGACCTAGAGACTTTTACTAAGTAGTCGTTTTAAAACATGAAACTGAAAACGTAGAGAACGATTTTCACGAATATAAATTGGTCCAAAAATGAATTTCTTTTGGACTTTTCACGTTTGGTATTGTTAGGGCAATAACAGTATTGCATCAATAAGAAAAAATAGGTCCGCAACGCGTACATAGGTCCGGATAGGTCCTGTGTCTACCCGACGGTTATGCGTGTTTATTTGTTTGTTTTATTCTAGGCAATTCTCAGGCAGGACGCATTCTCAGGACGCTTTTTACAGCTATAGGTATCAGCTTGAGAGCAGAAAATGGCCGGATATTTCCACTGGGAAAATGAGTCATACCCACTCCTACTTACTCTTGAAGAAAACCTTATTGTATATATATTTTTTTCTGTTAACGAGAAACGCATGAATGAAACAATACAGTTATTATTCCATTTCGAGGTTTCATTCTCAGGCTTTGTGCCATCATTTATCATTTGGTACTGGAAGTTGTTCGTTAAATCGCGCGGCAAAGTTTGTTATATCTATGTTGCACTGTATCTCGACTGAACTAAGAAAATGATGTTCGAATTTGGCAGAGATAAAATAATAATCGAACAAAATGTTAATCTTTGAGCTGCACTTTAATAAAAACTAGTTTCTCTACCTCTTTCTTTCTCTACCTCTCTCTTTCTTTGCTTGTCTTTCTCTCTTCCTTGCTTGATTCTGACATCTATAGTTTCGTTGTATCCTGCATTGACATAGAATAAAAATATATTAATAAATGCCGTAACGTTTTCAATAGCAATTGGCCACCGTCAAAGATTCAAAAGCTGACGTTTCAAGCGCTACAAGCAGTTGCAAATAGGTTGAGATACTTTCAAAAACTGTTTATTCCGTATAAAAGCGAACGCGTAACACCAATGAAGTCAATGCAATGTGCTACTGACACCCCCCCCCCCCCCCCCCACAGCCCGCCCCCCCTCCCCACCCCCCCTCCCCTTTTCAATGCTGATGACTGTTTTTGGATCTGGTACAACATTGATAAGGGGGGAAGGGGTAGGAGTTTGTTGAAAACCATGTTATCCTCGAAATATGCACTACAATACACAATGTCTCAACTCTTTTTGCAGTTGCTTGTAGCCTTTCGTCAGAAAGAATCACAAAAGGCTGACGCTTTACAAATGAAATGGACTGCGAATGACGATGGGCTTTAGGGCTCACCTTTTGAATCCCCTTTCTTAATTTACCTTATCAACTCTCATTCTTGTTTTAATCCCCCACAGAAGTTACCTCACGGAACTACTCACCTCTTTAAACATTATCTTGGCTTCTATGATTTCTCATTCCTGTGTTTACCCTAACAAAAGAAGACTATCATGTAAATATACATATTTGCTGGGTAATGTGTCTATCTAGCCAAAGAATCGCAGGCCAGAAGTTAAACGGGACTGAAATCTACACCCACACCCTCTCTGGTCTAAATTTCTTTCCAAGGAGATTTGTTGTCCTGATCTCATAACACTGACATTTACTGGGACAAAAGATATCATATGGTCTTTTCACCCGTTTTATTTTTCCAGACTACTATTATTAGTCTTTCATATTTCTTCCAGATATAGTCGCGAGGGCGAAATGTCCGAGCGAATCGCGCCTACTCGTTGGAGGCGATTCTAGGTGGATAGTTGTCGTCTAGTTTTTTTGCCGCAGGGAAAGTCGCGCGAGTGAAACACGCGGATGAATTTCGTACGTCTCCTCGCGACAGGCGAGTTTTTCGCGCTCGCGCGTGTTTTGCTTGCTCGACTATCTCTGAGAGAGAGATGAATTATTATTATTATGATTTTACGATTATAAGCGCTCTTACGTTTATGTTTTCAGTCGCTCACACTGAGACTAAGTCCTAAGCGACATAAATAACGGCGCTTATGGTGAACATCGTTATGTCGCTAGTGGTTATCAAGCTAACTGCCGATTTCCTCTCCTTCCTTGTCCGTGACTGAACCAGTTGTGGATCTAGGGGAGCCCCCCCCCCCCCCCCCCCCCCCCTTCCTCTCCCTTCCTCTCTCCTCCTCCTCTTATCTTGCAAAACAGTATGACCCGAAGTGCCGAAAAATGTTTTCAGTCTCTTCCAATCCAAACACCATCCCCCCACCCCCCCCCTTCCTCTCCCTTCCTCTCTCCTCCTCCTCTTATCTTGCAAAACAGTATGACCCGAAGTGCCGAAAAATGTTTTCAGTCTCTTCCAATCCAAACACCATCCCCCCACCCCCCCCCACCCCCCCCCACCCCCCCCCCCCTTCCTCTCCCTTCCTCTCTCCTCCTCCTCTTATCTTGCAAAACAGTATGACCCGAAGTGCCGAAAAATGTTTTCAGTCTCTTCCGATCCAAACACCATCCCCCCACCCCCCCACCCCCCCACCCCCCCCCCCCCCCCCAAAAAAAAAGATAAAACTCCCGACAACTGAGAACAGATTTGCGCTATTGCTGTTCCATAATAGAGGTTTTGCACGGCAGCCATGTTGCATGGCAGGAACAATGAAAATCTTTTGCATTAGAAAGGACATTCTTTCCCATAGGGAAAAGAATCTATTGTTCCTGCCATGCAAAACCTCTATACAGAGCAACATTGCAAAAGAAAAAAAGTAAATAGAAAAGCGGTTATAATAGATACGTACCTTATGAATCGTGTTCGTGAAGACTGATCACCAGGTGAAAGTCTCTGCTGTTCAGAACTCGTTATTCGTCAACCAAACTTGCGAGGATACCTAAATGAACGGCGCAAAAAGAAAATTATTATAGGCATTAAACATTACAGGCATGACACAAAAATTGGTTAAAAACTTGGGTACCGTATATCTACCGGTATTGTTTGAGGTTTTGTATTTGGAGTTCTATTGTTTTCTGTCATTTGTTTATTTTGTTGTACGTCGTTCGTTCTCCGGTTCTCACAGAAAGAACCGAAAACTTTAAGACTTGTTAGAAAAAAATTGTAATTAACAAACTGTGATTTATTTTGCCATATTTCACAATAGCAACACACCAACTGCTATGTACCAAACTGATAAAATTGTTGTATATCGCGTCAGTCTCAAACCATATACAACGGTTATTTACTACACACACGATTATTTAAGCGGTTATTGTTAAATATAGCTTAAAGTTTTGATGTAGCTTAACTAAGTAGCGTTTTATAGCGTCCAGTGTAAACTGACCAGAATAAAATTGCTATATATCGCGTCAGTCTGTGTGTATCTCAAACCACATACAACGGTTATATCAGTAATGCACAGTTGATTGAGAAGCAATTGTTAATAGCGTCGAGTGTAAACTGAATCATTCGACGGTTTAAGCCATTGCTTTAAAACAGCCCTCAATAAATGCTGCAAGAAAACTATATAACAATAAAATTTTGTTCTTACCTAAAGTACGACTGGATGTTGAAGGCAATTCAAAGTTATCGTCATTCATACACGTGTGACAAAATAAATCTTCGCTTCAGAACACGCTGTGGTCCAGATGACTTTGTTCCTCATCTCGAACAACATTAAAGTTATGAAAGTCAGTTCGTTTGCAATCTAGAATTATCTGTCAAGATGAATAAACTCCTTCAGTCTCCTTGCTTTCCTCGTGGGGAAGGTGAGAAGAAAAAAATGAATAATTAATTATTAATTAATCCTACATTTGTAATTCAAATAAGAATTTGTTGAAAAAATATTCCACTGACAGCTCTTCGTGGAAACATCTTTTTCTGGATAATTGCTTCCATGTACAAACTATTAAGAGAAAAAAAAGTAAACAGTTTTATCATGAAGGATTAATAGTTCGTGGTTTAATTTTGTTCTCGGAAATAATTTCCCGTCAAAACTAAAGGCTGGTTTTCACTAGCGCATAAGCATAAGCACAAGCCAACATACGCAGACTCAGTAACATGTTGATCATTAGTTCCAATTGTTTGAACAAAACAGAACAATAGGCACTAATGATCAACACGTTACTGAGTCTGCGTATGTTGGCTTGTGCTTATGCTTATGCGCTAGTGAAAACCAGCCTTAACGTTTCAGCTATCAAAAGCTGCAAGTGTAAATAATTGATTGATAAAGACTTGGGGACTGTGCAATAATTATCAGGATGGGGGGGGGGGGGGGGGGGGGGGGGGGGGGGGTTGGAAAATGGGCTTCAAGTAGGAAAATATTAGGTAATACCCCCCCTTCTAAAGGAGTGAATTTAGTTACCCCCCCCCCCCCCTGATCAGTCAGAAATTTTGTATGACCCTCCCCCCCCCCCTTCACACACCTTTTATAAACAAATACCCAGCATTTTCTTAATATACATCCACCTGTTATTGCTACGAGGTAATGTTTGTTCCAGACGTGGATATACAGCAATACTACATGTTTACTTCTTGGACATCCCTATCTGGAACAAACATGGTCTCGAAGCAGTGTTCAACAAAGCCATCCGATTCCACTTATGAATCATTTGATTGCGAATCCGAGTTGCTTGCCCTAGAACACATATCCTCGTTAACGTTCTCTTGGGTTTCTCGCGGGATGCCAGAATGATCACCACGAGCGTACTGGAGAACTCGTGCAACCAGTGCCACTTTACCTCCACTGATCTTAAGACCATGCTGGTTGAAGTACATCTTCAATCTGTTGCAATGTGATTATCTATGTTGTATTGAAATTATGATGTTGGTGCAATTTTGTCTGCACTGGCTCAAATTTATTTTGAACCAGTGCAAAATATTTAAACTGGAGCAAAATATTTTCACCAGGGCAAAATATTTGCACTGGTGCAGGGGCGGATCCAGGATTTTTCTTAGGAGGGGGTGCACCTCTAAGGAATGACGTAACTGAAGGGTGACGTAAACAAATTTTAAAAGCGAACAACGCAGACTAGGTCATCTCCGGGGGGGGGGGGTGCGCACCCCCTGCACCCTCCCCCTAGATCCGCCCCTGTGGTGTATAATTATATTCCACTGTTCAAATGTTGTTGACAATTCAAGTTTAAAAAGCCAGAAACGCTTTATCACAATATTCGTCTCTATATTATAGAGATAGAGAAGAATAGATAATCGTATTGCAACCGATTGAAATTGCAGTTCAGCCAAAGAACAGATCATCAAGCCTTTCAGTGAGAACTGTAAACACTTGAAATAAAATGTTAAGCCCCCTCCCCCCCCCCCCCCACCCTCCTCTTGAGTGACTTATTTTACTTTGAGCCCGCCTATCCTTGCTTTGATTTTACTTTATGCTCCTCCCCCCCCTATGGTCACCCCCCCCCCCCCCCCCCCCCCCCCCACACACACACACACACACACACACACACACACACCTGGTAAATATTGCACAGTCCCATATTTAACTAAACATGGTCTCACAAGACTTGTTTTAAATAGCCAACTGTACGAACACAGCCGGGTTTCCCGAGCTCGCAGACACTATTTAAACTTTTATGAATTGTCTCCACGAAACACGATGCCGGCTCCCCCGACCCACCCACCTCCCTTTAAATCCAAATTTACCGAGAAATAGCTCTTTACCAGGAGCCATAATCGGTGACTAATAGACCCCGATTATGGCTGCTGCCCTTACTTTTTCATTAATTACTATGTTGTTTTGTTTCTTAAAGGAAGAATTCCTAAACTTTGGAGAGAACAAAATGGACGATTGTCTGACCGCGAGTTGGGATGTCTGTGTGCGAGCAACGCGTCGATCATAACTCAGAGAATGGCCGTTTATTCTCACAAAGGCATTTTATGTCATCTCGACTGTGTACAAACAGGCGAAAGAGTTTGATCAGGCCAATGAATACATGGAAAAATCATCTGAAGAATTAGCTTTTAATATGCAATTTAATATATGGCTTTGATTTATTTTTCTAAAATCCAGCACTTTACCTTTTTCTAAAGGTGCAGTGCCCCCTTCAGAACATAAAGCTTGGCAGTTTTCACAGCTTTCAAGAAGCTACACTTACACTTCAAAAGCTCGGAAAAATCTTGGACTCGGAAAACTGTCGAGCATTATGTTCTGAAGATTATTTTTCCATCCTGGACACCGCCTCCACCCCCTCCCCCTCCAGTTCAAAATCAAGGAAGGGCTACAAATATATTCATTGGGAAAATACCGACTCAACAGACAATATTTTTTATGTCAATCTTTCACTGGCTAAATAGTTTTGTTTGTACACTCAGTATATATTTTCTGTTCCTTTTCTTTACTATTGTCACGCCGTAACTAGGTATATTCATTAGTCTTTATTTCTTGTCAAGTTGAAATAAGTTATATGTTCCACATTTTTTGTTACGCTGTAATTAGCTATATTTTCCACACTATTGTATCCTTCTTGTATTATATCACAACCACTAGCGGGTTCTCTTGTACTGTACTGAAGATGAATGAAGTTTCATTCGAAACATGTATACATTAAAAAACGTCGTGGCCTTCTTGAAAATTATGTTTTGGGCATTTTTTCAAGTTTATTTGAATTAACCCAACCGCACCAACACCCGCGACTTTCTACCTGCGACCCGCGACGCGCGACCATGAGTCAAACTCATTTAAAAGTGATGACTAAATTATGAGAATGTTTGCTCATTAAGCCCGGGTTATAGAATACAGCTTGGATGAGCTTATTTTAAGTCTGACGTGTTTTTTCTAAATCCTTTTTCCTTACATTTAACTTTACATACGAAACGGAAAAGAGCTTGATGTAAGCTCACCTTTTTCGTCGATCGCTCTCTTCGTATGTTTTTGACAATAGCGAAAACAACAGTCTACCAAAACTTGTTTATTTATATATAAACATTTTATTTAGACATTTTTTGGGCTAAAACAAGACAATATATTGTTTACATTTGTAAAGAGTGAAAAAAAAACCCTTAACATTGCACGGGAGCCTTGTATGTTGTAGATTCAGCACGATGCATCGACAGCTCAGTGCATTTTTATCATAAAAAGGATCTCTCGCCGAGCACAATTTTTAAAAAATAACAAAGAGTTTATCCCCATCCCGTTTTTGATAAAATGACCGAACAAAAGCACAAACGACGACCGCTTCTAAAACGCCTACTTGGTTTGAATTCTTCCAACTCCCAACTTGGCCATGTACGAAGAGTTTTTGACCCAAGTAACTGAACGGATTTTCAAAATAACGCCAGCGTGCATTGGTTGTTACTTGTACAATTATTTTAGAAAAAAAAATTGTAATGTTCTTCGTTCTGACGTTAATTGCCTTTGACAGTGAAATGATTAAGTAAAACAACCTGGAACTTCTCATTTTGGTGGGAACTGGATTAGCACTTGAACCGAATTAAGTCGCATCTTCTGCAAACACCAGATGGAGTTCCTATTTCCAAGTAAAGCTTGATTACGTCTGTTTCTTGTGTGTCGAATAAACTGTGCCCTCTTTTGGGAACGGCATATTTAACATGGTTAAATGATGCTCCCTTTAAAGGTCCACGTAAAATCCACCACCCGGAAAACTGTTGTCCATTAAACTGGCGAGCTTGTTATTTTTGCCAAACTGTTGATAACAAAAATGAGATAATTAACACTATTCAGGCCGGGTATTTTTTGGTATTGTGAGTTTGGGGGCGGGGGGGGGGGGGGGGGGGGGGGGGGGGGGGGTTCCACCCCTCCTCCGTAAATTTAAGAATGTTAAACTATGACTAGGACTACTAGGGTACAAGTTAAGTTATAAGTTAAGGTAGAGTCCGTGACGTGATGCCGTAATTTGAGAAGAGAATTGCGTCATCATTCCAATTGGCCGCCATCTTGGATATCCATCATGTTAGAAGACCGCCAAAATTGAGTCCAAATAATCAAAATCAAAGTCACCCCAAGTACTTTTTTTACCCAACGGTCTGAATAGGATTAAAATACAAAGGGTAGAGCCAAATTTGGGGGCTCAAGCATGTTAAGGCATGGCTTATCCTTTGGTGTAGACCCCCCCGCGAAGTAAATTCTTTTTTCTTTTGGAAGTAATGATTTTTTAGCTGTAACAGTCACCAAAAGTATGCATCAAACTGCATTTAGCGTCCTTAAATTCCTTAAGGCTTGATTATTGTGGTCACGTTTGTGATGACGTCATAAGTTGGACAATAAAGAAACTTTAAATGGGGTAAGGATGGTTAACTTTTGCTAAAAGAAAATCGTACGCAATTTTTTGCCTCGATGCATAAAGACAATCCTTGGCAGGAATGGACAATTTTTTATTTTATTAACAAGATGTTAAGAGACAAAATATGTCACGTGACCTCCTTAACGAAATAATCCTTTAACTGTAAATCATAGTCAACTATTCCGGCCTGATTCATATAAGGGAGAACCGTACAAAGACATTAACTTTTTAATTTAAAAAAACAGTTGTTCAAGGTTATCAAGTTGTATCCTGCTGTAAGTAAAAATGGATTGTGTTGCAGTTCACCAGCGTTTGCAGCAGATAGAGTTCATTACCTTCATTCTGATGGTCTACGAATGTGTATTTTGTCTTCCTGCATTTCCTTTACGTCGTGACTTCGCATCGTTTCCTGATCCTATAAATTATTAGCAAAGTAATATCACCAATCTATATATGTAAAGCGGGGTAGAGGTAGTTCAGGTGCCCCAGAAAAGTGGCCACAGAAATTACCCGTAACTAAATGTGTTGAAAAGACCTCATAGGCAAATCTTCGAGAGAAAAAGTAACCAATAGTAAATCCGTCATAAAATGCTAGCTATCGCTTGACTATCCAGACAGAGACTCGTAGCTCGCAGTCTAAATCCCAGGAGGACCTACACTACCACTTTGTACAAATAATTTGATTACAGCTATTCTAATGCTTGGTCGATCGTACCTGTTTTGTCATCGATTTTTGGAGTTGAAAATTGTGGATTTTTTTTAATTGGTTTTAAAGTTTTTCACTTTTTAGTTATCAAAACACCAAACCTGCCCAGTTTTGTTGTCAGCCATGTCAGCATGTTGCGCAGGATCTACATTCGTTAAAAGTGTTGCTCCGTTTCCTTGACAACAAGTGGCATCTTGATTCAATCCAGTACTTTTATTTCCAGGTTCCTCCGGAAAGCGATTCCGTGGCGATTCCGTGCCATTCTCTTCCAAAGTTTCGGGGACTGGGTCGACATTTGCTTCCGTCAATCCTGAACCGCCGCCATCTGTGTTCTCCTCCACAAAAGCCCTCATTTCTGATCGGCCCATTTTCTGCAGTAAAGATTCCCTGCAGGACTCCTGTATGCTTCGTACCCAATCGCGAAGTTCCTTCTCTTTAACCTTCTTTCTCGCGATTAATTCTGAATACACCACTTTTGAAGCCTTGTCCGTCTCTGCGAGTTCCATCGCAACTCTTTTTCTAATCTTTCCCATCGCTCTTCTGGTCTGCTGGGCTTGTTTCCGTCCCATGTGGATCCTTTTAAGGCCTTCTTCGTGTGCAGCAATCATAGCCTGGACTCTCTCTCCACGGGCTTTCTCGATAGCGTTAGGAGAGTTGATTCTTTTATTCCTTTGTGGCATGACTTGGCATTTTCCAGTTGGTTCTACGGAAATTTGATATTCTGCAGGCGGTGTTGGCAACACTGGAGTGGGATCCCTCGGCTTGATGGGCGTGAAAGAAAATCAGTAATTATTGTTAGTATGTACCAAACCCGCGGATCGTGTTTTTCGCGCGCTGTAGAAAAAAACTCGAGATAGTACTTGACCTCTTTTAAGCGGTCACCTCTATTAACTGGACGTGGTCGCCGTTTAGATTTCCGAATTGGTGAATTTGATTGTATTTCACCTCTATTAAACGGTCATCTAGTTTAACCCTCGGACGTACAAGGGTGGGGTGGATGCCACCCTCCCCCTTAAAGTTTTTCTCCGATATTTTCAAGACCATTTACGATTAGCACATGCCATTTTCAGTAACTGTTTGTTTATCCTTAAAACACAGTTTGGTAAAGTTTGGCGACAACCGGTTGCTATGGTAACAAGATATGACGTCATAGGTAACATGTGGTCAAGACATTTTTGAATAAATGCGTGTTTTTCACCTTTTTTCAGTGGAAAAACACATAAAATGCTACCAAAAGCGTCAAAATGTTTAATTGTATGTAATTTTAAAACTCTAGCAAACAATATTTGCAATTTTCGCATTTTTCCGATAAATTTGAATTTTTAGTAAAATCCAAGATGACGGCCGTCTTGGCGGCCATTTTGGATGACGTCACGGGCCCCCAGCAGCGCCACAACCCATAATATTTACCTTATCTTGTAGAGCACATCGCGGGCTATCTATTAGATGTAAAATATTTCCGAAATATTGCAACATCGCAAAAATCCAAGGGGGGTTGACCCCCCCCCCCCCCCCCCCCCCCCCCCCCCCCCCCCCCCCCCCCCCCCCCCTTGTACCACGGTAGGGGTATAAGTTTGCGTGTACGTCCGAGGATTATTGGTCAGGAAGACCTCTCATTTGCATTAAACAAAGTGAATGATTACCTTCACGAAATTAAGCTACGCGGCCCCAAATCACAGACAACTGTAACTAATTTTTTCGTCTAATTTTGAATGTGGTGGCAAAACTTTTGATGATGTGGTTTACAACAAAGATTTGTATTACGAACAACATTATAAAATCCGACAGCCAGGCATGACCTTCCTTGGACATACGATTTCTATTTATCACATTTTGTATTTCTGTTGCTGTTAGCAATCGAAATATACGTTATGTGAGCAATTTCGCATTCTAGGTCAATTCTTGGTACATTACATGCTAAATACACCACTTAAGGAGGCTAGAAAGGGTTTCTTACAGCTTATGTACATGTCAGAACAATTAAACATTAACATTTAATGGTCTTAGTCTCTGAAACAAATTATAGATAAGCTTATGACAGGGTTGCTAAAGTTTCCTTCAAGACCATTTATGACGTCATATCTGTTGTCATGGTAACTATGACCCTCCAAAGATATACCCCTCAAAAGTCAGTTTTTTTTAATCTATCTTTAAAACTAACTCGGTTACCTATGTTTTTTATAAGCGTTTTCAAAAGTTTGCAATATTCTTCACTTCCTGGGTAAATTTGAAAAAAATCTGTATTGCGGAAATCGAGATAAATCGAAAAAGGCCTTTTAAAGATTTAAAAGAAATTCCACTCTCTGTCTCAGGCCCCGTTTACATGGGTCCGGACAAATTTTTGCACGGACAAAAACGTGCACGGTTCCACCTTGCGTTTACACGGGACCGGCGGAACTGGACGAATTTTTGAACGGCTAAGTGTGCAAGTTTCAGAGTAAACACCACTGCAATCTGTAACAGAATTTGCACGGATCCATGTAAACACATGGTCTAGGAACAAAATTCGTCCGTGCAAAAATTTGTCCGGACCCGTGTAAACGGGACCTCAAATGTTAGATAAAGTTGAATGCTACTTGCATGAAAAATTTCAACATAGGTCACCGAGCAAATTTTTGAGATAAAGAGGAATGTTTTATGCACGATTTAATTCCGGTTCGCGCGATTTTTCGCAGTATTTTCATTTCCGGTGAGTTGCGCGTGGTACTTTTTGATCGATAAATCAGCTGATGCGTGCGTCAATGCATGACGAGTGCACGTTGCGTACGCACGCAGCTGAAAACCCTTTCTAGCCTCCTTAACTGTCTGCAGATAAAGAACAATCATACGCGCAGAATGTCCCAGAGGCATATTGGGTATGCCAGAAAAACTAGTCAAAATTCTGTAAAATTACGAAACCATAATTTACATGTTTAATTATAAAAACCTAATTTTACATAGTTTAATCCCAGTATGTTTTGCTTATTATAAAGGTCACGACACACACGCGGCGACTAGTCGTGGCAACTCGCGTGAACTACCGATTTTCGGTAAAATAAAAACCCAATAAAAAAGCAAGTCAGTCACTGTAAATAGTCTCTTCATGCAAACAACTACAGGCGAGGTGCACTTTTCACTTTTCCACATGAGTGGAGTAAACACAGAACCAAAGTTAGCACTGTGATCAATCACAACAGAGGCAAGTAATCTAACGAACCAATCAGATCTCGAAGCAAATAAATGTATCAGGCGCCAAGCGCGGGAAAACAAATGCGGATAAGCCATGATTAGTTTTGATTTTACTTCTGATTGGTTAAGAAAATGGCGCAAGAATTTGCGCAACCACAGAGCATAGCAATACAAAATCAAAGCAATTGCGGAATTACTGTCGGCACTTAATTGAAAACGGTACTATGACACTCAATTGAAGTCCGTTAAAAGAACGGCCCCTCTAAAACTAACGAAAGGCCTACTCACCATAATTTGACACAAGATCCAGTCCACAGGAATGGCAATAACAACTGCTATCATCATGAGAAGGCAAATAAACATAACCCCCAGAGTAACGGGAAGTTCCAGAAGAACAAGTAGCAATTCAACAAGTACCATTTTACAATATTTTAAGGTTTTGTCGAGTTGATGTATGCTATGAACGCATCAACGCATGAACGCAACTTCTGATTCAACTCACGATGTCGTCATCAATCGATATGTTATTACGCAAAATCTGGAAATTCTAATCAGTGGTTCTTAACAGTCGAAGCTCCTGCGGGAGCTTTACGGGACACTCGTAAGCGGACAGCTCCACTTACGGCCGCCTTAAAAAAACCCTGTTTGAACTCTCCGCTTACAAAAATCATCCCGTAAGCGACCAGCTCCAGTTGCGTATTCTCTCTCTTACGACTGTATTAACTGTATGTAAACAGCGAACTTGCGTCGAACCTAACTAGTCTATTCTTATCTGCGCGCGCTAACTTCATGAAGTGATCGCGCCGCGAGGATTAAAAGCGTGTTTACACAAGCAATGTTTGGAAGAGATTTTTGTCGCGCTCTTGAATGCAACTTTCATCATATCGAAAGTGTAAACTTGTGGCAATTTCTGCGCGATTCAGGCGCAATATTTGCTGCATTTTTCCAAAAATCGCCCTTGAGTTGCATTAGTTTGAAACCTCTGCGACATCGCGTCCAAATTGCACTGAAACAAGCGAAGCAACGATGATCGACGGCAGCGCCAAGGAAAACGTCACTTCAAAGAGGAATTCGCGCTTATGCTATGTGACTGGATTGTCCAGGAGCTGAATTTGTACGGATGTCTTTTAACTTTATATAGAGGAGGAAAATTAACCGTCGTTTGATCACTTTCTCAACAAAACCTAGAATTCAGTATCATTTGATGTTGTTGTTTTGCAGGTAACGGCAAAGAAATACGCCAAAATGTAAAACGCACATGCAGAGGCATTGTTTTCGCTAGATGATTGACTGCTAGCAGCCCTCTCTGGATAGTCGAGCGGGCGAGTAAATCACACGGCCGACGGTCGACCGAGCGAGCGAAAGTAATACGAGCCGAGAGGGCGCTGGGGAAGAGGCGGGAAGAGAAAGAGGGACTGCATTCTTTACTGTGTTCTGTAAAGCCCCGTCAACACGAGCAATTTTTATGTGGCAACTGTATATGGCAATTTTTATTTGCCCGTGTACATGATGGACAAGTATTTGTTGTTAATTTGCGTCAGTAATAATTTCGCACAGCGGAGATGCCCATGGAATAAAGGCTAGGGTACAAAGCAAGATGGCGAAAGTCACAAGAAGACTGGGACTGGGGATTAGGGACTGGGTTCTACAGATGACGTCGATATAATTGTCATATTTTATGTGGCGTCTCGTTCACACGGACAATTATCGGTATGTGGCAATTTTTATTTGCCACATAAAAACTAACACGCCAGCTTTTCAGCAATCTACACGTGCAAATAAAAATCGCCACAGAGAAAATTGCCACATAAAAATTGTTCGTGTAGATGGAGCTTAACAGACGCATTCAGATAACTCTGTCCACCAAGTGTGAGAACCCATTAAAATTAAACTATAAAAAAAACAACGCCGCCTCCATTTGTCGCTCTCCTGGTAAACACACGCAAAACGGCACGTGCACGAAAATGGAACAGTGCTTGTAGAATTATACATTTACAAAACGAACTGAACTCGCGGCTTTTAACGGCTCAGAGTGTTTTTGGCTTTGTTAAAAGTAACAGAGAAAAGGTAGAATCTGCTGTTCGTGGGTTTGTTTTGATCACCCTGTTGAGTGAAACAAAACCAAACCGAAACAGATCGAGACCATTGATTTTTGACATGTTTGCAAGATAAATATTAAGAACAGGGGGAATTACATTTTATCGGAAACCAATTTTGCATTTAGTAATTGAATGTTGATTAAAATGCAAAAATCGTTATTGAATCTGAGTTACGCGCAAATGTTCGTTTTTTGGCGCTAATGAATGTATCTATTAGCGTGTTCGACGTGTCGGCTTTTCCAGAATTCAGTCTCTAACGGTGCAAAGGTCTTTTGCGTGATTCAGGTCTCTTGCCATTGACTTTTAGAGAATTTGATCTTCTTTCCGGCCATTACCAGTTGATAAGTGGATTGCTCATTGTTTCACTTAATAGACACATTTTATTGTTGCACAAAATCATTGTTCACACAACTTTTATTGTTACATCTTACGGATTAGCAAAGTGTCTACCCCGCGCAAGCGCAGGAG
Organism: Dendrophyllia cribrosa; assembly: GCA_024195265.1. Taxonomy (NCBI): domain Eukaryota; kingdom Metazoa; phylum Cnidaria; class Anthozoa; order Scleractinia; family Dendrophylliidae; genus Dendrophyllia; species Dendrophyllia cribrosa. The sequence goes on along the minus strand of JAJLRJ010000007.1, from coordinate 37,682,190 downwards.
ACACAAAAATGAATTAAACTTTAGTTAAATACAAGGATTTCTTCCACCGCAGAAAACTCACATCTCGCACACGTGAAGATATCAATGTTATCTTCACTGTGAAGGGTGAAGATATCAACTTCACTGTGAAGAGTGAAGATATCAATATTTTCGGCTCATCCTCGGTGTAAGAACCTGTCAAATTCACGAGTGACGTAAAACAAAGAAAACAAAAGGCATAAAACAACAGAGTCAACTGGGAATGCAATACTACAAAGGTAAAAAACAAAGGAAAAAGTCACAGGTTCTTACACCGAGGTAAACCCATATTTTCACATCAGCTACCAAGTTTGCCTTACAGGAAAAACCCACGTATAAGAACCTAGATTTTTCCAACTTAGCCTTAATAGGTTCTTATAGAAATGGTATTTAGTGGGATTTTAGGCTACTTAGGTTCTTAAATAGGTTCTTAATTTGATAGGGGCCTACTACAGGGCATATGATATGGAAAGCCATTGACTTGTGCATGACATAGATGCAAGGAAGTTTCAATGTGCTTTAAAAACTGTGACTTCGAAAATGAGAGAGACACATGGAACTGTATTCTTTATACAATTGCATTGTGTAATCCAGTATAGGCGCAGACATGATATGGTTTTCATTTTAGTTCATTCTTTGAATCTTACTGACTTAAACCTAGACTAAAATTTATTTCTGTATTTTCATCTGTGCCTTCATTTTTGTGAATTTAGAACCTATTACAAATTTTAGGCTTAATAGGTTCTTATGAAAACGGGGTTTGAAATGAAAATTTTAGCTCAACAGGTTCTTATACGTGGGTTTTTACTGTATTAAATGTGGCGGTGGAATCTTGAGATTTTAGTCGCCATTTTGTCTTTTTAATTTATGTTTCTTTGTGTTCATCACTTTTCATGATTTTATCTTCCTATTTTAAGATCAAGCTCCCGGCCATAATCATGAAAACACGATATTTCAGCCGGGACACTGTCTCTTTAAAATAAGATTTTTCTCCAAGCTTAGATTACTCGTATTGATAATCGGAATAATGATGTATTAGGAGCATCCTACGGAGTCTCGATCCTCTAATGCATATATTCTTAACTAATAAATTTTAATTAGCCATTGTATGTCCTCTGATTAATAATGGTTTCAAACTATATTCAAAACCAGTTAACGAATGTAAACAACATGGTCAAGAAAGGAGTTCCAAAGTTTAGCAGCAGCAAAAAGACTACTACAACCACTGCCACTTTCTCTTCCACTACAATTATCACTATTACTACCATTAGCATTATCACTACCACTGCCATTACCATAACCACTATCACTACACCACTTCCAGTTCCACTACCACTGCCACTGCCACTGCCACTGATACTGTCACCACCACTACCACTACCACCACCACCACTACCACCACCACCACCACCCCCACCACTACTACTACTACTACTACGATCGCCACTACCACCACTACTACCACTACCACTACCACCACTTCCAGTTCCACTACCTCTGCCACTACCACTACTACAACCACTGCGACTACCACCACCACTACCACCACCACTAGTACCACTACTTCTACCACTACCACTGCCATTGCCACTACAACTACAATTACCACAACTATCACAACCACAATCACTACTACTACCACTACCACTACTACTACCACTACCATCACCACCACCACAACCACTACCACTACCACTACCACTACCACTACCACTACCACTACCACTACCACTACCACTACCACTACCACTACCACTACCACTACTACCACCACAACCACTACTAATACCACCACTACCAATACTAATAAGCAGTTTAAAGCCTGGGTTTAAAATCTGTCCAGAAAATATGGTTGACCCATAATATCATTGGTTAGATTGCCTAGAACAGAATGAAAGATTTCCTGAAAGTAAATCTTGATGTGTTCCTTTGCTTTAATGGCGTATGGCTATTTGCCAGCGAATTTTCATTGTAGAGATAAACAAATCAGTTTTTCCGATGGAGGTTTAACATATTTAACCTTCTACGTTTGGAATGATTGCCCTCGAGTTTTAAAATTAGAGTTTTAAATAATCAATGGTCGTCTTTGGGACATAAAAATGACCTTTGTCCTCTCAATTTTTGTACAGAAAACAATGGAAGGTCATTCCAAAGAGAAAAGCGTTTTTATTTTATTGCTATTTTCAGAAAAATGGTCAGGAGATATGTCACGTGGTCTACAAGAAAACGTCCTAAACATAAGACCTTGCTGTGTGCCAAAATTCGATTCAATTCCATTCTCTCTGTTAACGTTATCACGAATAAACCATTTCTCATGTTTAAAGCCCTTGACCCAAGCATTAGACTACTTAATGACTACCACTACCACTTCTGCTACTCTTGCTACTGCTGCTGATGCAACTACTGTTGCTACGTCTGCCGCTAATACTACCGCTTCTACTACTGCCGCTACTACTACCACTAGTACTACTACCACCACCACCACCACCAGCACTGCTACTACCACGACTACCACTGCTGTTACCACGACTGCCACAACTACTACCACAATTACCAAGACTACCACTGCTACTGCCACGACTACAACTGCTTATACCACGACTACCACTTCTACTGCCACGACTATAACTGCTTATACCACGACTACCACTTCTACTGCCACGACTATAACTGCTTATACCACGGCTACCACTTCTACTATCACGACCATTCTGCTACTACCGCAACTACAACCACTACCATTGCAACTACCACAACTAACGCGACTACCACTGCTTCTACGAATACCACTGATACTAACACGACTTCCACTGATACTACCACGACTACCACAACTACTACCACAACCACCACTGTAACTACAACTGCTACCACGACTACCACTGATACTACCACGACTTCCACTGATACTACCACGACTTCTACTAATACTACCACGACTTCCACTGATACTACCACGACTTCCACTGATACTACCACGACTTCTGATACTACCACGACTTCTGATACTACCACGACTTCCACTGATACTACGACGACTTCTACTGATACAACCACGACTTCTACTGACACTACCACGACTTCTACTGATACCACCACAACTACTACCACGATCACCACTGTAACTACAACTGATACCACGACTTCTACTGATACTACCACGACTTCTACTGACACTACCACGACTTCTACTGATACTACCACGACTTCTACTGATACTACCACGACTTCTACTGATACTACCACGACTTCTACTGATACTACCACGACTTCTACTGACACTACCACGACTTCCACTGATACTACCACGACTTCTACTGATACTACCACGACTTCTACTGATACTACCACGACTTCCACTGATACTACCACGACTTCTACTGATACTACCACGACTTCCACTGATACTACCACGACTTCTACTGATACTACCACGACTTCCACTGATACTACCACGACTTCTACTGATACTACCACGACTTCCACTGATACTACCACGACTTCTACTGATACTACCACGACTTCCACTGATACTACCACGACTTCCACTGATACTACCACGACTTCCACTGATACTACCACGACTTCTACTGATACTACCACGACTTCCACTGATACTACCACGACTTCTACTGACACTACCACGACTTCTACTGATACTACCACGACTTCTACTGATACTACCACGACTTCTACTGATACTACCACGACTTCTACTGATACTACCACGACTTCTACTGACACTACCACGACTTCTACTGATACTACCACGACTTCTACTGATACTACCATGACTACCACAACTACTACCACGACCACTACTGTAACAACAACTACTACCACGACTGCCACGGCTACCACTGCAACTACCACGACTATAACTGATACTACCACGACTGCCACTGTAACTACCACGACTATAACTGATACAACCACGACTACCACTGCTACTACGACTACCACTGCTACTACGACTACCACTGCAACTACCACGACTTCAACTGCTACTACCTCGACTACCACTGTAACTACCACGACTACCATGTCACTGCTTATTAATTGATCTAAAAACAGAAATCTTAAAAATATTTACATGTGCAGTACAATAAAGATATGAAGTGAACAAAAGGGTATACTAAGAATTAACTCGGTCACCGTACGTTTTCCGTAGAATTCGCTTATGGTGTAGTTCATCTTGGGCCAAGACCTCTCTTCCCTACAGCCCGCGTAAAAGAGATCTGGGATTATTTTGGAGCAATGGATTAGCTATCGCTAGAATATACAGCAAACACTGTTTTTCTAATTCAGGTTATATTGACCCAATTAGTTATAATTTCGCATTTGCTTTGCTGTCGCAATACTACACGTTATGTCTAGTTACAAAATAATCACGCTAGTACTTTTTTAATCAGGATTCTTAATTAATCTAAAGAAGAACAATATAAATCGTGATTTGTTCACACGCGTTAAGCCGCGATTAGCGCTGGATACATGTGTTTGTTTCGAGTTCCGATTGGTTCATTTGATTGTGTCTGTGATTGGTCAGAGAGTGCCACTTTGTTGTTTCCGTTATTGTTGCTGTTTTTCTAAAGTGTAGTGAGAGCGACTTTCTCTAAAAATCGAGCCATCAGCGGCAGGAGTCTCTCCTTTCTTGCTCATAAATAGGCAGTAGTAATGCTAGAAACCTGATGTACATATTATAAACCAGAAGCACTTTAATTTGCAAATCTGACAACAAAATCCACTTTCGCAAGGGAAAAATAAAAAACGGCTAAAACAATATCTTGAAATTCGGTTTCATAAACGTCCATCACGCTAGCAAAGGAAGGCGCACAAACAAATTTCGTATTTACGGGAAATTATTCAAACATTAAAGGACAATTAATTAAAAGGCTACAAGGAAATTTTAAGTGCGGAGCGAGGGTGCATCTCATACCATTTTCCGTCATGCCGTGCCCGAGTGCGTTATTTGCTCTCTTGCATGTAGTACCGTGAAAAAAGTGCCTTCGATAACCTTAGTCAGTTCCGTGTTTCGGTACATATCGGAGTTAACCTAAGAAATAAGAAAAATCTCCTGCCGCAAAATTCAGATTTGTTCCGATTCTTAGAAAAAAATCGTTCTCAATCACTTCCAAGCCAGAACTGACTCGTTGAATTTATTGAGGAGGTGCAACGGAAAGCTGGGTTGGAGGATCTGTAAAGCCCGAAATTATCTTCGTCAACTACTGCCCCAGACTGTCCATCAAATTCACACCCGAATTTATAGCCATGCCAACTGTCTATATGAAGAGAATCTGCAGTACCGTAAGCAGTCACGACCGTACAGTTGGTACACTGATTTCCACGGATATTGACAAACTCAGAGAAAAGGCAGAATATGTATGTAGCAGGCTCCACAAACAGATCCATCCTTTCCCGCGACACTCTCCAGTAATCTCGGAAGTCCACACCATCGGTTGGAAAATTACAAGTGGCTCGAAAGTGAGTGGAGACGGTCTGGATCGACTTCATACGGGACATTGACAGACGGTAGCTGTTCCATTCAGGTGCATCCTGGTTGATTGGCATGTCGTGCAGGTAGAATGCTTTAATTTGGAACGCGTCATTGTTTTGAAAGGAGTGAGACTGGATCAGAGTCCATGCCATACCTGGCTCAGAGCCAAAGTCGCAGTAGACTGGGAATGAAACGTTGTTTTGGTCCACAATGTTAAAGATTCCATTGACTTTCACGTTTTTAAACAACATGACGTCTTTACACGACCGAGGAGGCAGCGTGATTTGACATTTGTGTCCGCTGAAGCCAGGTGGGCATGTGCAGCCGAATCTTCTCTTTGTGACGTCACACACTTCATAGCAATTGCCACCATGTTTACAGGGAGTGGAGTCACAGCACTTGTTATGACAGGTTGGATCATTACAGGTTTGGCGTGGGGCTCCCTATAAACAACACGTTAATTATTAACCTACGGTCTCACAATTTAAGATTACAGTATACCTTGGCTGTAGCGTCTCGAGATTACTCTTAAGATATCTTATCCGCAACATCAAATTAAAGCTTATAGAGCTGGCTATCTAAATATACCTTTTATTTTTTAATAGAATGAATTGTCGAAGTTTTGCGAACTCTAAATACGAGCGTCTAATTCAGCATCTGAAAGCTACAACTCAAAGGGTATTTGATCTCGGGTTTCCGGACCCAAAACGCTTAAAAAAGAAGACGTGTCTACGTTTTCCTATATTTAATTCCGTGAAACGTAACCGAACGTTTTTGAAATAGGGCGACAATAACTGGAGAAATGGCGCGAAAATGGCTCTAAACGAAAAAGTTTTCAGAATTCAAAATTCCTATAAATGTTTACTTTTATTATATGATTGTTAACCTATCTACTATTTTCATCCATAAATATGCCGCAGAATTCCAGTAGGCCTGCACCTCTTCGGAACCTCTAATTTCATTCGTCCTGGATGAGGTGCACCTCTATTGTTTTTAGGGATAGGGTCCATTGTTGTGTTGTTTGTTCTATTGTTTTCTTAGCCAATCCTGTGAGGCGTTACGAAAGGTGCAAGTCTGCCCCAGAATTCCGGCGGGTGTGGATTACGTAACCCTGCTCGTGGGAAGCTAGTTACGTAATATGATGCCAAGTTTCCACGTACAATATCTCTTGATTTAAAGATCACGCTGCTTAGATTCGTGTCATTTCGAAAGAGATACCCAGGCCGGTAAGTTTCAAGAAATTTCGGCACTCCCACCTCCCCTTCGGCGACATTATTTACAGCTAGCGCTTTCGCACCCAGCCGCTCATGGCCTCGGCCACAATATTTTCCCATAACTTAAGGTGGCTTACTACAGTTTATAGGGGTCACCAGATGCTTCCGATAATATCGATCACAGGTGACCATTTGTGGGAACAAGCAACAATTACAAAGTCAAAACCATCGTACAAGACAGTGGGTGTTTGTAATTTCGCCATCCTCTGGTTAGAAGTGGCTTAAAACAAGCGACCGAGTGGTTGTCAGAAGACTGGGTTCTAATTCTATGAGGACGTTTTACTCAAAAATCACCCGTACGACCCTACCTCAAAATCTTACCATTTAAACTTTGGATAAAAATAAACGTTCTTACAAGTTAAAACAAAAATCTGTAAGAGAGTTTTTCGCATATCAACGAAAATATCAAAAATAGGAATTTCGAAAAATATTTTAAAATCTGTCTTACAGATTTTGAAAAAAAATTGTCTGCAGATCGATGTTGATGTATATTTAAAAATATCAAAAATTGAGCATAAGTCGTACGGCTAGATTTCGAGAAATTCACGACCAAAAAAACGTTTAGTACGATCTCCGAGCATGCGCAGTACTGCGTACACCACGGCCATTCACTTATCTGCGCGCGCGGCTGCTCGCGCATTACTAACTGCGTGCACAAGATCAGAGCTTCGTTGTTGTTTGCTCGCGCGGTATTGCTTGCGTGACACGCGCGCGTAAGGAAATTTATTGTCCCTCAAAACTGTATTCGGCCACCTTAACTTCATCAGACAATGAGCGGCATAAGTAATGAATGAAGATGGTTCACTGTCGAAATTTGAGGAAAATCGAACAAATTCCCTTTGAGTTGTAGCTCTTTAAGGTGGCCCCTACAAGCCAAAAACTCACTTTAAGAAAACAGTGCTTAAAAAATATCGTACGTCATAAACAAACTTCGTAAACCAACGTAATATATACCGTCATTTCTCCGTCAATTTTCAGTCTTTTTCAATAATTCCTTTTTTTTAATAGAACATCATTATAAAAAAATTTAAAGCGACCTCCACAAACAAATTTAGAGAAAATGGTTGATCTGAAGGTACTCTGTAAATTTAAGTAAGCGATGTTTAAAATGTTTCACATGCGGCAGTATAGTTGCACTACAGCAAAAAATTCAGATAGGTTTTGACAAGGAGCAAAATCAGTGCGCTAATATTTACGCGAAAAATGCCTGGTGAAACATACTCTGAAATGGGGATTTTCCTCAGCTTTTACTTTGGTAATTGTAATTCCTCAGTTTTTCGGTTTCCACAAACCGATTTACTTATGCTGAACTGTGTCGTTGTTTTGTTGACAGAAAATGTAAACGAAACGTTGCCTAGGAAACACCTTAAAGGAAAATGTACTGTAATATCATCCACGTCTCTGGTTAAGAAAACTGGTGCAAGAAAATTATTAAACACTCACTTCTCATTATCTTCATAACAGTATTTTTGCATTGTCACCAGTGTAAATATTACCTGGATTAAACGAGCCTTATATTATAAATAGGATGTGTAGAGAATTACTTACATTCTTGTCGTAGTAAGTCCTGACTATTTCGTAATATACAACACCTTGCTTTTCTTTCAGCGCTTTCGGTGCCAGTTTTTCCGTAGCGTCGTTCAGCTCACAATTTTCGGTTTTGTTGACCTCGTTGAAGTTGAAGGAGAGACACTGACATTTCCTCACACACATGTTGTAACATTCTTCCCAAATCGAAAAGTTGAATGTCTCAAAAACATATCCATCAAGAAGCAAGTTTTGTTTGGTGCCGGTTTTAAGTGAGAGCGACTTTTTCTCGCACATTCCATTTGTACACTGACTGTTTGAAGAGTAAACAGCAAAAAGCAGCATAAAATAGACAAGTAGAAATTGACGGTGGCTCGCAGAAGTGATGTTGACCATTTTGTCGACTAAACTGCGTAAGTTGTAAGTTAACAAAAATAAAATGTTAAAAAGGTGCATGCGAATACATAAATAAATAATGTCAATTGTTTATAGTTCAAAACTACAGGACGATATAATTAATGTCGCGGGTGATACCTTATCAAATTTTGCTAGGAGGTCTTACTTTAAAAAGCTTTAATCTATTTTGGCAGTTTGTGGCCGGTTCTGCTAAAGAGTAAACGAGAGTTTAGGGAATGACGGAAGTTCACCAGAATTTTTTTTATTCGATGGATCGCACTTTATGGCAATGCCATAAGACACTACGCACTAAAATAGGGGTCGGCTATTTTGCGAGTTGCGAGTTTGTGAGTTGCGTCGGCTATTTTGCGAGTTTGTGAGTTGCGAGTTTGCGAGTTACGAGTTCGTGAGTTGGGAGTTGTGAGTTCGAGTTGCGAGTTGCGAGTCAAGCTAGAAATTTAAAACCTTTCGTTCTCCATGGCGGTATCAGCTCATGACGTTTTATATCCGCGCTGTATTCTTGGACACAAAATTGCCGGGTTTTACAAATAAATGCATGCAGATCTATGATCCTAAGGTGTCCTCCACGACGCAAACTTCTCCAAAAAGTCTTCTGGAGTAATTTTATTCGAGGGAAAGTGATACTCCAAGCTCGCACACTTCAAATTATTTATATAACTTACTATAACGGTATTGTCTTTTTCTACCTACCGGCCGTCACACTTTCACGAGTGAATCTGTGACGGAGCGGTAGAGAAACTTAACATTTTATCGGGGCGGTCTTAAACCGTGTCATGAGATTAAAATGGTAAAAGGAAAACTTAATGAAAAACATTTTGAACCAAAGACGCTTTCCGTGAGCCAATGTTATTTCATTTAACTGAACAAATAATTGGAAATGAAAATTCGTAGGAAAGTTAAAAAAAGCCCGTAGCCAGTTGTTGTTCTTCCCCGGAGGGGGGGAGGGGGGAGGTACTCCACAAAGTTTTGTTCGGGGATGCTCTCCGCCCCGAGGTCTAAACCCTTACCCTTTCAAATACCGTTTTTGACAAAAAAGGTGCCCCTTTCATATACCTTTCATTGAAAATGGTACCCCCTTCATATAGCCTTTACGTGCATCTGTTTGATATATTTTGAAAGGCCGCTTTTATAATACTTAAAAGGCAGTTTTCCCTATCTTTTTTATGCTTCAACTCGTGTTTTCGCTAACTTTTCCTATCTTCGTGAAATCCCTACCCTTTCATATTCTTCAAATCGTGAAATCCCGACCTTTTCGTATGCCTCCAGCCTAAAAAAGGTATCCCTTTCGGGCGGAGCACCCCGTATAGCCCATTATAGGGAGTTCAAATGTCAAGCGCTTCCAAAAATTATTTTGCTTGTCTAGTTGACGAAATATTCAAGCTTGGGCATATCATAAGATCGCTATGTTCACGGCACTTAGAAAATTTATAAGCAAATAATTTTGGGAATCGCTTGACATTTCTAAACGAACTTTGAATACTCTTAAGAGGTTTGAGTGAGACGTTCAGTAAAAACTCTGTGAAAATTTCTGACTGCCGGGCATTTAGTCTATTTAAAGCCGTGCCCGGCGGTCTGCAGAAATTTTCTGTCGTGAACATAGCGATCTTATGGTATGCCCAAACTTGAATATTTCGTCATCTAGAAAGGCAAAATAACTTTTGGAAGCGCTTGACATTTCTAAACGAACATCGAATACTCTCAAAAGGTTTGAAGGAGCCTTTCAGTGAAAATTCTATGAATTTCTCACTGCCGGGCATTTAGTCCGTGCCCGGCAGTCTGCAGAAATTTTCTAAGTGTCAAGAACATAGCGATCTTATGGTATGCCCAAGCTTGGATATTTCGTCAACTGGAAAATCAAAATAATTTTGGGAATCGCTTGACATTTCTAAACGAACTTTGAATACTCTTTCGAGGTTTCAGTGAGACGTTTAGTCGACATTCTGTGAAAATTTCTGACTGCGAGTCTCAGCAGAAATTTTCTAAGTGTCGAGAACATAGCGATCTTATGGTATGCCCAAGCTTGGATATTCCGTCAATTGGAAAAGCAAAATAATATTTGGAAGCGCTTGACATTTCTAAACGAACATCGAATACTCTCAAAAGGTTTGAAAGAGCGTTTCAGTGAAAATTTTGTGAAAATTTCTGACTGCCGGGCATTTTATAGTCTATTTGAGACCATGCCCGGCTGCCGGGCATTTAGCCACTATAAAACCGCAAATTTTTTAATTGGTGTCCTTGTTTACCAACTGCAATTCTAGTATTTTCGCCGGTGAAAAATGATTTTAGAAATAAATAACTGAAATAAAATTCTTCCCGATTCTAATGTTAAATGTTGATAATGTTATTCTTTTTATAGCTAAAACAACAGGATATCCCCAGTGTATCCCTTCCAGACTGAGCCACTCTTCCCCTTATTCAAAAACAGACGTCGACGGTCAAGTTCATTCATTATGATTCAACGTTAGTAAAGAAGCGCACTTTAACTTGAGAAAATAAAATGAAATATACACATATGAACGACACTTTGGTGAAAACTGGGTTCTCGGAAGTTAACATATCTATTCCGGTTGAAACAAAAAAACTACTAACTGGAGAACAAAAGAATGCGAAAATTCGCTCATCAATTTCTTGTAATTTTTCTTTCAGATATAGAAATACGTTAGAGATACATCTGTTCTCCTAGCTGACGAAAGCTAGCAACATTTTATGCAATCTCCTTTTGTCCAGGATAGTGTCCCCAAATTCTGGCAATACACGTCCTAATAATGTTAATGGTAACCGCAAAATATACCGACCCAAGCTGTCAGACCAAATATAAAACTGCAATTTTTTTAAGAGATATTTCATTCAGTCAAGACCATGGTTTCGGTTCTCCTCTCGAATTGCGAACGCCTTTACTGACCATTTTGCTCGGCCTAATTTTCAAACATGTATTTATACCCTTGGTGTGGATCGAATTTCCACACACAGGCGCAGGCTGAAATCACAGCCTAAGTTTGTCATATATATTTTTAGTTAAAATTAGTTAAAGTTCTTTGTGTTGGTCGAACAATATAGTAACGAGACCCAGCTCGACGACAATCGCCAGTTTTTTTTTTGTGTTGGTCGCACAAACCAACAAAACAAGTCCCTATCTGGGATGCCTACTGAGGTTAACCTTGCTCACTGCCCGCTTCTGTGTCAAATGCATAAGTATACATCAAATCTAGCGCCTAGCAAATAGTATTCAACTATCCAGACTTCTCTGTGTGGGTCTACTGTAAAAGAGTTTTGAGCTGTTATCGGGCCCTCATAACCTGCACACACGATGGGTGTGGCGACGAGATGCAGGGCGCTATATCTGCTAGTACGTTGTTGCTCGCAAAGAAAGAGGGCGAGGAAATCGTCCGGAGCAATTCAGTAGTAGGTGAATGAGACATACACACATACCGAATGAAGAAAAAATGCGCTGTAAATTAGTAGCCTAACACACCCAAGCTAATGAAAACTAAAATTTTCGATTAGTCCGAAAAACCGATTCCGAACATATCCTGGTGCGCTATTTAAACTACATTTACAATGCTACGTTCGATATCTCTTGAATAAGTTAAAAAACTAACCTGATATGTTGCTTTGGTGGGGCTAACTGTGGCGGTCTTGTTCGCGCTTTCGTTCGCGTTCGACTCGGTCGTCTGCTCTGTTGCCGGGTCAGCCGGCAGCCCAGGGCCGTGGAACTGCTCCTGCCTTGAAGTAGTTGGGAGACTTCGGCTCCGGGAGGTGTGGGTGTCTGTGATGAAGCCGTGGAGTTGGTTTTTCGTGCTCTCGCAAATCGTGCATCCGTCTTCAACGGGCGTGTTGAGGAAAAGACGATATCCTGTAATGAGATAATATCTTTCCCAGTGCGCATGAGTCAGGACAGCATGAAATCCTCCTATCAATTTGAGAGATAATCCGCCAAGATCAGAATCGAAGAGAACAAATTCATAGCTGTGACTAAAAGGCGCAAATCTCTCCGAAATCTCACTGGGAAAGCTTTATGCGACGAGTGGGAGTCGTGTTCAGCCTGTCTATTTTTCGTCGACAGTAGCGCAAAGCATAATGGGATATCATAAAAATTATTTTTCTTGGGCCATTTTAGTTTTAACAAAAACAAAACGCAAACAGCGGTTTTAAACATTCGTCTAAAATGCATTTCTTTCAGTTACTTGACGTTTCGTATGTACCACATACATCATCAGAAGTGATCGTTATTAAAATTTAAATGTATAAAGCAAAGAACTGGAAAATAGTAGAATAAAATTACAACTGTGTCACCGAGTAATGATTGGCAACAACAACAACAGTAATGATTGAATTAATAAAGGTAAAGTGTTTCACTTCCGATGTTTTCGTTTAAGGCAGGCTTTAAATCTCGAATTAAAAGGGTCTCCTTTATTTTACAATGTATGTCCGAACGGCCTCTTGCCAGGATTTCAAAACGATCAAATTTCATATTGTAGTTGGTCGAGGAGGCTAACCACTACACCACACATGTGGTAGCTGTTGGCTGGGGACAGCACAGCCGTCCTCCTTCCTCATCCTTAAAGGGATGCTTGCATCCACCTTGGCAGTAAACTGGCGGGGTCGATGATCTTATGTGGCTATGCCATGCTGATGAGTCCTAACTAGGACGAAACAGCTGTCCATGGCTGCCACTGCCCGGGTGATATGGCTGTGCGCATGCGGAAGGTACTGGCCAGGCCGCGGGGTAGGTGTTCGAGTGTGTCACTTGCTTTTTTTCGTATTTAACCACTACACCACCGCGCCTCCACTGGCGACAAATAGAACTTGTTCCTATTCTGGCCAACTTTCTCGCCAACGTTTTCGAGTTGGGAAACGTGGACGGGTGAACGTTTATTGCCACATCTTCGGTTAGTGCAATCTCGTACGCAAGGTCTTTCCTCTTCCTCTCTCGAAAAATAGAGGACCATAGCAGCGAGGTTGAGGTTTCTGGAAATTTGCCGTGTGAAAACACGAGATAGACAACTTTTTGGAAATTTACTAACGCGAGTTTGCCAACTGTAGTTCGTCTTGATGAAATATGGAGTGACACAAAAATATCACAGACAAAGTTCGAGCCTTTGTAACCGGTCTACCCTACATCCTTGGGGTTAAATGGCCAAACCCCAACAGAAACGAAGATCTGTGGAGGATAACACGCGAAAAGAGGATGCTTACCCAAATCAGAAGAAAGAAGTGGAAATGGATTGGTCACACTCTTAGAAAACTGCGCGACAGCGTTACCAGTCAGCTCTCTTCTGGAATTCGCAAGGAAAGAGGAAGCGAGGAAGGCCTAAAAATAACTGGAGAGGGTCACGTTGGAACGACATGGAACGCAAAGCTCAGGATCAGTACGAATGGAGGGAAACAGTATATGCCCTATGCTTCACTGAGGAGCGAAGGGGATAAGAGAAGAGTTTGTTTTGTGAAGGCGTCTTCATAGATACAGTATCAAAGAGAGGTAGCAAAATGAATACTTTTATTAATGACCCAAAGCTATTTTAACACAGCAATGGGGCATTGTTACAAGCCCCATGTTGTGTTACAAGTCCCATGGGACATAATTTCTCGGGGATATTTACCCTTCCTCATAATAATGAAACAATCCCTAAAAAAAATATTTCGCCAGTAATTCTGCCCTCCTTCAATCCTCTTATAATTAAATGCTGTAACCTCGTTTCCAGATGATTCTAAAACAACCTTCGTCCCCACACCTTCTCAAGGACAACCTGGTTTGCAGACACCTGAGAACGAGGTTATATCAACACGGTGTCAAGAGGCGAGGCAAATTCTGGGAAATATTTCACCTTGGAATATACTGAAACAATCCTTATACTTGTATTTACCGTCGATTTAAACTCTTCACGGCATTGTCAAATTCTTCGGACGCGGCCTAAGGACACTGTCAATATACACAACACATCGCAATAAATAACTAAACGTATACCGCACGAGAATATGTACCTCCACGGGGGAAAGGGGTTGTGCAAGCAAATCAAACTAGAGAGATTTCTAACACGTTTTTTAGTATATCGATCTTTTTTCGAAGCTGATGTACGCTTGCAGTATTATAGTTAATAATATACTTGAGTTATTGAAAAACCAAGACATTCTTATGAAAGGAAATTTAATAATAATGATCCATTTTGTTAACAGTTACTATGTCAGTGCACTGCAACTATTAATGATTTTAGCGGTGAATGGCCAGGATGGAAATGGATTGCAACTTGAAAAGTTTAGTTCTTTCCCCGTGTCTTTGCAATCGATACAAAATTGCTGTGATTGGCCGTTTTTATGCTACAGACGTTAATATCGTCTGAGATGTTAAAGTCGTCTCGAGACGACTTTAACGTCTAGTATAAAAACGGAAAATAAGCCAGACGGGTTTAACGTCTGACGACTTTAACGTCTTCTTTTAAGTGCGTCGTTCAGACGCACTTAACAGACGACTTTAACCTCTTAGACGTTAAATACGTCTAGTATAAAAACGGGACGGCCTTAAAGAGGACGGATTTAGCCCTATTTGTATATTCGTGCTCTTAAAGTTTATTTGGGGACGACTTTAGTCGTATCCAGTCACTTCCGAGAATAGTTTTCTTTAGAAAATCTTGTGTTTTTCCCTGTGACCATCTACTTTAAAGCGTCCCGTTTTTATACCAGACGCATTTAACGTCTGAGACGTTAATTGCGCCTGGACGACTTTAACGTCTCAAGCATAAAAACGGCCATTCGTTCGTTATAGTTTCTTCTTTAGGTTTAAACAAACGTTTTTGTACGATTTAAGGTACTCATCAGAAATTTTAGATGTTTCACCCAAAATGAGTCAAATCCTCGTCACATAGCCCCCTTAACACCTTTACATTTTCTCCCTATCAGACGGACAGGCATCTATCTAAGCCGGACACGCACTGCCTTCCCTGCCATGCTTCAGTGGATAATTAGACCTCCTCTCTCATAAGAGGACGGCAGCTCTCGAAAATTGACAATCGTAACTGGTACGTGTACGTTTTAAAAGGCAGATGTCTGTAGCGGCACTCCCATCGCCAAAATTATGTCTACCATATATTTAACAACTATTTAATAGAGGTGGCTAGTAGTGGATATTTACTGAGCCGCGAACCTTTGCTGACGTCATTGTTGACATTTTGTTCCATTAGCATACTTTCTTACGTAGAGAAGGCATCGTATTAAATACGAGTTGACTTCCAAAGTAAAAAGCGTTTGTTAAACTTAGTAATACTGCCGTTTTTAGCTCTTTCCATGTAATGTTTGACGAAATGTCAGCTATCAAAAACTGAAAAATTGCTGGATGGCAAAAGCGCTATGATCCATACCTTCTTTGTAAAATTTCGAGTTTTAAAAACAGCATTGCACAAAGAGTATGTAGTATATCGGGCCCAAATTTACACAGAAAGCTAATTGTGCATTATGCCCTATGAATTTTTTGGAGCTCGCTTAGAGAATGAGGCGCATATGCTAAGGAGGATATATTGTAAACAAAGATTCGCTTATATTTTGAGACTTAGCTAACAGTACTGTAAAAAATGGTTTGAACCATGGTCAAACTTATAATCCAGGAATATCCATAACCAAGTCCCACAAAGAAAATTCCCTATCAAACTGCAATACAAGATTTTAAGTCTTTCCCCGGCGTAAATACCCGCTGTCAACAGACGCATCAACAGCTTCAGACAGGCCATATATCTTCACAAAATTCATGCGAAGCTTCCAGATGCACGGATAACAATTCACTGCCATCCTTAGTGCGAAAGCTTCAGATATAATTTAAGTTTGTGTCTTCATTGAGCAGGTGTTGAGAAATTCCTCACGATTCCAGATTTCTCGTGAACACCTGAACAGGTCTATAATGTGTTCATGTGACGTTTCCATCGCTTGCACATGTGATCGAAGCTGTGAGTCAGCCACTGTTCTTCAAGTCTGTTAAAACGTTCTCGGCTCAAAAACAAGGGTTTTCCTCGTCTGTAAAGAAACAAAACAACTACGTAGTAAGCCAAAGTTCAATATTTCGTTTTCAATCTTAAGGCAGAAAAGTACGAAATTGTACATCATAATAAACAACACCACAGGAAATTACTGCTCAGTAGCTTCAATTTGAGTGGTCACACTATAGAATTTCATCCATAGACTCAAAAGTTAGAACCACCTTGTACAGCATAATAAACAGCACCACAGGAAAGTACTGCTCAATAGCTTTCATTTGAATGGTCACACTTTAGGATTTCATCAACAGACTCAAAAGTTAAAACCACCTTGTACAGCATAATAAACAGTACGACAAGAAAGTACTGCTCAGTAGCTTTCATTTGAAAAGCCACAGTTTAGGATTTCATCCACAGACTCAATAGTTGAAACCGCATCGATAGACCCATTTCACAAACAGCACTACAGGAAAGTACTGCTTAATAGGTTTAATTGAAATCGTCACGCTTTCGTTTTTCTTGTCCAGATTCAAATGTTGAGTTCAAGGCTCAAGGGTTGACTGAAAGAGAACAAGCAGAATCCAAAACCACAAAAGCAAAAACCAAAATAAACACACAATAAATTAACAAGAGGGATAAAGTGAGTACGTTCACGAACCTTAGATCCCGGTCCTCCTCGCCAAAGCTGTCGAGGTAGACTGAGCCCCAGATACAGACACGATCCGCTCTGATGATGATAATGACTGAGGACAGCACGATTAAGAAGATCCCAGTCCCCCTCCCACAGTCCAGTGCATGCTGGTAAACAAAGTACACCTGATTAGTACCTCGATGATTAAAGGCTACTACGATCATTATGGGAAAACATGTCATTCCTTACAGCTTATCAGAGGTGGATATACCCATCTGGGCAACTGAAAGAAAGTTTGGGCAAAGCGAACATATCGAGCTTAGACAGGTTAACAGTGGTTTCTATCTCTCAAACTGGCGTTGGACACCTTATACGTTTTACACTATGTAGTATTCTTTATCGTTATAGTCACTGATGTACATGAGAACAGAACCCCATTTACTAGTCAGAGAATTGAGAGACTAGAGTTTCGGTTTGGGTTTAGCACTGATCTACAGTGATTAGGGTTAAGCACTGGTTTGAAAACGGTTAGTTTTCATTTATTTTTATGGATAACCCCATAAATATGTTAAAAATTACAGCACCCGGCAGCTAGCCCTCGTTGCTGTAGTGGATAAAGATATTAGTTATAAAGCGAACGACTCGGGTTCAAGGCACACACCATTCTGATCGTCTTCCTAATTTTACTCTAAAAGTGTGAAATACGTTTTACTTCGTGCAACTTTAAGTGAAAGGGAAAAGTCAGTTTGAGAGATGGAAACGAGTAATGACCGCTTAGACAAGGAGTGACTCGAGTCCGGCATTATAGATTTATGTTCCAGCAAGCCTATTGTTTAGCGCCATAACGTCATTTTTGCACTCGTATCACCATTGCAAAACACACTTCCGATCACTTCAAAAACAAAATAAAAACTCAAAAATGTTCTCTAGCTTCTCGAACAGCGATTCGGAGAGCTTACGTGGATGTTCGGATTGGAAACAATCTGCAATTGACCTCTTTAGCTTGTATGTTTTGTTTTCCCATGTAGGTCATGTGATGTTCTCAAGGGAATTTGTCCTTTGTCTGTTCATAAATTATGTATACATATGCACGTGAATCTGAAAAAGTTTAAAAGAAACAGTTCTCTAGGGTAACATCGCATGACCTACATTGGGAAAACAAAACATACAAGCCAAAGAGGTCTATTGGTAACCAGGCCGCAAGAACATGGCGGTCGAAAATTGTAGAGAATTCAAGCGCAAAAAAAAACTCACTTTCCTTCATCGATTGCTGCCTTCGGAATAAAATATCGTTTCAACAAGACATAATTACAATTTTATGAGCTCTCTTATCAAGCAAGAAAGACTTCCATGATTTTCGCATTTTTGCCTCGGAAAAACACAATAGTATAGATTAAAGCAATTGGCGCATGTCGTTATTATTGCTTGTTGCTATCAGTGCTAAATTGCTGTTTTTAACTGTTGATCGGACATTTCTGGTCTGTTTTCAAAAATGCGCCAATTGTGAACAAGGACTAAGAGATGACCTAGTCACGTGACATACCTGTATACACTCGTAGTTTCTCGTTTCGCCACTTTCGTCCACACAACAACTTCCTTGGAGACAAGTAAATTTACCGCAGACCAAACATACCGCAGGGTCATCCGGAGTGCTGCCACACTTGGTGCATTTCCGCTTCCGGTAATGTTGAATTAAACTGTTACAACAAAAAGTAGATCACTTTTAAACATGAAACACCTCTTGGGAGTAGCACCATCCCCTTCCCCCATTGCCCATTGCCTTGTTCAGACCGGGGGGGGGGGGGGGGGGGAGGGGGGGGGGAGGGGGGGGGGGAGGGGGACGAGGAGGGGGTTGAGTGGCCACACTGACTTTGAACATTTATATCTTCAGGAGCATTTGACCAACACCCACCAAAGTTCGAGAAATTTCTGAAATTTCTCTGGGAATATTTCGATGTGTCACAGACATGTTCGAGCATGACATGTCACATTTCCATAATTTGACAAGCATTTTTACCCAGGTTTCCGGTACACGGTTATCTGAATGTAGCAAACACGGTAGTAACAACAGCATAAGGATACCAGAACCGAAAATGGAGAACCCTTTACTCTATGAGACGTTACGGAGTGTCTCACTCAAACAAAACAAACTGGTGTCCCAGTGAGTGTTTTGGGTTTCACTCACCTAGCCTGCGTGGCAGGCGTAAACGGGGATGGGGGAGGGGGTGCGAAAAAGGAAAGGGGGAGAAGGGAAGGAACGCCTGCTTTTAAAACCAGGCTATTCGCATTACGCCCACCGATTTCCTTGTAATCGAATTGCGTCAACTGTCAATACGTTCACCAAAACTGGCACGGGCTTTTTCGCATGGATGACTTCACGCGGGAATTTACTTTGTTTACCGCTCAGCGCGAATAAGCCAATCAGAATTTGCGGCCGCCAGCGTCCGCAGAAATGAACAAATGGGGGTCTTCATTGCAGGCGTCCTTTCCCTCTCTCCCCAGTTCCTTCTCCCCGACACCTGCTACGCAGGCTACACTCACCTATCATATCGTTGAGGTAGTTGAAGAAGTCTGGATGATGGCCACTGGCGCAAGTTTGGAAGAAGCTCCTGTAAGTAAAGCAAATGGTTGTACATGAAACGAAGAGCAACTGGGATATAACGTAATTACTTTGGACAAGCGGTTTTCAACTGAGTGTCGAAAGTTATTTTCCAATTGCTTTGGTTTGCATCGTTACGTTTGTGATTGGCTAAAAAATCTCGCACCACTTTTCTCGACCAATCAGAAGTAAAGCCAAAACCAATCGTGACTTGCCTGGACGCGTTTTCCCGCGCTTGGCAACGGTTACATGTATTGGCTTCGAGTTCTGATTGGTTCATTGGATTGCCTGCGTCTGTTGTGATTGGCCAGAGTGATTACTTTGGTTTTGGTTTTACGACACAATTAAAAACCGCTTTATAACGACCTCTGGTGCATAAATCGCAAAAAATACAACAATTCTTAAAATGGAGAGAAAAATAGAATGCTCAGAAGAAACGACAACTTGTTTAATGTTATTTACCCTGGTTAACGTGATCTTTCGTTGCATGACAGAAATCAGTAGACCTTCACACCACTGTCTTGAAATTACCAACGGCTTGGACCGAGGCCACTGCAGACAGCTTACACACGAAAAGAACTCGGTGCTAGTAGTAGATGGATCACGTGGTGTGCACAAACCCAGGGTCGAGGCCAGTGCACGGAACTCGGCATCACTCTCCTGAAAAGGAAATGCGGCCAGGTTACTTAACCTGCTGTAGTAATAAGCCTTTTCTAAAAATACCATAATATTTTTCAAGTACAGGTTAAGCCTCGTAGTCAGGAGGCATACCTAAAAATGCCCTTTGTTCTTGGTACGAGCTGCTCGTGCCACGCATCAACATCTCCATATTAGTGATACTAATCATTTTAGAACGAGTAGAAAAAGTCTATGATCTGTGTTTATTTATTGCGTGTTTGGTTGTTCGTTTCGGGGATATTTCTACGTGCTGCGGAAACTATTGTTTGTTAGTTATAACTGTGTTGTGTTATGGGTATTGTTCAGTGTCTTTTGGATCTTTTTTTTTTACGTCATTTGGTAATCACAACATCCGCAATACCAAGAAACTGCCCGTTTAGGTTAAACCCAAGTAAGTTAATGCAATGGGGGCTCTGTTGTTAGGCTAGCCTATCTATATATGTATTACAAGGTTACGCGCAATCGCAGAGCAGTCTACAAAAACAAGAAACAGTAACGTAGCGTAGCGTAGCGTAGCGTAGCGTAGTGTAGACATCCCCTATCTACTTTTTTCGTTGAAGGAAAGGATACAAGACGTGTACGAGAAGGCCAAAATAAGGGCACTAAACTTGCTTCAAATCTCAGCAGAACTAGGGTTATCTCGTTGAATCGTCCAAAACACACTTAGAAAATCCTTACCTCAAAGTGTGGCAATTCCACGTCATACATGAGGAAAGCCATGGTACAAGCTGCCCTGAGAAATGCCAAGCAAGAGTCTTGTAGGGATCGCTCTACAGTGTGGGGAGACCATACCGTTTGCGAGATCTGCGGAAGGAACAATAAAGAGAGGAGACGACCGACAGTCAGTCAGAGCTCGTTACAGAGTCTATAGACCCAAACCCGTTCCTTGATATCGTTTCAATGACGCGCACAAAAGCTCGCAAAGGCTCTCCATTTCATCCATGTTTTCTTGGTTTCGCATTTTCTAAGCTTTACGTTTCACGTTTGGCTTCTCAAACTCATTGATATTTCATCAAGAAAAAAAATAAGCGTGACATTGGTTTTTTGACAAGATTTTGGCGATTTTATTCCTCCATTTTCTCTGTGTTTAATGATCAGTTCGAGAAGCTATATCAAAACACTCGAAAGAGTGTTTCATTAGGTATCCAAACACCGCGAAGTCGCTTAAAAAAAACGCGGCTGCCTCTCGT
Organism: Dendrophyllia cribrosa; assembly: GCA_024195265.1. Taxonomy (NCBI): domain Eukaryota; kingdom Metazoa; phylum Cnidaria; class Anthozoa; order Scleractinia; family Dendrophylliidae; genus Dendrophyllia; species Dendrophyllia cribrosa. The sequence continues at coordinate 37,660,404 of JAJLRJ010000007.1, read as the reverse complement.
TTTTCCAACCCATTTCTCGGTGTTTGGAAATCCTGATGAAACACTCTTCCTCATGTTTGATATATAACAAAAAAAAATTGTGTGACGAGCTCTAACTATTAAGAGTAATGAAGTTAATCAAGAGTAAATCTAAAACCTATAAAGTTTCACGCGCTTGAAACCGGTTACAAGTTTTCAACGCCTAGCACCAGTTTCATGTGTTACCGCCCTTGGCACCCGGTGAAATTATTCCCGCGCTTTTCACCATTTTCTGGCTTATTTCTCGTGTTCTGATTGGTTTATAACATTTTTTCAACCACGCTGATTGGCTCTTTGATTACTCACCCCTGCAGTGTGATGATCCTCTTTGAACAAGGTACTGTTACTGAGCATGCGACAAACATAACCCAGCAACATATCAGCTGGCAAAGAACTATGGGATTTGTCCTACAACAATCAATACAAAAAAAAGATCAAATGTATAATTCTCCTAACTGCGTGTCACAAACTTTGAACATTTCACCTTGGAAGAATTTGTTTAATAGAGCGATTTTTAACAAACAAGCTTCATTTAAATCGTCAAACGTTCAATCACAGACACAAAAGATACAGCATACAGCTATACCATAATGTGCACAACTAACAGCTTTCATTTGGTCATCACACGCTTCGCATTTATCCAGATTCAAAAGATATTACGACATTAGACAATATCAATGGAACGAGAATGTTTAACCATAGTTAATAGAACAAACTGGTTATGAAGCTCCACAAATTTCAAAGAGTGTACAAAGCTGCTTTGTTTTATGTTGAACGAACCGTGACCATGTGAGCCCAAATGTTTCTACTGGTCAGTTGCTTATATGCATTTCAATACCTTTTGTGTTTTGTGCACGGTCAAGGCAAACGAACAAAAGAAATGGAGAACAAAAACATATAACAAAGGACTGACTGAGTTTCATAACCAGTTTACTCTATTAACTATGGTTTAAACCTTTAACTAACAAGAGTGCGGACAATAATCAAAATTCAAGAAAAATCCCAAATTTAATTTGGTAAAATATTGAAAAACAAATGGTACCATGCAAAAGTACTGCTGAAGAGGTTTCATTTGAATGGTCACACCATAGGATTTCATCAACAGACTCAAAAGTTAGAACAAATGGTACCATGCAAAAGTACTGCTGAAGAGGTTACATTTGAATGGTCACACCATAGGATTTCATCAACAGACTCAAAAGTTAGAACAAATGGTACCATGCAAAAGTACTGCTGAAGAGGTTTCATTTGAATGGTCACACCATAGGATTTCATCAACAGACTCAAAAGTTAGAACAAATGGTACCATACAAAAGTACTGCTGAAGAGGTTTCATTTGAATGGTCACACCATAGGATTTCATCAACAGACTCAAAAGTTAGAACAAATGGTACCATGCAAAAGTACTGCTGAAGAGGTTTTATTTGAATGGTCACACCATAGGATTTCGTTGACAGACTCAAAAGTTAGAACAAATGGTACCATGCAAAAGTACTGCTGAAGAGGTTTCATTTGAATGGTCACACCATAGGATTTCATCAACAGACTCAAAGGTTAGAACAAATGGTACCATGCAAAAGTACTGCTGAAGAGGTTTCATTTGAATGGTCACACCATAGGATTTCATCAACAGACTCAAAAGTACCATGCAAAAGTACTGCTGAAGAGGTTTCATTTGAATGGTCACACCATAGGATTTCATCAACAGACTCAAAAGTTAGAACAAATGGTACCATGCAAAAGTACTGCTGAAGAGGTTTCATTTGAATGGTCACACCATAGGATTTCATCCACAGACTCAAAAGTTAGAACATATGGTACCATGCAAAAGTACTGCTGAAGAGGTTTCATTTGAATGGTCACACCATAGGATTTCATCAACAGACTCAAAAGTTAGAACAAATGGTACCATGCAAAAGTACTGCTGAAGAGGTTTCATATGAATGGTCACACAATAGGATTTCATCAACAGACTCAAAAGTTAGAACTCTATTGCATGCCTCCATAATTGACTCTGGGAGTGAAAGGGTGAATGATTATAAATGCATTTACCTGCGACGCTGCCCTTTTCCCCAAGTCTTGCCACGAAAGTTTCTCATCACCAACGAACTTGCAACAAGTATCAACCAGAGTCTAAAATGAATGCAAGCAGTGGAATTGATTTAGCAACAGGTTCACGAGACGTACTTGTGTGTCTTCAGAGATTTACAAAATCGGCAACCAAGGCGTACGTGTGGCCTCAGAGTACGATTCAATCTTTGAACAATTAATTCGATAAAAAGGGCTATTGTCAATTAGAAGTAATAGGGCATTGACGGACTAAAACAAAACAAGCCTTTGAAAAAAGAATTATAGAAGGTCGGTGGTCTCAAGTACATTTAGCGCGGTGAGCGGGTATTTGGATAACTAAATCAGTTGGTTTGATTGTACAGATTATAGCCCAAGATTTCCAGAACACATTCTTTATTGTTCTAATTAATTAAAAAAATATCTCACCTGGGTAAACACCAAGTTGAAAACAAGCTGCACAAGACATTTAAAGTCTCCTAAAAAAGGAAAAAAAAAATGACGACGAGTTGATAGAAACGGCGATTGAGAAGGTTCAAGAATAAAAAGGATAAATCGTCCTCATTCTCATCCCTGTAGATGTGTGATACCAGTGGTAAAGTTTCAGAATGAGCTCCCTGAGGTTTTCTCTGTTCTTTAATGAAAAAACCTTTTATTGCATCCCCAACATAACAATATAAACGACACGCAATGCATGCAGAGTCGACGACGCTAGTTTCCAGTGCTCCTCGGTTAAATCATAACCACCAGGTTCATAGGAATTTCGGACGCCTTTATAAGGCGATAACGATGACGTCCTAAAAAGACAATCCACCTTCAAATGCTAAGGTAAGGAAAATCCATGCAAAAGAAGGAAAATCGCTGTAATCATCCACTACTTTGCAACCGTTATTTGAATCGTCACACAATGTGTCTGGTTTTACACAGCAAAGATTCTGACCTGACAATATAACGCTTCGTCAACATGGGCGCTGCGTACCGTCCTACCGAATAATTTTAATGTTTCTTAGGAGCAAGTGTCGCCTCAAGACAAACGAGTACGACGGCTAATACTAAGTGGAAGTTAATGATTTACTTACGCAGCGACAGCGCCGCAGGCCATGACAGCATCATCTGTATTAACAGCGATGTACCATCTCTCAGTAAAAGAGGACATTCTTGAAAGGCACTTGAGCCACTACAAATAAAACAAGAAATAAATGTTATGATTGACTTCAGTAATTAAAGGTTTGAAACAAAACGTTTGCTGCAACATTTAAAATGTGGACAACTGACAAGGGTCTCACACTCCGTATGTCTATGTTCAAGAGACATCTTCAACCTTCACGGCAGCATACCTTGGTAAAGTTTCTCTAAGGTCATCAGTGCCAGTCAGATCTGACCACGCGGACAGTAAAGGACCCACTAACGTCTGCGAGTGAAACTGGAATGCGCGCATCATTGGACCTGAACCAAAAATACAAATGTTATTCAAAGGCTTCTATGGGCCAACTCGTCAATACGAAACTTTCGGACCTTACCCTCTCCTAGACGTTTGGCATCACCGCCCTTCCCTCCCCCCCCCCCCCGTGTGTCCCACTCCCCACCCTCCCCTCCCTCCAAGGCTATCCCTATGGGTAAGGCAGGTGACCATTGCATATCACGGGTTCAATGTTTACCGACCCACCCCTCTCCTAAGCGTTTTGCTCCACCGACACCCTCCCCCCCCACCAATTACTTGTTTGAAACTCCCCACCCTCCTCTCCTTCCAAGGCCGTCCCCACCGGGGAAGGCAGGTGACCATTACATATCGCGGGCTCAATCAATCGATCGAGTGAAATTTTGCCGTACTATGACTATATTCACGAGTTAAAAAGTGAAGAATTTTAAAGCAATTCTAAATAGCATCAAATGGAATGGTCAAAGTAAAATTCTTCATACATGCACTCAAAAGTTATGAAAGCCATTACAGCATAATAAACAGAACCGCTGGAAAGTATTGCGCAATACACTGCAACAGAAACCCTGACAGATAATAGTACCAAGAGATAGAATGTAGCAAAGTTGAAAGAAACTCAGAAGGCACTTACCAAAACATGATTTTCTTGGAGTCGAGAGTTTCCTGGCTGCTTTGTCTACTTGCTCCAACTCTAAATTAGTCCTACAAAAGAATAACAAACATAACGCAAACTTGATGTTTAAGCATCGTGTGGATAACTTGTGTAGAATATGCACTCATTTTAAAGGCACGGAAATGTCTCAGTTATTCCATTTCCCTGCTACAAATCACTGCACGTGCCTTACGCCTATCACTGAATCCCTAGGAAGTTTTCCATCCTTTTTAAGCGGTTGTGTCCGGTGATTTCGTTCCCTTTTATCTCGACGGCTCATTTTAGCATCGGGGTTGTTTTTCCCCATCCTCACCCCCTTCAACGGCGTCACTTATCTCAACAATTTTATTCCCACTCTACTGCTTATGCAAAACTTTTCGTATCATATCTTAACAATCATAAGTCATAAAGTGCCTTTTAAATAAATGTGAATTTATTACTTGTTCCATTTTAAGGTTGTCACGAGGGCTCCTTTATAAACTAACACCATTGCCAAGATAACACTTACTTCCTGGTTGCTCGAGAAATAGATACCCTTTTCCAGTAGTTAAATCTATATTTAGCGGCCAAAATTCATCCATTGTACCATTAAAATGGACCAAAGGCTCCTATGAGCCAACTCGTAAATACAAAACGTTTAGTCTCTCCCCTCTTCTAGGTGACCATTAGATATCGCGGGTTAAATGTTAAAAGCCGATCGATTGAGTGAAAATTTGCATATTTCTGCCCCATGCTATAACTCGTTCAACGCTTCGCATATTCACGAGTTAAGAATGGATGAAGCTAATCCCGTGGATAGCTCATGAGATTTAACCATCAATCGGTTCTAGAAACAACAAAGACCAAAAGATACAAATTAGTTTACGTACCTGGCCATTCTGTAAAGCAGGCAGAACTTTTTCTCAGCCGAACACCTGTGACTTTCCCCGTCCAATGCAGACACTGTTTCTACTACAGCCTTTATAGCTGCACCCAACACAGTGAAGTTAAGCGCACTGGCTGTTAACTTGGTGATGGTCTGCAAGGAGGTAATATAAGGCAAAGAAACACGTTATAACTACTATTTATCTTCCGCATGTAACTTGCTTGTTACGTCATAATTTCGCCGACTTAAATGGGCAATCTCATGCATTTTAGTATCAATGTGACGAGCAAAAATCAAAACACAATTGTATCAACGGAAATCTTAAAATAATGGACAAGTTTTTTAACAATTATTGGTAAATACTAAAACAGTGGATAGCGTTGTTGGCGCGCTCTGATTGGCTACTGAAACTCGGGAAAATATTCACCTCAGTGTCGGTGGCTAGTGGTGGATACTTAGTAGTTAACTATACTAGAGCAGTTTTCAATTGAGTGTCAAAAGTAATTACACAATTGCTTTGGTTTTGCATTGCTACGCTTTGTGATTGGCTAAAAAATCTCGCGCCACAAGTAAAACCAAAACCAATCGTGACTTGCTCGCACGCGTTTTCCCGCGCTTGGCGCCGCCGACATGTAATTGCTTCGAGCTCTAATTGGTTCATTGGATTGTTTACGACTGCTGTGATTGGTCAGAGTAATTACTTTGATTTTGGTTTTACGACACTCAATTGAAAACTGCTCTATTGCATTGGAACTAAAAAGAAATGCCATTAACTGTGGATAGCCAGGATGGAAAACGGATTGCAACTGAAGTTCTTCCCCTGTCTTTTAGAAAAATCGTTAAAAAATTGATCATGGTTTGTTCTGCCTTTGAGGAATCACTTCATTTTTTTTTTTCTCTCGAAGTTTTAAAAGCTTTTTGTGTATCTCCATTGATTTGCGATTTAGCTGGATTCTAAATTGACGATAAGCCTGGTTTAGGCTTAATCGTGCTTCGAACAACCCGGCCCAGGTAAAAAAAATACCGGCGAACAGGATGCTGGAGGTGGGGGAGGGGGGAAGGGGAGGGGGGAGTGGGGAGGAGGGAGAGGGTCGGTGGGGGCAACCTTGCCATGGAGTAGCATCCCGTCCAAGAAGGAAAAGCAATTCTCCTAGTCTCTTCACTTTACAGAAACCGGAAACTTGGTGGGCACTTGGTTCGTAAATAGGCTGACTAACGGAGTGTTTACATAGCAACACGAACAACGAGCAACGAGTCATGCTAAGAGGTTTTCATTGGCGAACCAAGGTCTACATACATGAAGCTTAAATTTCTTTAGGACTGTGTGGAGGTCGTTTGCATGCTCCTTGTGGCTTTTTTCTTTATTCTGCAAAAAAAAAAAAAAATGAAATAAAACAGGGACAAAATTAAGGATCCTGATCTTACTTGTTTGAGCCAGGTCAGCATGCTGGGTCACAGTTATACTGTTGCTATTTATAAATCGTAATTATTATAGTACAGTAAATCCACTATTAAGCTCTCCCCTCTCAAATAACCCCCTCCCCCCCCCCCCCTCCCCCCCCCCCTCCCCCCCCTCCCCCCCCCTCCCCCCCCCCCCATTTTGTAGCAACAAATTTATTAAGCACCCCCTCTCTTTTAAGCCCTTCCCCTCCCCCCATTTTCATTCACTATCACATTTAGCAATTACCGGCAGAGTGTATTACACTTCATTGATTAATCATAGTATGATTTATGGACGTTTATCCACATGTGGGAAGCTATTAAAATTTGTGAATTACCAAAAAAATTAGTGGTGAACTGCTGGCGTCTCGCTAAATTATAATAAGCCCCGCTCTCAATTAAGTCCTACCTCTCTATTAAGCCCCCCACCAACCCCACCCCAAACTCCTTAAGCGCTCTTGAAATAAATAAGCTCAAGGGGAGCTTAACAGAAGATTTACGGTATAAAGTATGACAGTCATGATTGGTACAATCAAAGGCTTCTTCGAGCCAACTCTTGAATACTAAACCACCTTCGGATCATCCCCTGTCCTACGTGTTTTGCTCTACCAACCTTCCCTCTCCCCCACCCTCTGCGTCCAACTCCCCACCCTCCCCTCCCTTCAACGCCGTCTCCATGGGTAGGGCAAGTGACCATTACTTATCGCATTTAGAACGGGACACTAGTCAGCGGAATTATCAAGAAACGTTTACAACCGATAAAAGGAAGGAAGGAAGGGAGGAAGGAAGGAAGGGAGGGAGGGAGGGAGGGAGGGAGGGAGGGAGGGAGGGAGGGAGGGAGGGAGGGAGGGAGGGAGGGAGGGAGGGAGGGAGGGGAGGGAGGGAGGGAGGAGAGGAGAGGGAGGGAGGGAGGGAGGAAGGAAGGAAGGAGGAGGAGGGAGGAAGGAAGGAAGGAAGGAAGGAGGAAGGAAGGAGGAAGGAAGGAAGGAAGGAAGGAAGGAAGGAAGGAAGGAAGGAAGGAAAATTTGCATATTTGTCCCAGTCTGCTTTAACTCGTTCATCACGCTTCGCGTATTCACGAGTTATAAAGGATTCCAACTGACCTTGACTGCCGTGTTAGTGGGGATAATCTGTGTGGGTACAATGGGCAGAACACAGTTACCAAGTTGTCGGCACAGTGGACACGTGAACTCTCCATTCCTCGGGTTGTATGACTGCATTTGATGAAGCTGATTTGTGTCTTCCTCCTGGAGGACATTATAAAAGGCCAGGCATATTAAACGGATGTCATTGCAAAAAATAAGACAAATTCTCAACTGTGCGGTTTCAAATTAAACGTGTGTTTTTTTTAAAGACTTGTTGCGTTTTTTTTTTTTTTTGCGGGAACAGTTTTACGATAAGTCTGACAGAAAGACAACAGTTTGTACGAACTTTCACCGCCCTTTTATTCTGCAGGAGCTAATCTGTCACACAGATCATATTTTTCCATGATAAAATAAATTTCCACATCTGTTGAAAAGTAGTTCTTTTCAAGGAAAAAGCTATTTTTCTATTCTGTGTTATATGCCTTCTTGACACTGTTTACAGTAAACTCCTTTTAAATATTAGGGTTGGCGAGATTAGAATTAGTTTAAATAACCGGTCCACAAGAAAGGCTTTATGTTCTACGACAGCACTCACTTCCTGACATTAACATTGACTTTCCATGTCAACGGTAATCACTCAACTGATCGATTTGCACAGTAAAGGCAATTATATGTTAAAGTGCCTCCGACCCTTAAATGAATATTTTCATAATCAACTCTGCGTTGAAGAGTGAAATATTTCTTGTTTTTAACGTCGCGTTAATGAGTAGCAGAGATCTCTATTACTCACAACGCGACGTTCAAAACAAGAAATATTTCTCTATTCAACTATTCAATGTACGCAGAGTTGATTATGAAAATATGCATTTTAAGGGATAGAGGCACTTTAAAGGAGCAATGTTTCCATTTTAAGATGTTACTTTGAAAAGCCAAAAACATCAGCATGAAAGGAAACCTAAACATGATACTCCAGTTTTGTTAACCATTACTATACTAGTGTGCTGAAGCTATAAATAAATGTCTTTGACTGCGGATTGCCTGGATGGAAACGGATTGCAACCAATTTTTTCAAGTTATTCCTTTGTGTCTTGGAAAATCGCTTGAATCTGATTATGGTTTCTTCTGTATTCGAGGAATCACATGGTATTTTCTTCTCGGTGCACTAAGCAAATTTTGTGCAAAAGCAAAGGTTCTTTTTTTTTGAAAATCTTTATTGATTAACGTACACCACATTTACACTAAAATCGTTACACACAAAAAAAGAAAAAAAAAAGTCATAAAAGAAAATGAACGTAGAGAAAGATTAAGCATTGGAAAAAAATTACAAGAAGGAAAAAAATTAATGTTATAACTTAAAAATTACGCGTTCAATTGCTTGCTTATATAATATATAAGAAAATTATATACAGTATATCTAGTGCATACAACCGATACTTATAACTAAGAAAAGCAAAGGTTCTTGGTACAGTTCTGACCAAAAAGAAACAAATCCTAGCGACATAGTCCCTTTAGTCGTTTGTTAATCAATGAATGATGCTTTTGACATGGAGCATTCAAAATACACATTTTTACCTGAAGCGATCTAAGGTACGATTGATGACAGTCTACATGGAGCAGATGACCACATGACTGTATATGTACCCCGCCTTCTGTGCCAGTAGCTGAAGCATCCATGCTGGGAATCTGTTCAATTGCAACACATTTAACAATAATGAAAGTGTTTCCACAGGTAGAAATGCTACGTTAATTAAGTTCGCTCATCTTGGAAAAGCGCTGTCCACAAAGATGTAAAACATTCCAAGCAAACAGAAGTAAGCTTCAACTATGCTCAGTTTAGATTACGATTCAGTCTTGCTGTGCATCCCCGCGTACATGGCAGGACCTTGACAAAACAAATTTTGGGATTTTTCTTGAATTTTGATGTTGGGCACTCTTGCGAGTAAAAGGATTGTGGTTTGTATTACGTGAGTTCATCAGTGAAAGCATGTGAAGAGTATTTGATTTCTCCACACACACACACAAAAAAATGAGCCCTTTTCTCTTTGTAATTTTTAGAAGGAGACTTGCCAAGAAAAAAACATACCAACTACCGAAACTTGCCAATGTGCTCGGTCTTAAAAGGAAAACTGTTTTGTCTCTGAAGGAAACTTATAAAGTAAAAACTAATTCCCTGAATTTCGTTACAGTTTTATGCAAATGTGGGAAGATAAAATACCAGGACTTGAACCATACCAGATCAAAGCGTCTCCTTAAAGCTTCAAATCTGTTTCTGAAGGTTGTTCCGCAGTTTATGACTCGAGCCTCTTCTTCTTCGCGGCTGAGAGGAAGCTGGTTATGTCTCACGTGAAAAGCTCTGTGTTTGAGCACTGTTTTGGGAGAAAACAAGATTATGATTATTTTTTTTTTAAGTCGCAAGGGCGAACAAGAAAGTTGACAACTGCGCTCCTCCACCCCACACCCAAAGGTTCCATTGCCTGTATTTTATTCACTGTAAAAATGCTAGCATTTTTTTTTTTTGCTGACCTGCACTAGGTTGTAGAAGAGCAACCATTCCAACTGGTCTTCCCTCTGTGGAGGATGAAGTTTGTCCACAAATTACACAGTCAAACGCCTCTTCAACTGATTCACTGCTCGTGTTACTCACTGTCTGCCCGTCTACATCCATCTTGTCAAGGACTTCTGAAAACAAAGCAACGAGATACACTGTTGCTGGTATATCGTAAAATAAAGAACAGGCCCTGGTTTTCAAAAGGTGGATAGCGCTATCCACAGGATAAATCACTATCCACAGGATAACACAATTGGTTTGGATGATGCCTATAAACTGGATAATGATTTATCCCGTGGATAGCGCTATCCACCTTTTGATCAACCGGGGCCAGGACCCAGGCCAAACAAGGAGACTTATGCTGTGTTCACCTCAGCGCTGAAGCATGTGTAGAGAAAACACGTTTCCACACAATCTCTGTGTACTTTCATCGGCTCTTACGCGCTTTTAAATCTGTTACAGATTTAATTGGAATCACAGAGAATCAAAACTCTTGCTTCTTCTGTTTTTCCTTCTTTTATTTGCCACGTTACGTAAATTTGTAAACTTTTAAATTTTTAATCTCCTCTTTTGTAAAAAAAAACTCAGTTTTCTTACTTGTATTTTACCAGCGCCCCCAACATATTTTGGGTTCTCTCAATCCTAATTTCTTACCTTAGTAAAATTTTAGTAATTAGTAGCTAGTACGGCTGTAAATAACATATATATACTTTTTAGTTGTAGTCTATTTGTGTCCCCACATTAGTACGGGTTTTATCCCAAACTAGAAGGTTTTGACACGTAAATAAAGTTTTCATTCATTCATTCATTTCTTTCATGCTTTTATTTCGTGCGTAGCTGCATTGAACGAATGTCAGAAGAAACAAGCACTGTTGTAATACCTGGATCTTTCTTCATGGTTTTCTCCATAAACACTTTCTGCTTGGATGCAAACTCAGCTAGAAGCTTTTGCTGACGTTCTCTGGCAAGTTTCCGTCTGCATGAGAAAAGAACAACCAGATAAAATGTTTTCATGGTTTCAAAGATCCATATGTTTTTATTATTGAATGCAAATAAAGCAAATAAAACACAATTTCACATACACATATTCGTTTCGAGTTTACTGTGCTTTTCAATAACACGCGAACTCTGAAGTCCAAAATTCAACCAACAGTTTCATTTCAATTTGCATATTTTCCCCGTATGCTAAAACTCGTTCAACCCTTCGCATATTCACGAGTTAAAAACAGTGTGCGAAATGGAGTCTTGAACATTACAAATAGCCACTAAATCTTGTTTACCCCGCTTTTCAATAACACGTGAACTCTGCAGTTCAAAACTCAACCAACAGTTTCGTTTTTCACTTCCACAATTATCATAGCGGACGTTTAAAAAAAACAACGACGCTTAACAGGATTAAAAGGCCAAAAGTGCTTGGTGGAGTTTGATCCATTTTGTTAGTTTCTGCTTTCAGATGTCCAGCGTTTGTCGCAAAATTGAATTATGATTTACGGCAACGTAAAACGTGTACATTAGCTGGGGTCTAAAATTCCTAGTTCCCGTGTTATTGAAAGGCGCAGTAATACTTTTTACTGCCACATATTGTTTTTCTAAACGCAATTAGCCGTATCCAAGTTGTCTTCAGCTTTTTAATTTTAAAAGCAAGGTTAAGTGCAATATCAATATTAGTTTTCATTCACACGGAAATAAACTCATTTTATATGAAAGGATTTAGGTTAGACTTCGCTTTGGATTACTGGATCAATCAACTAAAAAATGGTCTATGCCCTTTTTTTAAGTTTCTCATACTGCACAAAAAAAAAACACCTTTTATGAGGTCTTTAGTGAACATGTAAGGCTAATGTCACCAACAAAATTTACAACAAAACGCTGTAATAACTTTAGAAGGCTCTTTACCTGCGCGCCCTAGCCTCGCAGTCATCCGTTTCTCCATCTGGAGATGAAGGACTGGTATAAGTCTGGCCAGGTCCTGGCTGGAGCTTGCGCAGTGCAGAAGCGTTGTCAGGACTGGAGTTGCGAATCACGTCTAACAGGTTTGACAGGTACTGAATCCCATTACCATACACTGCGCTCCTTAAGTTGAAAAGAGAACACAGATCAGCAAGGTAACAAGCAGAGTGGTGTGAACTAAAACTCAGCCAAAACAACTTAACGTTAGCTTGAGTTGGTCAGGAATTAAAGGAAAATTCCCATTTTCATTTTGTAAAATATTGGCAAACAAACAGCTCCATAGAAAACTGGTCACTCACAGACCACAAGTTGCAATGGCATTACACAACTTAAGAAAGCAAATAAAAGCCGGTTTCAACATTAAGGCCTGTTTCAACGGTTCGAAGATTTGCGCAAACATTCTGCCAACATTTTGTTGAAAAATGTCACTGCAGTGTACTGAGCCGAGTTTATCAAACACGATTCGCTGGCTATACACTGTATGATTTGTTCGTCATGATTCGCACAAGATAGACAATAGTGAAGAAACTTGTACATAAAATGAGCTCAAAGAGTGAATTCTAAATAATAGAAATATCCACAAAGCACGAGATCTGTGGGTTTCCTTCACCATTTTCTGACAACGGACACGCGAATCTTGGCTGGTGAATCATAACTGGCATATTATCTTAGAAAAAACAGTACTGCACACTGCACTGGGTTTCTACGATATTGCAATATTTCGGAAATAGTTTACCTCTAATAGATAGCCTGTGATGTGCTCTACAAGATAAGGTAAATATTATGGGTTGTGGCGCTGCTGGGGTCCGTGACGTCATCAAAAATGGCCACCAAGATGGCCGCCATCTTGAATTTTACTAAAAATTCAAATTTATCGGAAAAATGCGGAAATAGCAAATATTTTTCGGTAGACTGTTGTAAAATAACATAATTAAACATTTTGATGCTTTTGGTGGCAAAAAAGGTGAAAAACACGCATTTTTATTTAACCTCATGCTATTATTTGACCTCATGCTATTTATGACATTATATCTCGTTACCATAGCAACATGTTGTCGTCAAACTTAACCAAAATTTGTCTGAAGGATAAACAAACAGCAACTGAAGACGGCATGTGCTAATCTTAAATGGTCTTGAAAATATTGGAGAAAATCCTTAAAGGGGCGGGGGGGGGGGGGGGGGGGTCTAACACCCGACCCCCCCCCACCCTTGTACGTCCGAGAGTTAATTTTTTTTAATATTCCAGGAAGTCAGTATTTACTCAGTGAACTCAGTTAACGTCTGAATTTCTTTCACAGTTGGCTGATCATGAGCGCATGAGCACGCGTAAATCATGGTCAGTGAATTATGTTTGAAAAATACGGGTCTGTCGCTGCTATGTAATCCGCTGTAAAAGTATTAATGTTAAGTTTCCAACCTCCCTGGTGATGAAGTAGAACTGGTCATGATTGACATCAGCTTCACCAACAGGCTCAAAATACTCTGGTTTATTCCTTCTTCTGTGCCCGCTCTCGAAGCTTCTGATCTGTGTCGAGTCCCAAGGGATGAAGAACCTTCAGATTCTGTAGCAGAGCTGTTAGTTTCCATGGCAACATCACCAACAGCCTCGTCTAAGTCAGGAAGGACCTCTTCTTTGTTGAAGTGTAGATTGAGCGCCATCTCAAGGTTACCTCTACAAGCTCTCAGCAGATTCATTGCAATACCTAGCAAAGATGATTAAAGTTGAATAAGGCATCTGCAAGTTTCAAAATAACATAGAGTAACATAGAGAGAGGGATAGATGAGATTTGGAATTGGTCATTCCACTGTAGAATCAAACTGATCAGACTTTATTTAGTGATGGAGTTTGGTAGAGCAATAACCACAGTAAATAAACATGATGTAGCCTTTACTGTTCTTCTGTTGGAGCGGAAATTTGAGCAAATGTATCAAAAATAGCCGATTCTCTTTGAGCAAAACTCTCATAGGCGACCATATCCATCCAGTGGCCATCTTCATGAGATAAATCAGTCACTGTACACACAGAAACACAGAAAAGGCCGTGTGATTTGAATTCGCCCTTATTGCCTATATAGCACTGCCAGCTGCAAACCTCGTCATGTACGCTAAGGGATTGTGTCTCGGGGGAAAAAAATCCAAAATGGCAGATGTCCTACCAATTTTGTAAAATGACCAATCAAAAGAACGGCACGGAAGGACATGCGCCCTGTTCAGAAAAGAAAAATTATTTCCAGGCCTGCACACCCGGACCCACAATAGAATACTGCACAACAACTGACATCCTCCGCTCTGCAGGTAAACGAATAAAGCAGAAAAACAATTGAAGGGCTCCCGGCAATAACGTCCTAAGTACGTTTTTGGAAAATTTTCACTGAAATCTTGGATTTTTAGCCTCAAAAGGGACTCACTTGCCAAAATTATGACTGGATCATGCAAATATGACTGAAAGGATTTCAACCAGGTCAACAAATCTTCTATCTTCGAACAGAGTAAAATGTTTTTTGAAAAGATACGTAGCGTGTCCTGGGGGCTCAAAACATTTTCTCAAAGATGTGGATTTTCTTCCCCCATTTTGGATCTGTTTTAAGTACCTTAACAATAATAAATCATTAATTTGACAAAAATGTGCTTTTAAAGGCCTAAAACATGGCATACAATTTCAGTGAAAGCATACAATTTTAGTGAAAGTTACCAAAAACATACTTAGGACGTTCTTGCCGGGAGCACTTCAATTGACTGTACTAAACTCACCTCTAGGGGCATTGGTTACACTGATGAATTGCTGTACTAAGCCAAAGGACTGCATCTCATGAGAATCTTGAACGCTACTCT
>JAJLRJ010000007.1:37543009-37640509 GCA_024195265.1 Dendrophyllia cribrosa | reverse complement strand
GGTCTCTTTCCCATTTCTCTCGGATCTCAGGTCCCAGCTCCCTGTCCCCCTACAAAGACAAGTTGGAATTGTTTGCACTGCTAATGCAATGGTTGTGAGTTCGAATTCCACCTGAGGCTTCAGTTGGTTTTCTAAGCTGTCAATCGGGCAATGTCATGTATTTTAGTATAACTCTGACAAGCCCAGAAACATATGTGCATTAACGGAAACCTAGAAAAGGCCGGTTTTGTAAACAAAAACATACTATTGTACTGAAGCTATAAACACGTGTCTCTGGCTGCAGATGGATAGGATAGAAAGGGATTGCAACTTGAAAATATCTTTTTCTCAAGTTTATTATGCTGTACAAGGTGGTTCCAACTTTTGAGTCAGTGGATTTTGCAGTATTTTCCTGTGGTGCTGTTTATTATACTGTACAAGGTGGTTCTAACTTTTGAGTGAGTGGATGAATTGTTAAGTGCGCCCTTTGAAATGAAAGCCATTGAGCAGTATTTTCCTGTGGTATTGTTAATTATGCTGTTCTAACTTTTGAGTTTTTGGAGAAAATGAAAAAGAGTGACCGTTCAAATGAAAGCTGTTGAGCAGTACTTTCCTGTGGTGGAGCCTATTATACTGTACAAGGTGGTTCTAACTTTTGAGTAAGTGGATGAAATCATACAGTGTGACTATTCAAATAAAAGCTACTGAGCAGTACTTTCCCATGGTGCTGTTTGTGTTTCAATACTAAACAAAACATAATTTTTCAATTTTAGCTTGGTCACTGACATTGTGACTGAAAAAGTTAAAATGCACCTACCTGATTTTCATCACTAGCAAGAGCTAAGTTCTTGGATGGTATCTTGAGTCTCTCAGAGACACTATATTATGTTACAAAACAAAACGCTATCAGCAACTTGAAATTTAGCGGGGAATACGTCAGTTATCACGACATCTTTCCATCACTGAAATGCTAAAACGTCCGTAATGGTAGAGATTTGTTACATATTCTGGTGCACGGAGACTATTGGTGCCTCGTGTTCTAAGCATACAATATCCTGATCTTCTCTCTTCTTTATTACTCTAAGTGTGAAGTAGGTTTTACTTAATGTAATTTTAAGAGAAAGAGAAATGTTAGATTGAGATATGGAAACAACGGTTGACCGATGGTCTCCTGCACATTTGTTGAACAAGAAGCCAGAGGGTAGGAGGACGCCTGGGTCAACTGTCTCTTTCTGCTTTAGAAGGCTCCACAGGAGCCATAAACAAGCGAAGCAGACCACAAGAGTGTTGGGAAGGATTAGAAAAAGTGTTGTGCTCGAAGTCGCAGAAACTAATGAGGCGTTAAAAGTGGCTTATAGATTATTCGCAGCAAATATGGCACTTCACCAGAAGTGGAGAAACGCCACTTACTGTACATTTGGCGACCTTATGAAAAAAATAAATAAAAAGAAGAAACGCAAGGAAGGTCTTACCTCACGAGATGTTTGGTGAGTTTTGTGATCAGTTCCCGCCTGTGCATGGGCTGTTGTTCAATTAGAAACTGAATGTGTTGAAGCTGAGCTATTTTCTCTTGAGTACTGCTTTGGTTCTCTGAAGTTTGAAAATAAAGCAGCTCAAATTAAACTTTTCTTGGTTCACAACTACGTCAGATAAAACAAAGGCACTGAATAAAATAATCCTTGCGTGTGACAGTCAGCAACATCTGTATGGATACCTCTTGAAATGAAAGTGTGCTGACAACTCTGTAAAGTGGACAATGGTTTAGATCGAAGTAGTCAAAAGGCACCTTTGAACAATTTTGAAAATTAAACTGCTGTGTATGATGAAAATTTACGGGATCGTATCACTTAATTTTGGCGATTTTTCCCTTGGTCGACAAAAATAAGATTCCGCGAATAAAATTGTCACAAAATAATTAAATCCCCCAAAATTCTCAATATCTGCTCAGTTCTTCCTTTGATGCAAACAATACCATGGACCAACTAAAGCTGAATGTAAAAAGCTTTGTACACATCAGAACCAAAACACCTTTGGAGTAAACTTGTGTTGATTTGGAAACCATACCCGTAAATATGTTTGGATTTTAAAAAAATACGTAAAATGTTTGACACTGGCTTTTAAAAAACGTAAAAACAAACGTTTTGTAAACAATACTTGAAAGACGTTTCGACCTAATAACTAAGGTCTTCTTCGGTTTAGATGCAATGAGAAAGCGTAACAATGAAAAGGTTCAAAAATTATGCAAATGTTGTAGGCGTGCGAGAAGACAACAGAATAAATTAGTACAGGGAAGCGTAAATGTCAGGAATGTCTACGTGATCATTCCCTGAGTTGCGGTCTCTTTGGGAATACCACGCTTCCAGAAATAGTCATGTGTGATAGTTTCTCGCTCTTTAATGTTTTCAAAATCCATGTTGTGATCGTGTTGCTGTTGCACGATTTTGTGGTTTCATCTCTCTTGTCAAGCTTTTCTTATTCTGGCTTAGATCGAAACTAATTTATGATTCTTAGAATAAACATGCTTCGATCATGATTCGCCCAATGTGCCGCCTGATGTGAACACTTTCCAGTGTGAAACATGTCTCATTCGTGATCAGACTAAACACGTCTCGCTCTAGTGTGAACGCAGCATTAGAGAATTGAAAGGTGACTGTATTTACTTACGAAGAGCACTGGTGAGAACACCATTCATGAATTGGAGAAAGGGCTCGAACAATGGAGGCTTCATGAGGCGGGGATTGTGCAAAGCATCAGTCATAGCAGCAGATACTTGATGAGGGGTCTGTATATCAGGGTGCAGAGGAGCATATGGATCTGTAAAACAAACAGAGAATTATTATCAACATTTCCACCAAAAGGGACACTGTCCCGGCTGAAATATTGTGTTTTCATGATTATGGCCAGGAGCTTGCTTTAAGCTTACTTTATTATCTTGAAATTGGAAGAAACCATTGCCAAAAGTGATAGAAGCAAAGAAATATGAACTAACGACTAGAAATGTCAAAATTTCACAAGAATGGCAAGTTTGATTTCTTGACCGCCTGTAAATAAATCAAATTTCATGAACTGTAATCCACTTCAATCCTTGCAATCCTACATTTTATCCCCAAACTACTGCTTTTGTTTTGCTTTATAGAATCTTTTTATCCAACAAAGTTGTATATCTGCTGGCATTTGGCGACATAACGTGGAAATAAGCTAAGCGAAATTTTTAATTGCTATTTCCGCGGGATAGTGTCTCTTTAAAAAAATCAAAGGCTCCTTCGAGCCAATTTGTAAACATGTAACAACCTTCGGACCCTCCCCTCCCCTCTCCTACGCGTGTTGCTCCACCGACCCTACCTCCAACTCCCCACCCTCCAACGCCATCCTCATGGTTAAGGCAGGTGACCATTACCCAGGCAAAATATAGCGCAAGCCTTATGTACTGGTCAACGGAATTACCAAGATAGGTTTACAGCCGAGTGATGGAAGGAATGAGTGAAAATTTGCATATTTGTCCCCGTCTGCTAAAACTCGTTCAACGTTTTGCGTATTCACGAGTTAACAAGGAACCATTGTTAAGGATTTACAAAGTCAACATTCGGCGCAAGCTTTTGGGACATATGCTGGTCATTCTGAAAACAGAATAAGCTAACAAAACTATGTTGTTTACATTCTCACACACCAAACATTTTCCAGACCTGTACACAAAGTCAAAGTAGAGAATTATTTCCATATTTTACGAGAGGAATAAGTGAAATATTTAGAGGTATCCCCCCCCCCCCCCCCCCCCCCCCTCCACCCATTACGCTGGACTCACTGTAACACTCACCTTGTTGTAACCTATACGTCAGTTCTCTGTTTACATGGTGACGGGTACCGATTTGGTGAAGATCTTTAACATCTTTACCTGCAAAGAAACAGATACCATTTTACTTATCATCTAGCAATCCCTCTATGGATAGTCGAGGGCGAGCAAAAGTAATACAAGCTGAGGGAGGACTAAGGAAGAGGCCGGAAGGGGGAGGTTTTCCTCCCACCTCTCCTCCAGTTTCCCCTCGACTCGTTCGCTCGCTCCAGTCTTGCCGAACTTGTTTTCATGATTAGCTTGCCCACTCGATAAACCGAAAAGGGACAGCTAGCAGTCTAACAATTAAAACTTAATCATTAATTAATAATGACTAAAATGACTTTGTTTTGCTCTCCCCTTTTTAACGTTTCATATTGTTATGTATAAGAGGGTATTGATTTCCCCTTTTTGATATTTTGTTTGTGCATCTTGATTACAATCAGGCATGTAACTCTTTATCATCATTCATAAAATAATCCAGAATATACTCACTGCAAACTGTGAATGGCGTCATTGCTAAATGGCATAACTATCCTTAAATCAGCGAAGAAATTTTGCCACATACGTAATATTCTGGAAACCATGCTTGCATGTGCTCCTTCCGACTTTTAACCCGTGAATGCGCGTAGCGCAATGAAGGGGTTATCGGAGACGACGGTAAATTCACTCACTCGCTCGCTCGATATGATCCATCACTTAGATGTTAACTTTTTCCGCATGGTGATTAGCCAAACCCTAGGTAGTGTAATGGGTAAATGATGGGACAATAGAGCCGGAGGGAGCTGAAGGACGTGAGTTCGAGTCTCGCACAGGAAGGATGTTTTTTACTGGTCAAAAGTTGTTACATTTGATTTCCAGAAAAAAAACGCAATAATATATTTTATTACACGACTGAGACTGTCAGAGGGCCAATAACTAAAATCAACCAATCAGAATGCTCGATTGCCGGTCCAATATTCTCTAAGTATTGGACCGGGCATTGTCCCGCATGATCCCGCGCGATCCTCCCGCCGGCAGGAGTCGTGTAATAAATCTCTTATTAACCAAGCTTGCTCGGGACCGTACTGGGAGAATATCGGCCCTCGATCTTTTCTGTACGGACCTCGCTGCGCTCGGTCCGTACTGTCAAGACCTCGGGCCGATATTCTCCCAGTACGGCCCTCGCGCTTGGTCAATAAGATATATACATTACCGTTGGCATTTCGTATTCACGGGTTGCCTCGCAGGAGCCTTTGATCTCTTATAGAGCGGTTTTCAATTGAGTGTCAAAAGGATTCTGCGGTTGCTCTATTTTCGCATTGCTATGCTTTCAGTGTGAATGGCAAAAATATCTTGCGCCACTTTCTCGATCAGTCAGAAGTAAATTAACAAAAACCAATTGTGAGTTGCTCGCACACATTTTCCCGCACTTTGTGCCGGTTACATATGTTGGCTTCGAGTTGTGATTGGTTCATTGGATTGCCTGCGCCTTTTGTAATCCACCGTAGAAAAAAGATGGCAGCTGTTCATTTTACCACAATACCTTGCGGACCTAACACAGCACATAAGGCACAAAGAAAGCCAAATTTTCACAATATTTGTTCCAGTACTAAGGACAATGTGTAGACTAGGTTTGAAGATTTTATAACTTTTCTTTACATTTTTATGAACGTTGTTAAGGTTTTTGTGCGCTAAGAATTATGGGTAAATGTACCAGTCGCCATCTTTTTTCCCACCGAGGATTGTCCAGAGTGATTACTTTGGTTTTGGTTTTACGACACTCAAGTGAAAATCGCTCTGACTATAAATTTATTTTGTAGGTACACAGCAATACAAATGCACGAATAAGCATAAAATGTCCAAGAAATAATGAGTAAGATCAAAGTATTTGAAAGTCAACACACCATAAACATTGAGGAAGTCAATGCAGCGATCCACTATTATGCAGCCAATTTCCTTTGTCTCGTCACTAACGGCTGCGCGAGGCATGGACCCCTGACAAAATGGAGAAGCATTATACTCACTTGTATTTAGCAAATACAGTCAAAACTCTGTTGAGCGGTACCCTCCCAGAGTCCCTTAACAATTGCCCGTGCATCACTGTAAAGAAGGTCTCTATCAAACGGACATCTCTGTTAATAACCCTTTCACTTCCAGAGTCAGTTACGGAGACATAAAGTTGTTCTAACTTTTGAGTCTGTTGACGAAATCCTATGGTGTGACCATTCAAATGAAACCTCTTCAGCAGTACTTTTGTATGGTACCATTTGTTCTAACTTTTGAGTCTGTTGACGAAATCCTATGGTGTGACCATTCAAATGAAACCTCTTCAGCAGTACTTTTGTATGGTACCATTTGTTCTAACTTTTGAGTCTGTTGACGAAATCCTATGGTGTGACCATTCAAATGAAACCTCTTCAGCAGTACTTTTTCATGGTACCATTTGTTCTAACTTTTGAGTCTGTTGACAAAATCCTATGGTGTGACCATTCAAATGAAACCTCTTCAGCAGTACTTTTGCATGGTACCATTTGTTCTAACTTTTGAGTCTGTTGACGAAATCCTATGGTGTGACCATTCAAATGAAACCTCTTCAGCAGTACTTTTGCATGGTACCATTTGTTCTAACTTTTGAGTCTGTTGACGAAATCCTATGGTGTGACCATTCAAATGAAACCTCTTCAGCAGTACTTTTGCATGGTACCATTTGTTCTAACTTTTGAGTCTGTTGACGAAATCCTATGGTGTGACCATTCAAATGAAACCTCTTCAGCAGTACTTTTGCATGGTACCATTTGTTCTAACTTTTGAGTCTGTGGATGAAATCCTATGATGTGACCATTCAAATGAAACCTCTTCAGCAGTACTTTTGTATGGTACCATTTGTTCTAACTTTTGAGTCTGTTGACGAAATCCTATGGTGTGACCATTCAAATGAAACCTCTTCAGCAGTACTTTTTCATGGTACCATTTGTTCTAACTTTTGAGTCTGTTGATGAAATCCTATGGTGTGACCATTCAAATGAAACCTCTTCAGCAGTACTTTTGCATGGTATCATTTGTTCTAACTTTTGAGTCTGTTGACGAAATCCTATGGTGTTACCATTCAAATGAAACCTCTTCAGCAGTACTTTTTCATGGTACCATTTGTTCTAACTTTTGAGTCTGTGGATGAAATCCTATGGTGTGACCATTCAAATGAAACCTCTTCAGCAGTACTTTTGCATGGTACCATTTGTTCTAACTTTTGAGTCTGTTGATGAAATCCTATGGTGTGACCATTCAAATGAAACCTCTTCAGCAGTACTTTTGCATGGTACCATTTGTTCTAACTTTTGAGTCTGTTGATGAAATCCTATGGTGTGACCATTCAAATGAAACCTCTTCAGCAGTACTTTTGCATGGTATCATTTGTTCTAACTTTTGAGTCTGTTGACGAAATCCTATGGTGTTACCATTCAAATGAAACCTCTTCAGCAGTACTTTTTCATGGTACCATTTGTTCTAACTTTTGAGTCTGTTGACGAAATCCTATGGTGTTACCATTCAAATGAAACCTCTTTGGCAGTACTTTTGCATGGTATCATTTGTTCTAACTTTTGAGTCTGTTGACGAAATCCTATGGTGTTACCATTCAAATGAAACCTCTTCAGCAGTACTTTTGCATGGTACCATTTGTTCTAACTTTTGAGTCTGTTGATGAAATCCTATGATGTGACCATTCAAATGAAACCTCTTCAGCAGTACTTTTGCATGGTACCATTTGTTCTAACTTTTGAGTCTGTTGACGAAATCCTATGGTGTGACCATTCAAATGAAACCTCTTTGGCAGTACTTTTGCATGGTACCATTTTTTTTTAATATTTCGCAAAGTTAAATTTGGGATTTTTCTTGAATTTTGATGTTTGACGCTCTTGTTTTATACCTATATTTAATGGCCATATGAAATTTCATTTTCTTGCCTTTCATTCTTAATCATTTATTTTTGCTTTTTGTTAACGTTTTTACCTTATAAGTTATTACTGATATTTTCATGACAACGCAATTTTGCGATATTCAAAACGTTCTTCTGGTGAATAAGCGATATTAGTAGCCAAGCCTTCACGCTTTATTGTTTGAACCACACTCCAAGCCCAGTCTGTACTAAGTTTGCTTGGTTCAGTCCTTTACGCTATTTGCTACTGGTAAAATAGCTTTTCTAAATGGAGCTTGCACGAACAAGCACCCTAATTTTCGATTTCTAAGCCCCGTATTTAGTTTTCTAGTTCAAATGTATCCATTCTTTTCATGAATTGTTCAAGGACTCGAGCATCCGAGAACCGCCCACCTCCCCACAGCGATGATAACCACGCCAATTTGGAGCTCTAACTCCCCGTCACTTCAAGAATAGCCGATTTCCCATAACTTAACAATATCCCAGTGTGATTAAGGGTAGGGGCTCCGGTGATAATTAATTACTGTCATGCCTTATACTAATTAAGGGTTCAGCCTCTGACCTATTAAGTGTCTAGCCTGCAAGCAAGCTCTCTTGGGGACGAAACTACCTATATCCTTCTCCTCCCCCCATTCCTCACTTCACTTCACTCCTACTCGCAGGTTGTTAAGTGATCACTTGTCCATTCCCAAAGGGTGGCCACTTAAGGACGTTCGCGCGGAAATCTTCTGACATTGATTTTTTTTATAGAACTTTTGCTACAGCTAGGTAATGAGTTACTCATGTCAGAAATGCAAAAAAAAAATGGAGGGTCACCGACTTCGTTTCCGAGATAAGATATCTGAAAGGCGACCCTAATGTTGATAAATTGGACTTCCTTACTGGAATATGGCCCCAATATCTGTTCAATATTTGTTTGTCTAAATATATTGCCAATGAATCTCTAAAATGCAACTTTCTATGCAAAATATTATTTAATTATATGAGTAGGTCTGTCAAGCAAATTCGTTCAACTAGCGATGTCCCTTAAAGGAAATGTAATCCTCAAACGACAGCATTTGCAAACTCTGACAGCCGCAAGTTGACAGGATTCGATGTCGCGCGGGTAGAAAAATGGAAAAAATTTAACCTTCCTACTTTGATCTTTTGTTCATTTTTTCACAATCTGTCGAGAATTAGAAAAGAAAATTATGTATTAAAAAAAAAATGGGGTCACCGACAATCCAAGCGAGTTAAATCTAAGCAAAGTTAATGCAACGGCTACCAGCCATTTATGTGCTTAGATTTCTTCTCTTGCGCGTGCTCCTGCAGATGTAGAATGGCGTTGCGACCTTAATTGCGTGCGCAGTAAGGATGCGCATAAACAATTAGCGCGAATGTAGAGGTTTGACTGTATTCAATGACGTACAAAACCTTGCATACTATGAGTCAACTTACAAGATGTGACATTTTGGGTGCTTCAAGAAGTGCCAGCTTTGTAAGATAAACTGACAAATAAAGCACCACATCTGGCAAGGCACTGCTATCCTCCACAGCCTACAATGAAACAAAAAAGGACAGTGAGATATAGAGACCAATTTCCAAAGGTCACTGTCTTGAACCCCTTGTAAGCAGGAGACCAAGGTTTGATTCCTTCCCGGTGAACCATATTCCCGAAGAGTATGTTATATGGTGATTTTATATGTTTATTTATTTTCTAATTACCTTGTAAAATATGAAATATAAGACTCCATGTAGCTTCCTTGAGTGGAGAATCTGTGTCAACCCACCGAACTTCTCACTGAGTGGTTTCAGAGGCAGAAATGGAGGCCACAGTGGACCATTTGGAGGCGTCCCATTCTTACAAACACTGTAAGTTATAACAAATACACATCAACAGTACACTTAAAAGGACACTGTCCCGGCTGATGGAACGTGTTTTGATGATTATGGCCAGGAGCTTTCCTTAAGCTTCCTTTATTGTCTTGAAATATGAAGAACAAATTGTCAAAGGTGATGAAAGCAAAGAAATAGAGCAGTTTTTATTTGAGTGTCGAAAGTAATTACACGATTCCTTTGGTTTTGCATTGCTGCGCTTTTGTGATCTCGCGCCACTTTCTCGACCAATCAGAAGTAAAACCAAAACCAATCGTGACTTGCTCGCACGCGTTTCCCTGCGCTTGGAGCCGCCGACATGCAATTGCTTCGAGCTCTGATTGGTTGATTGGATTGTTTTCGACTGCTGTGATTGGTCAGAGTAATTACTTTGGTTTTGGTTTTACGACACTCAATTGAAAACCGCTGTATTAACTGAAGAGACAAAATGATGGCAAAAAAATTCAAAATTCTGTAAGAATGGCGATTTTGATTTCTTGACCACCTGTCACGATATCCTGCACTTCATCTCCAAACTCAATCTACTGCTTCTGCTTTGCTCTATAGAAATATTTGGCGATGTAACATGGAAGTAAGGGAAGTGAAATGTTGTTATTTCAGCAGGACAGTAAAAATCTCTTTGCCTGGCCCAGTCAGACCAGTCAGACCAGTCAACCCAGTCAACCCAGTCAGACCAGTCAACCCAGTCAGACCAGTCAACCCAGTCAGACCAGTCAACTCAGTCAGTTCACAAATGGACTGCCCCAATTTGAAGGGTTGGTTATGTACCAGTCCTTCAAATTCCTTCAATATTGTGCAAACCATTTTTAGAATGCGCCATTTTGAAGAATTTGTGGAACCAGCCTTTTCACCATAGGTATGTTCAGTAACAGATCAAATATATAACGCTTAATGTTAACAGCCTCGATCGGCTGTTAACATTAAGCCCGCGATATGTAGTGGTCAGCTGCCTCACCCATGGGGACAGCGTTGGAGGAATGGAAGGGTGAGGAGTTGGACGCAGGGGGTGGGGGGTCGGTGGAGCAAAACGCCAAGGAGTGGGGAAGGTCCGAATGTGTGCAGAATCTTTTATTTAGAGCATTTCATATTCACGAGTTTTCTCATAGAATCCTTTGATTTGAGTTCTTGCCACATTTTAAAATCATCTGCGCTCTTTAATTGAACAGACATGGCAGCTTAAATGTACCCACCAGGCTTTGTAGCGTTGCATAGATGACTGTACATCTTGACGCTGGACGGCTCTTAACAGCACATGAACAAAATCAAAGTCATTCTTCCAAACATTTTCTGAGGAAAAATAAAACTTTTATATTTTACTTTGTAATAGGACAGGGTTTTTTCTTTCTGGTTGTAACCGGCAAATTTAATAGCAATTCTTATTTATCAAGACAAAATATTGCTGATTCATTTGTACCATCATAATCACATAGCTTTTGGACAATCTTTTTGACAACCAACTGATATAGTGAGAAAAGTTCGTAGAACACATGCCTAACTGTAGATGATCAGTTCAATACTTGTACAGTTACGTATAAAAAAAAACAAGGACATTTTCTTCCACAAAAAAATTGGCCAACCAATTGCTGCTTGTTTGGGAAAATATCTACTGTTCTCAAAGTTAAGCTATAAAAGATTTCAGCAGAACACTAGAAAGAAAAATAGAAGCCCAATAAGAGCACTAAACAACAGGAATGAGAACAAAATGATAGGGCGACAGAATTTTGTCTCCTGTACAATTCTAAGAAACAATGATCTAGTGAGAAGGGAAACTTAAAGACCTAGTATTGTCCATTATGCTTCACACGCCTGAACGAGGCTTCTATTGTTCATAGGCACATGAAACATAAAGGACAATACTGGATGTTTAATATGTTTTAGAGAACCTTATGAACATGGAAGTACCGATGTATGAGCTCCTAAAAACAAGAATACCTTTAGGAACGTAAATGCCTTGCTGCATTAATCCACTCTCAAATCCAGGGCCTCTGTAATCAGCCAGCTTGGATAACAAATCAGATGCAAAAGATTACAACTTTACTATAATTATAACGCAAAACGCGTGTACACGCACACGTGGGAACCGGTGCCCACTTTATTGCCCGAGTACAAGGTGGCATGGCCACCGTGCCCGAATTCTAGTGTGGGTACTTGAAAACAAGGTGTGTTCACATTAGTGCACAGCGATAATCGTACTTGGGCACCGTGCTCGGGCAACAAGTGTGAACATACACTTAATTTCAAGGCTCAAAAAGTCCGTTCAACTTTTATCACCGGAAAGTACGATGTTCCCGCAGATAAGCCGCACCCCCAATTGAAATTGTTGAATGAATGTCACAGGCAGCTTTACCTCACTAAGTGTGCTTTCAAACTCCTGCGTGTTGTGCGATTGTCCTGGTTTATCAGGGATGTAGACATTGTCAAGGAAAATCATGTGTCTTCACGCTAAAATGTTTATTGTCAAATTTTATGCCAGAAAAATGAATACTGATTACTGGGTGTTGACCATTAATTCTATATAATTCTCGAAATTTTAATTGGAATGTAAATGGAAAGACTATTTTTTTTACCCGAAAACATTTGCCAATTTAGACTCGGTTCTAGGAGTTCCGAGTAAGTTCTCTGCAAACTCCAAAAAAGATTCGTTTTGATATGTTCCATTCCATTTACCCAAACTGTTGAATTAATCACTGTATAGGAATACCGTTATGATATGCAATCTCAACATAGCTTAATGGCTTCTATCAAATCAAGAAGACAGCAACATTTTGCGATAGTCTGTCAACTTCCTTAATACGTTTTTACCATCTGGTTGCATAAGTTAAAGTGACAAGAACGCTTTAATTGGCAAAATTTCTCAAAAAGATATAAGATCAACCAGCTGACTGTGTGTTTTGTCCCCCATACAAAGCTGAGCAACCATTTCCTGACGCAAGATTTCTTTCTCAGTGAGACCTGCAAAGAAAAATGATAAAAGCATCGTCTTAAACATAGCAAAGCTGACAACAAATTTTTTGCAGCAAAAACAGTAAGCCAAACAGGATGACAGAAAAAAAAATTAACGACCAAAATAATCTGAGATAATAAATTACATCTAATAAGATGACAATAACAAATAAAAATTAAATTAAATAACACTGCTTTTTACCCAAATGCAGTCGAGTGCTAAGAAGAGTTACAAGTAGCGTCAACATTCCTTCCACCATGGATACCTCTGTGTCAATGTCAAAACCAGGAGGACTGGACACTACTGGAGTGCCAAACTTAAACCAGTATCTTAGACTGAAACTGAAATGCAAAGAAATAACTACTTATCACATCGCTCGCCATTTAGCTGAACCTCAGCTTCCAGTAATGTGATATCACATTGCTCGCCAATCTACTGAGCCTCAGCTTCCAGCAATGTGATATCACATCGCTTTCCATTCGACTGAGCCTCGGCTTCCAGCAATGTGATATCACATCTCTTTCCATTTTACTGAGCCTCAGCTTCCAGCAATGTGATATCACATTGCTCTCCATTATACTGAGCCTCAGCTTCCAGCAATGTGATATCACATTGCTCGCCATTCTACTGAGCATCGGCTTCCAGCAATGTGATATCACATCTCTCTCCATTTTACTGAGCCTCAGCTTCCAGCAATGTGATATCACATCGCCCTCCATTTTAATGAGCCTCAGCTTCCAGCAATGTGATATCACATCGCCCTCCATTTTAATGAGCCTCAGCTTCCAGCAATGTGATATCACATCGCCCTCCATTTTAATGAGCCTCAGCTTCCAGCAATGTGATATCACATCGCTCTTCATTTTAATGAGCCTCAGCTTCCAGCAATGTGATATCACATTGCTCTCCATTCTACTGAGCCTCAGCTTCCAGAAATGTGTTGCTCCAGAAAACATCCATACCCCTCGCATATAAGGTTGTTTAGTTTGGAAACCCCTCCCCCCCCCCCCCCCCCCCCCCTTCCCCAACTCCATTAGCTTTTTAAAACGTTGCCTTTAGAGGCCGGCCCTCCGCTTTGGAATAATAGCTATTTGCCACAAGTCACAACAACAGTCCTCAAATTTCACATTTTCATTTAATAAAATAAACATTTCAGCATCACTTTTTGATCGAGTCCAGATAACAGGCATGCAGTACAAAACTGCTAGAGACTACATCGTTCTCCCAATGCCAATATTGATGAAACTGTAAGTACACAGGTTAAAAGTACTCTCATATCAGCTGCGTGCCATTTCTCACAACCAAAGTTGCAATACACTTGCTAATTCGTAAAACAACACTTCCTACAAAGACACTTGGCATGGGAAAAGCCTTCAGCGACAATAAATCAGCACTGCTTAATAATTTGCAAGACAATTTTGCAATACATATTACCAGTTGCGATGTATCTCACAACTTGGGAAATAAGGTCCACTACCTTCTTTTCCCATCACTGGAACAAAACCTTTCAATGCCAGACAGGTTATAAATAACTATATTTTTCACATATTCATATTCATATATTTCACTATCAATGGTTTATTACAATCACAAAATTGACTATCTATCCATGTGGCTTGGTAGCTCAGTGGATAGAGCATTGCACCAGTATCGCGAGGTCATGGGTTCGAATCCAGTTCAAGTGTGAATTTTTTTAGGTTGTTTTTTCAACTGCTTAAGTTGATAGCCAACACAAGGATTACAAATTTCACTCACATTTTCTGGCAGTGCTGTTCAAATGTACCTTGCAAGAAAGATTATCTTCTCCAAGAGCACATTTCGCTGAATCCACAATTACAGCTAACTGAACCTTCAAAATTAAGTTACAATACAGTGAATCAAACAAACCTCTCAATCATCGTGTCGATGAAAACGTCAGGATCCAAAAACATGGCGCAAACCTATGAGATAATGATTCTTCTATAAAGGCAGCAGGAAGTCAAGACTTACATGTAGATTGTACATTGTGATTTCTATGTTCTATTGTACATGAAAACATATTCACGAAAAGAGATGACGAATTTCCAGAATAGCCCCCCAAAAAATACCGTCAAACCTGTTTTAAGCAGTCACCCTTGGGGAATGGGTAACTGACTGCTCAATACGGATTTTAATACCTGTTTGATTCAGGCCTAGAAAGGAAATATCAAGGAAAGACTCGGAGATGAAGAAAGATCCATTGACAAAGCGTTTAAAAAGAAGATCTAGAATTATAGATTTTGTTTTGGCTAAGCACAAATGTACCGTAAATCCTCTAAACGCGTTTTGGAGGTCCTATTAGAGAGGGGGCCGGGCGTAATATAACTAAGCGAAACGCGATGTCATCCGAACTTCCTGCACTTGGATAAACGTCCATAAACCATACTTTCATTGATCAATGAAGTGTTATCATTCATGATTGCCATATTTGTCTTTAGTATCAGTCTGTGCCAGGTAATATTTCCCTAAAGCTCATTGTACTTTATGCGAATTTGTGCTCGGATTGGTACAGTAAAAACGGAATACAGTCTGTTGTTTATTGTTTTGGTTGCGAAAGAAAAGAGAGGGGGAGAGTGGTGGCTTAAAAAAGAGAGAGAGGGGGGGGGGGGGGGGGGTATTTTAGAGGGGGCTTAATAGAGGATATACAAAATTTAATGTATATTCACATGGTTTCTCTCAGCAAAGTGACCATGCATTTAACACAGGTTAAGACAATGAAGATAACTCATTGGCTAAAAGTTTTAAAAGCACTCACCTGTAACAGAAAAATATCCAAATCCTGCATTGAGTTACAGAAATGGCACTCGACATACAACCGAACTTGACTCCTAATCTGAGATCCATTGCGAACCCATCTGCCAGCACGGATTTCACAAATGGCAGCCTGTGAATTACAGATTTAGCATAAAAATGATATCCTTAGTCTTGTAACATAACATAAATACAA
This sequence comes from Dendrophyllia cribrosa, assembly GCA_024195265.1. Taxonomy (NCBI): domain Eukaryota; kingdom Metazoa; phylum Cnidaria; class Anthozoa; order Scleractinia; family Dendrophylliidae; genus Dendrophyllia; species Dendrophyllia cribrosa. Next base: position 37,625,001 of record JAJLRJ010000007.1, on the reverse strand, counting down.
TAATGAAAGTTGTTAGTTCGCCATTGCTAATTTGAAGCAGTACTCTATCAGTCTTCATGGGAATATATGCTTTTTGAAAATTTCATGCCTGTCTATGGCCTACTGACACGAATAAACAATTTTAAGTGCTCGCATTTGTTGCACTTTTTCGCCGCTAACCAAACTTGAACCAAATGTGCAAAAGGCCACGTTAACTGCAGGTATTCCTGGTTAGCCTAGTTTTCCACAAAACAAAGAGACCTTAAATGCAGTGTGCAAAAAGCCAGTTAACTCAGGTATTACTGGTTATTAGCCTGGTTTTCCAGAAAACAGGGAAACCAGGCTTGAACCCAGTGTGCAAAAAGCCTCATTGACCCCGGTATTCTTAGGAAGCCTGGTTTTTCAGGGAATCATGGCAACCAGGAGTCTCGGAGTCTCGTTTTTGTTTTTTCTTGCAAGGTCTTGGAATCTCGCGGACACTTTTGTCAACCTCAAGCACTCGGAATTTTGGCTGATCAAACTCGAATTTATTTTACAAAAAATATCGCTTTTGGTCACTAAAATATACAAATACAAGTAAAAACATTCAAGACCACATAGCAGGAGATTAGTATAAAGTCACTCCGCTGTTTCCTTCCTAGGGGGGGGTCTGGGAGTATTGTCCCCCAGGAAATTTTGAAAAATTAAAGCCTCTTAGAGGTGTTTTTTGAGTTTCTAAGCAGCAATATTAAACCCTTTAGTCTAATACCGTACGAACGTTTTAATGTTTGGAGAAACGTCGAGCATCGTACCAGGCTGTACAGAAAAACGTCTAGAAGACTAGTCTAATACCGTGCAAACGTATTTATAGCCTGGAGAAGACAAGACTTAAATACCGTACGCGTACGGCAAACGAACGTACTAACCAGTGACTAACATATAAAGAAACATCGAAAAGACGAGACGTTTATCGTACGAACGTTATAACAAACGGAGGAACACTGTTCTAGAAGACTAGTCTAATACCGTAGGTACGTATTTACGTATGGGAAATGTAGAGAAGACTTTACCGTACGAACATACTAACGAGTAAAGGACATCGAAGAGACAATAATTACCATTAGGAATGTGCTAACGTATAAACGTAGTTAATTAACTATGGTATAAAGCAGCGTATAAAGAAACGTCGAAAATGCAATACTTATAATAACTGTAAGAATGTACTAAAAGTAAACTGAGTACGAAAAAACGTCTACATGTAGAAGAAAAGTTGAATATCAGTGTAGGTACTAACGTGCGAAAAACTGCGAAGAAATGTCGAGAAGACGACTTATAAATTGAAAAACGTTCAATGACAGAGCGCGTGTCGTAATAGGCCGTATTTTGTTGTTTGATAGGTGACCAAGAGCAGTTCAGTTAGAATCAGATATTTTTGGCACCGAGTCTCAGGCTCGGTTTTTTCCCGCATTGGGTCTCGGGTTTGGATTTTATAACGTAGCTGCAGCCTCGGTCTCGGATTTTGAAACAAGGGTCTCAGCGTCTCGGATTTACCGTTCACCAACCCTTTCGTTCGCGAGTGATTTTCAACCTCCAGGCATTCCACGCGTCTTTTGGCAATGAGCCTGGATACTAGTTTTGTTTTTACACTGATTTGTATCGGTTGAAATGTGAATGCCCTCCGTCCAAAACATGTAGAAATCACTGTAACACGACAAAACTAGTATCCAGGCTCGTCAACAAAAAACACGTGGAATGCCTGGCGTGTTTTTCTCGATGTTTAGGAAAAAAACTGCCCCAAAATCATCATTCTCTTCGGCTTTTATGTTTGTGAGGAAGATAAGCAGCTGCTTTCTCGCTAACATTGGCCAATTTTTTTCAGTTTTATGCGGAAAATGCTCTGAAGATGCGGATGTTAGGGAATAATGCGGATCCGCACTGCACCGCATCCTGTCAGATGCTCTGCTCTTGACATTTTCAGAAATGCCCACTGCTCCTTGCTGTTTTAGTCTATACAAAACAGAGGGCTGGTGAGACAAGAATCTATTTCTTAGTAACAGTAGCTTTGAGAATTTTTTTTTTACCTGAATGTGAAATAAATCTTCACAAATGCTTCTCAGCAACTGATGTGAAGGAATCACTTGTTCCAGAGGGATATCAAAATGAGACACAGCCTAGTAATGAAAACATCATGAAATGAATACTTTATTACACTCCCAAATCACGACAAGTGCTCTCACAGATACCCTGTTTTACAGGGGCAGTGTCACAGAGATTTAATGTCATTTTTAAAACAAATTAAACCGAAACCGAAAAATAATGGTTCAGTTTTGTGATAAAATACACTGTGCCACCCTTGTATAACAAAACTGTTGATGAATGTCTGTAGTCATTGACTAACTGGGTCTCAATGAAATTCAAACTTCAAAAAAGTTTGGCCTTACGCGTTTAAAGTTCTCACATTTTCATTTCTAAAATGATCTAGAACAGACCATGATTTGTTTTTTTTTTTTCGAGAATTGGTTGATTTCTTTCTATTGGTGTTTTTAATAAGTATTATTTAATTTTTGTAAAAATGTAAAATGTATTGCAGCATGGCTTTAACCAAAAAAGGTTAAATTCCTCATGACACTGTCCTTTAACCCTTTCACTACTCCCAAGAGTGCTAAACATCAAAATTCAAGAAAAATCCCAAATTACATTGTAAAATTTAATATTGAAAAACAAATGATACCATGCAAAAGTACTGCTGAAGAGGTTTCATTTGAATGGTCACACCATAGGATTTCATCAACAGACTCAAAAGTTAGAACAAATGGTACCATGCAAAAGTACTGCTGAAGAGGTTTCATTTGAATGGTCACACCATAGGATTTCATCCACAGACTCAAAAGTTAGAACAAATGGTACCATGCAAAAGTACTGCTGAAGAGGTTTCATTTGAATGGTCGCACCATAGGATTTCATCCACAAACTCAAAAGTTAGAACAAATGGTACCATGCAAAAGTACTGCTGAAGAGGTTTCATTTGAATGGTCACACCATAGGATTTCATCCACAGACTCAAAAGTTAGAACACTACAGTACATGTCTCCATTATTGACTCTGGGAGTGAAAGGGTTAATAATTGAAGGGCTTCCGGCAAGAACGTTCTAAGTATGTTTTTTCGCAACTTTCACTAAAATTGTATATTTAGGCCTTTAAAAGCACAGTTTTGTCAAATTAATGATTTATTTTTGTTAAGATACTTAAAACAGATCCAAAATGGGGAAGAAAATCCACATCTTTGAGAGAATGTTTTGGGCCTTAGTACACCCTATGTATCTTTTCAAGATAAAATTTTCTGTTTGAAGATAGATTTGTTGACCTGGTTGAAATCCTTTCAGTCATATTTACATCATCTAGTCATAATTTTGGCAAGTGAGTCCCTTTTGAGGCCAAAAATCCATGATTTCAGTGAAAATTTTCCAACAAAGTACTTAGGACGTTCTTGCCGGGAGCCCTTCAATTGTTAAAAGGATAACATTGGTGCAATGAGCTTACCAGACTTATAAAAGCAGCAAGATGACGATGGAGAGGCAGATGAAATGTAACTTCTCCTCGCTGAGGCTGCAAGGAAAGAAAACAATTAGCATAGATTTACCCCAAAATATAATTATTTTGAAATGGCTTGTCAAGAATATTTTCAATTACACTTATTAGTGATAGTCACTATACTCGGCGAAATGGGTAGGATTTGGGTGTGTCCTTTTAAGCAAAACTGGAGGAGCAAACAGTTTTAGAGATCATTATTTTATTACTTTAATTAAAGTTTATAAGGTACATGTAGCTGCATCAGAAAGGAAGAAACTGTTTGAAAAGAAAGAACAAACAGGCTTTCATGTTTAACCTTTTCATTACCTGAACATTGATAGCAACAAGTTGTATGTTTGATCACACATTGATATGTAATGATGGATTTCCGCTGTGACATAATTTTTTTACCTTTGTACGGACATAATTTTCTTTGGCTTTACATGCGTAAATAATAAGAGATAATGTGTAAAAATATTGAGCACAGTTCAACTTTTTACGTTTAAGTGAGCTGTCCATAGCTCACCCGTCTTTTTTCATTTATGCATGCAAAACCAACTAAAATTGTGTTCGATACGTGAGTAGAAATTCAGGTCTAAGGATAAATTTTGATGTTGACAAAGCTCACTCTTCTTATACTTGCATTACCATCGACCATGAAGAAAGAGAGAGAGTCGCAAATTAGCAACTAACAAGGGGGTACATCAGGTTGGTAAAAATATATTATTTGGTTATTCTTCATAATATTTCATGTCCAAAGACGTTGTTTAACTCAGGGTCATAACCATGATATTGTGTGGCCTTCTTTGTTTGTCAATAACCTCAGTATTGACCTAGTCAGTACAATACAGCATGCACTCACCTTACTGTCCACCTTCTTGTACCATCTCTCAAGAGCTTCTACACTTCCACTAATCATGTTTTGAACACATTGGATATTTTTCTGCCAGCAGCAATAATATAACTTAAGTAAAGTAGGCTACAATCCACAAATGAAAACAAAACTTCATATCCTTCATTTACTAGTATAGTGCAAACACAAACAAACAACTTTCAGATCTTCAGAGAAAGAGTTGAGGCTAATGTTAACATTTTATTTCAAACAGACATCTCTATAATTTGAGTTGTCTGGCAATGTGTAAACTTAACACCCTACATACAGACGAAACATTGGGAAAAAAACATTAAACCTTAAAATAAATGATACAACACAATAACTCATGCCCGCTTCCCAATCAGTATCACATTTTTTTAAAATATTATAAACATTGACTTTCACACATTTACATGTACCAGTAACTTTTGTTATTTTTTAAATTGTTTTAATTATGTATGCACATTGGCATTCTCCACGTTTTCTATCCGTTGAAGACAACAGGACAGTTGTCGAAAGCTAATACATTGTGTTGTATTAAAATTTATAACCATGATAGAACGTTTTGGTTTTTTCATTTTTAATTATGAATCCTGGTTAGGGATCTTCAATTTTCTTAAATAAGATCTGTTAGCATTCCATTTACTGGCATTTAAGATACATTAATTTTCTTCTTAAAAGATTTTCAAAGAATGATTTTGGGTATACTTAGGTTTTAATTACTGTATGTGCAATTTACCCGAGAACACAAGAAATTTGTATCATTCATGGCGTAAACTTTGTACCCTGAGCTCAACGTTTTTTAAATCAGGTGTAAACTACCGCAGAAGCAGTCTGTAATGTGTCACGTTCCATTCCCAGTCCTCGGAGAAGGCTGTGTAACATGTGTCTGTCTTTGTCACTACAGGTAAATTATGCCACTCAAACACAGACACACATCTACCACATTTACTACTTTTAGTAATCTACACCATGTTAATTATGCTTTATGGTGTTATGGGGAGGTCAGTGAAACATTACTACTGACAACTGGGCTGCATCCTGCCAGATCCAGTTCTTACATGAGGCTTTGTTCTAGAAAAACTTTAAATTAGTTTTGTCCAAAGATTGTTTACAATATTTGACCCCACAAGCACTGGCTCCTTATGCTATAACCATTTAATGAGAGAAACATTTGATATTAGCATTGATACATAGATCAAGAACACTCTGTTCAGATTATAAAACCATTAATCAAGCTACACACAAACATATAATTTATTGCAGCGGAAAGAACAGCAAAATGTCTTCTTATCAGTGGGCATCTGTATAATTGCTGTGTGTAAGATATCTCGAAATGTGCTCTCTTCCGAGCGGTACTGTACTACTACAATAAGATAATAAACGTACCAGTGATATGCAAGCATTTACTAAGCTCCACAGAGGGGAAGATGCAGCTTCCAGCTCCACCGAGAATGCTGTGTAATATGTGTTTGGCTCAAACTCTATATGTCTGAGCAGTTTGCGGCTGTTTAAATTCATTCCTGGTTAAAAGAATAAAGCACAATAACTTAAAACCACATATTAAATACAGTGAGAACATGCAGAAAAGAAACTGCAGATTAAGAACCTCCGGGCTGTAATTGGACCAATTAAGCCCCTCATACATGTACATATGTTGTAGTTTAAAATGATCTCAGGTTAAAATGATTTTAAACCAGTTTGATTTGTACTTTTCTTTGTCTTAGAATTATGGTAATGAATCTGGAACAAAAGAAAATCAAAACTAAACCAGTTTAATATCATTTTGACCTAAGATAATTCATTTTCAACTACAACATACATGTATACACTGTAAGAACCACTTTAGACTGACAAATGAAGCAGGTTCTTATTCGAAAATTTACTAAAGCTAAGAAAACACTGGTGTGCATTAAGGGCCATTGAAAACATACAGTAGAATAAAAAAAATTATTGTACAGTTCAGGTTTATTAATTTTTAGTGTGATTATTCGACCTGTCGGAGTCAATAATTCACTAATTATGGTACAATAGCAAGTCTCTTATAGTTGCTGCCATTTAGTCATTTTCAAATTCTGAAGGCTTTCCTGCAGAAAGGGCCTGTATCGCATTTTGGGCTGATTGTCATTTTTTGCAGGATCGAGCTAATTTTTGGCTGACTGACTTGTTTTAACATAACAAACATCGTTCCTTAACCCATTCACTCCTGAGAATTTTTACGTTTTTGAGCGATTTTCTGCATTCACACGCCCCATAGGATTTCGTGACTCCATATTTGAAGTTACCATTGAAAGTGCTGCTGTTCTAAAACACTGAAGGCTCGAGTTTACTGAAAACGTCATTGTGACGATCTCATTTTGCTTCGTTGATTTGCAATAAAGGGTCCAATATGAATTATCTACGATTTTTGGTAAGTTCACAGCCATTTTTCATCTTTAGTAGCTGCCTGGTGAGCATCATTAAGCTTGGAGGTAGTTCAGAGTCCACTTCTCAATGAAGCGAGTTAGTTGTTGTACTTCGTTTACGAATTTGGCTCGTTGCTCGTTGAACTGGAAAAATGGCCGCCTGGAAACGAAGCAGCTTTGGGACTCGACTCTGGATGAATTTCTCGACCTACCGCGGCATATTTTGGAAGTTGCGACCACAGGAGAACACAACAAGCGCGAAATTTCGGCGGTGGGTCGGAGTGGCTGTGGACTTAGTATAAATATGAAATGTGTGCGGAAAGAAACGAACGCTGTCAAAATTCTTGGCCATTTCCCAGCATGCAGTGCGGTGGTGATATTGAAAATTGAGGCAAGGTCAGTATGCATTAGAACGAGAGGCTAGAGCTCGGCCCGAGCAACGAATAAGAGCAAAAAAATTCACTGCTAAGCTAGGACTAGGACTGAATTTTGCTGTGAATGTTGACTTTTGGGTTTGCCATGATGATTTGAATAAAAAAAACTAAAGGCAAAAACGTGATTTTTGTTGTTTTTCTATGACGTTAAAAAGGGTCATTTTTGTTATTGTCCAAATTCAAACGCTGATATTCTGCAAAAATCGCTGACTTTTTTGTGTTTATTGGGTATCTCAATTTGAGGACTTTCTAGTCAATGCTCAGAACTGCTAGTTAGGGCAATGTTCGCGCGATTGAGAAAGTTGCAATTTTTTAAAGCAGTGGAGTATTGTACGGCCGGTTTTGGCCGGTGTAGGAGCGAATGGGTTAAACAAAAAAATTATTTTTCTTACTGTTGATAGTTTTGATTCTTAAACCACTCAAACAAAAAACTCTTAAGACCAGCAACATGTCATCACTATTTTATTGGAAACCAGGCATATGCATCAAGATCTGGGGGGGGAGGGTACTAGTTGTAGGGCAATATTTAGTACAAAGGTGAAAGTTGCATAAAAGCCAACTTCAAGGGGTGGTGATTTTAAAAACTAGACACGAAAGGTGGAGTTAGAACAGCTAGTGATAGTTAGTAGTCGAGGGTCAGTTCATCTAGGGTGATCAAGTTTGATACTATTGCCTATCACGTGACCTGGCCAACCCTAAACCTGGGACCTAACCCTAAGTTAGGCATGGTCCTGAGCTAAGTTACCCCCTACCCTAGAAATTGTTCTAACCCTAGAATCTTAACTCTAACCCTAGATTTGAACTATCCTTAACCCTAGCTTTTGCCGGGGGGTGTCAAAAGCCCTGGTCACGTGACCGCCATTTTTCTTAATTAAACAAAAAAATTATTTTTCTTACTGTTGATAGTTTTGATTCTTAAACCACTCAAACAAAAAACTCTTAAGACCAGCAACATGTCATCACTATTTTATTGGAAACCAGGCATATGCATCAAGATCTGGGGGGGGAGGGTACTACAATCGTTTGCAAAATACCTTCGACCACCCTATATTTTAATTGACTTTTTAACAATTTTCAGTCTACATTGCTGATGTTCGCTTCCCCCGGGCCCCCAATAACAATGTTGGATCTAAACTTTGGAACCCAAATCAATCTTCATGCGGTTGGCAAGCCCCCGGTATCTCCAATCACAACCCAACATTGATATAGGGGGTGGGAAGGGGGGAGGGGGTTAATGCACTACAAAATTAACCAAAATTTAGTCAAGTGGTCGAAGGTTTTTGATAACGATTGTCCGAAGTATTTTTCTTAACACAAGCTTTTAACTAGCGAACACGGTATTTCACACTATGTTATAGGTCTAAACTAAAACATACAATAATCGTCGAGTGCGAAAGTGTATGATAGTGTAGGTAAATACGTCAAAAATAGTACAATCTATACAACGGTAATGTCGTAGGTGAGAAAATTATATGTATGTCGTCGAATATACTATATTCTGAAACAAAAATATATGTCAAATGCTGGAAATAACATCTCTCTGAAACGTTACCGAACAGGCTAAGCCTATATTTTAGGATTAAAAATATTAAAACAATGTTACTACGTCACGAGCAACACGTCGCGCGCAGAAAATGACATAACAATGAGCGCGCGCGCTCACCACTAATACTTGAGCAAACATGGTGTACAGAAAAGGAATTACAGAAAAAACAAAAGCTTTGGCATATGTTCTGAGGGAGAACGGCTACAGCTACAGTCAAATTGCAAAGAAATGCCAAATTTCAAGGACATCTGCTATCGAATATTCGCATAGACGCAGCACTATGCCTAAAAAGAAGACAAAAAGTCTAAAAACAAAACGACCTCAAGGAAGGCCAAAAAAACTGAGCGAAAGAGACAGACGCCATCTAATTCGTTCAGTCCATACACTGAGGAAGATCAATCCCAATTTTACCATCAAAAAACTCGTGGAATTTGCTGGAATGGACTTTAAACAAGTCAGTTACTGCACGTATGTTCGCGCGTTACACGACGAAAAGTATGGGTACAGGCAGACTAGGAAAAAGGGTGTACTCAGTGAGGCAGACAAGAAAAAGCGATTAGCATTTGCGAAAAAATGCAAGAACATTCTGAAAACGGAGCCCAAATTTTTCAGTGAAACAGTAAAAATTTATTTAGATGGGGTATCGTTTGTATTTAAAACAAACCCTTTTGGAGAAGCAATGAGACCTAAAGCTCGCGTATGGCGAAAGCCAAATGAAGGACTTGATATAACAAGCAAAGGGTCCAAGGACTTAGCCGGAGGCAAGAGACTACACCTTATGGTAGGCATAGCCTACGAGAAAGGTGTGGTTATTTGTGAGCCATATCAGCACATGAATGGCGAATATTTTTCTACCTTTGTGTACGACGAGCTACATAAATGTTTTGAAACGTTGAATGCTGACAGTCCTTGGATGTTTTTAATGGATAATGATCCATCACAAACCAGCAAGGTAGCTATAGATTCTATAGACGATATTGGAGCAGAATTGTTTACTATTCCACCGCGTTCACCCGATGTCAATGTAATTGAGAACTTATTTAATGTTTTTAAGAGGCAGCTAGATAATGATGCCATTTCAAGAAACATAACAAAAGAAACATTTTCGAATTTTAAAGAGCGAGTGCTGAATACGCTCAAAGAGACTGATATATCGTATATAAACTCTTTAATCGATAGTTTTCCTAAAAGAATCGATGCTATTATAACAAGAAAAGGTGGACGTACAAAGTATTAAAGCAAAATAAACGAATATTTTTGTACACGGCAAAACATGTCTTTGGGGGGAGGGCTGGTGTGTTTGTGTCCTTCTCACGATTCTCATGCACGGTGCTCGGTGATTATTGTTAATTTCTCACGATTACTTTCTCATATGACTGCATGTTAACTCTCCTTAGAGAGAAATAATAAGGATAATCATGTTAGGAATGCCAAAGTTAATTTTTGGACGGTAAATAAACTACATTTCAACGGTTCTCGCTTTTTGGTGACATAAAAAGATTCAGTGACATATATTCTTTGTTTCGTCGTCACGCTGAGAATCGTCAATTATGTACAGCTACGGCAAATTACAAACAGTAATTAGCTTAGATAATGTTTGTCTTTAGTAGTATATTATGTAATAATACCATGAAATGCTAAATGTTTAACGTGGATGGAGCTATTTGAGTTTATAGGCGAGCATCGTGGAATTATAGTAGCGTGACACGGCGTGACATTTAGCTGCTGGAGCTCTTGTTGCTCAATATGAATTCTGCGAAGCAGCGTTTACATGGCCGTAATTCTTTGCGTTCACTTTCTTTCACTTGATACGTGAACTGGAAAGCTCGCCAGCGTACTGCCATCATCTGGGTATTCGTGGTGTCTATGGTACCTCCTCTGACAAGAGTAATAGGAGCGTCAGTGGTGGCGAAGAAAGGGGTGTCTTTGTCAAAGACAACATCCTTGTTTTGGAAATTCTTTGGTGTCGCTAAGTGCATGGTATCCCCTTCCAGTATCTGTAGCAAATCTGCCCACGCAATTATTGAAGGAGACCACCGGAAGTCGTTTAGAAGGATTATTTCTGCATTTTCTGCACCAACCCACGCGAATGTACCAGATGCAGGATTTACAAACGCTTTGTATATTTCCTTGAGGGGTGCTACCATGAAGGTTTTCCCACAATTAGACGGCCCGTGTATGTATATATTTCTATATTTCCCACGACCAAAACGCAGAGCGTTGAAAATGGCATTGCAGTAGAAGGTAACATCAATACCATTCTTGGAGAGTAGCTCCAAAGCAGCGCTAAGCCATTGCTTATCGCACCCAGGTACACAAACTTCTGCTAGCTGCTCTTGGAGTATTTGAATGCGGTCTTTCTTCGAACGATTTACTGCACTTTCAGCCCCATCGAACTCCTCAGCTAACGATAACGCATCGTTCACTACACGATATCCTCTGTTAGCTATGAACTCAGCTAAATTTAGCTTGCCGTTTCTTCTTTGGCTCTCTGCCAATGCTAATAGGTCTGTGCGTGTTTTAATCTTCTTTTCTCTTATGATTTGAACAACTTCAAATACGCTTAGTCTTTCTTTTTTCTTTTTCTTGGTAGCACTTGCTTTAGCTCCTTGCACTTTGCCCTGCCTTTTTTTAGTTGCCTGTGTGGTTTTTGGGGGTTCACTGTCTTTCAAATCTGCATGTCCCTGGGAATGTACAGGACTTGTATCTTGTTTGGTAACGTACTTGTACGCCGTGAAGTAATTGCTGTGCTTATCACTGAAATTCACCCTGATGTTATGCCGAGATTGTAGTTCTCTCCTGACTTGTAACCACCTACACTTCTTATCGAGCTTCAAAGCCATGTGGTAATGCCAAGCATTATCGTTTTCTTCATCATTCTCGTGAGGTTCTTTGCTTACAACCCATTGAACAATGGTGCTTTCGGTGACCCTATGCCAAGTATCAGCCACAACACGAGCAAAACTTTCTCTGGATGGTACAATAGACTCGTCTGCCCTGCTATACGTAATAAGATACACCGTTCTCTGTTGACCTAAACCTTCTTTACTCATGATTACATGTGAACAAACTGAACATAATATGAAAACTAACAGATAAAGGCTGTATATATCCCAGCATGCTTCATTACACAGGGATCCCACAAATGAGATAAAAGTTAAATACTTGGTTGAATTCGCTTGATATTGATTATTTTTCAATTAATTATATGTCTGTGTTGCTTTAAAAAAAATAATTTCAAAATTATTACCGAATAAAAACGATTATTGTACACTTCGGTATATTACCTGGGGTTAATGTTAGAAAATGACGTCATTTCACATAAAATGCCGAATATTTCATGTCTATAGGGATATAGCTAAAAAAAAATTTGGTCAATACTGTCAACATAGCCTATCAATACATATATGTTTGTAACGTCTTCTTATAAACAACGCTTTGCGAATTCTCTCTCAGACAATCGTTTGCAAAATACCTTCGACCACCCTATATTTTAATTGACTTTTTAACAATTTTCAGTCTACATTGCTGATGTTCGCTTCCCCCGGGCCCCCAATAACAATGTTGGATCTAAACTTTGGAACCCAAATCAATCTTCATGCGGTTGGCAAGCCCCCGGTATCTCCAATCACAACCCAACATTGATATAGGGGGTGGGAAGGGGGGAGGGGGTTAATGCACTACAAAATTAACCAAAATTTAGTCAAGTGGTCGAAGGTTTTTGATAACGATTGTAGTTGTAGGGCAATATTTAGTACAAAGGTGAAAGTTGCATAAAAGCCAACTTCAAGGGGTGGTGATTTTAAAAACTAGACACGAAAGGTGGAGTTAGAACAGCTAGTGATAGTTAGAAGTCGAGGGTCAGTTCATCTAGGGTGATCAAGTTTGATACTATTGCCTATCACGTGACCTGGCCAACCCTAAACCTGGGACCTAACCCTAAGTTAGGCATGGTCCTGAGCTAAGTTACCCCCTACCCTAGAAATTGTTCTAACCCTAGAATCTTAACTCTAACACTAGATTTGAACTATCCTTAACCCTAGCTTTTGCCGGGGGGTGTCAAAAGCCCTGGTCACGTGACCGCCATTTTTCTTAATTAAACAAAAAAATTATTTTTCTTACTGTTGATAGTTTTGATTCTTAAACCACTCAAACAAAAAACTCTTAAGACCAGCAACATGTCATCACTATTTTATTGGAAACCAGGCATATGCATCAAGATCTGGGGGGGGAGGGTACTAGTTGTAGGGCAATATTTAGTACAAAGGTGAAAGTTGCATAAAAGCCAACTTCAAGGGGTGGTGATTTTAAAAACTAGACAAGAAAGGTGGAGTTAGAACAGCTAGTGATAGTTAGTAGTCGAGGGTCAGTTCATCTAGGGTGATCAAGTTTGATACCATTGCCTATCACGTGACCTGGCCAACCCTAAACCTGGGACCTAACCCTAAGTTAGGCATGGTCCTGAGCTAAGTTACCCCCTACCCTAGAAATTGTTCTAACCCTAGAATCTTAACTCTAACCCTAGATTTGAACTATCCTTAACCCTAGCTTTTGCCGGGGGGTGTCAAAAGCCCTGGTCACGTGACCGCCATTTTTCTTAATTAACCCATTCACTCCTGAGAATTTTTACGTTTTTGAGCGATTTTCTGCATTCACACGCCCCATAGGATTTCGTGACTCCATATTTGAAGTTACCATTGAAAGTGCTGCTGTTCTAAAACACTGAAGGCTCGAGTTTACTGAAAACGTCATTGTGACGATCTCATTTTGCTTCGTTGATTTGCAATAAAGGGTCCAATATGAATTATCTACGATTTTTGGTAAGTTCACAGCCATTTTTCATCTTTAGTAGCTGCCTGGTGAGCATCATTAAGCTTGGAGGTAGTTCAGAGTCCACTTCTCAATGAAGCGAGTTAGTTGTTGTACTTCGTTTACGAATTTGGCTCGTTGCTCGTTGAACTGGAAAAATGGCCGCCTGGAAACGAAGCAGCTTTGGGACTCGACTCTGGATGAATTTTTCGACCTACCGCGGCATATTTTGGAAGTTGCGACCACAGGAGAACACAACAAGCGCGAAATTTCGGCAGTGGGTCGGAGTGGCTGTGGACTTAGTATAAATATGAAATGTGTGTATTTTTTTTTTGCTGATTTGCACCTTGTTTTCGAGAAATAAATTTATTTGCATGGCTTTCCAAAGACGCCACTGCTCTATACAGCCAATAACATCATGGCTAAACTGACCAATGGCAGCAATAACCAGATGTACATGTATATATCATCAACTGACGATTCACAATTCACATGACTCTGATGATGACTTCCACTCAGGTTGTCAAAACGTCAGTCAACATCAACAACAACAGTTCTTTTCAGAACTACACTAACCCGGACAATCACAACCAATAGACTAATAATTATTATAAAAATTTTTTAATATATATTTTTTAATAATTTTTTTATTATTTTTTTAATAATTTTTTTAATAATTTAATTTAATAATTTAATTTAATTTAATAATTTAATTTAATATATTTTTTTTTAATAATTTAATTTAATTTAATAATAATTTTTTTAATAATTTTTTTATTATTTTTTTATTATTATTTTATTTTTCTATTTTTTTTTAATATACCGTATTTTCTCAATTAAACTCCCCCGGTGTTTATTTCAAACTTGGCCTTGTGGACCCGGCGTTTCTTTGAATCGGCAGTTTTTTCTCGCCCGCCATTTTTTTAAAAAGGGTTATTATTCATTTTTCTTGGCAGCCGTGTACCTTGCCCTTAAATCTTAAGTTTATTATACAACAAATAAACGTTTGAGGGGCTTACTTACAACTTCCTCTATTATACCCGGCGTTTATTCGGGGCCCGGCGTTTAATCGAGAAAATACGGTATATTTTTTTTTAATATATATTTTTTTAATATATATTTTAAATATATATTACACATTGTAGAAGGGTCCCGATGCAATGCAATTTAAACAAACTCACCAGTCAAGTGCCCAATAAATTTCATCCACTGTTTAATGAGATAAGGATTCTGCATAAACATCTCGGAGATCGTCTTGTGTGACAGAACATTGATGAAGTCGCTTACTATAGGCCAGTAACAGTGATTGTTCAAGGCACTGCCATCGCAATTTACTACATCATGGCTTGAAACCACGTCTGTATACAAAAAAGGTCATTGTTACGTGTAATTCTCAGAGGGACGAGGAGGGAGGGAGGGAGAGTGGGGGCTTGGGGGGTCTTAAAGGAGCTACTGTGTGTCATGGGGATTTCAAGGTTTCTGGGTCAAAACTACATGTACCCCCAAATTAAAACTACCAGTAAGTACCTTGTCATACACGGAATGCTAATAGAACACTACTTAAGAGGAAGATATTAAGTGAAATTTCTGAGAGAAAATAAACCATAATCAGTGTTTTGGCAAGTTTTCCAAGACACAAGTGATAAAATTGAAAAAAATTGGGCTCAAGATGCAATCCACTTCCATCCTAGCCATCTGCAGCCTAAGACACTTATTTATTTTTACTCTTTAGAGCACTAGCAGAATAATTCTAAACAAAAGTGGACTCCTATTTTGGCATTTTCACTGATATACATGTAAAGATGTATCTCTAAAGTTAAATCAAAAAGTAATTAATTAATATTTTCACAATTCTCTTTCTTATATTTTGATCACTTGTTTTTCCTTTTTGTTTCTTCTTTTTTTTCTATTGTTTGATCCTTTCTTTTTATTTTAACAAATCAGTGTGTGTAGCGATTTCTAATCATGTAATTAATTTCACTGGCCTGCCTAGATTAGCTTTTGCTACCTGCAGGCCAGTATTATAAACTCTATAATAACTAACTAATAAAGATTTTTGTTGTTGTTAAAAAAAAAAGATGTCTTTTAAAGTAACACTGAAAATGGTGTCATAGCCCCTTAAAGTTTTTTCAAGGAAAGTATGAAATAGAACTGGAATTGGGGGGGGGGGGGGGGGGGGGGGGTCAGGAGGTGGTTTTTGGGAGGGGGGTATGGAAGTTTTAAAACAAAAAAAAACTTCCGTGGGGGAGGAAAGGATTTTCTCCGGAACAAAACATTATTTTTTTTCTTTATTTAGCACATACACCTGTCAATGGAGATCAACTAATCTAGGAACACTGTAAGTTTCTAAGTATGGGAGTTGACTAACACTTCTTAAGTGACCCCAGGGTTTAGAACTGTACAGTACACGTTATGTTACTTTGGGAGTTGTGATTGGTGGATTTCTATTCATTTTGTCCATTTTTGTTTTCAGGGATCCAATGTTTGTTGCAACAATTATGATTGATGCAGTGTAAAACATAAACCTTAGATGGAATTTAAAGGGAGGGTTTCACGGTTCGGCGCATGTGCAAGCTGTGGCGTAAGCCATTTAAGACTCATTTAAATTCATTATTTAGACCAATCGGAAGCGAGTAAATAACTCTGACGGGAAATTTGCCTGTGAAAATGTCGCTGATTGAATGGATGATTATACATACCAATGTGTGCCAGGAAAGCCACCAGAGCGTAGAATAAATCCTTCGGGTCAAAGGTTTTATTCAGTGTTGACTTTGTCGGTGTAATCCGTTGAAATTTTCTGTGAATTTTGGTCATCCTTCGCTTTATTTGGACTTATTATAGTATGTGATTATTGAAGTAAATGTGATTGGTTTTTTAACCGATAAAATTGGCAAGTAAGCGAATAAAGCATTTTAATCTGTGCACATGCGCCGAACCGTGAAACCCTCCCTTTAAACTTCAGAGTTTGGTGTTTTGAAAAACCAGGCAAGATTGTTACCAAAACAACAACCTGAACAAAATGGCAGTGGCTATGCAACAAAGAATTACCGGTAATTAAAATTTATTATTTAATGAGATTCCCTACCTCCTCTCCTGAACTGCTGCAGCAAGGGCCTTGCCATGTCATGTAAAACCTTCACCATAATATGAAGAAGATTCTGCTCACGCACTACCTTCTCGGCCAGGATTTTGTTACTAAATAGCTGAACGCTGACATGGACAATGCGGTTTGACAACTGTTCCACACTGCGTTGGTCACTATTTAGTACTAGAGCCTTGGCTATCTTCTGGTAATTCTGACAGAATACTTTGGTGAATGCCTCCTGTTGGAAAATGGATAAAGTGATGTATTATTCAAGCCAAGGCTGGTTATGTAACTTTTTGAACAACAGCATGCAGTAAAAACATTGCAGGTTCTTACAGGATCTTGTTCAAGATCTTGCATGATCTTACCAAAGATCTTAATAACATCGTTACCAAGATCTTGCCTAGATCTTGTTAAGATCTTGGAAAAATCTTACTAAGATCTATAATCTGGGGTACATCTACAACATCTCTTCTTTTCAAAATGTTGAATTACATGTACAGTAGTTATCGCATTACCTTGTATTCTGTATTTGGCAAAAGATGGAGAAGAAACGTCACTATTTTCTGTGGAAATTCAAACTGCGTCACAAAGTCCATCAAAAAATCCAAGAATGTCACATTAATGGTATCATCCATGCTGTCCGCAGACATGACACTGGAGAAAGAACTAGAACTGTCCATTCTGCCTACTAATGAAGGTGATGAGCTGTGAAATGACGAGGTATTCAAAGCCGTATATGATAGTTTCCTTTCTTTAAAAGTTCTTTCTACATCTAGAATTTTCATCATTAACGACTCCGCTGCTATGGATTTCATGGTGTTAGTGTCGCATAATTGTACAAGAAAATTCACAAGGACCTCGGCATCACTCATGTCATCAGTGACTGGATCTGAGAAGAATAAAAATAAAAGAGTCAAATGAAAAGATTATCATGAGTTCGTCATTTCTAAAGTAACACAATTTCAGTTTAGATTTCTAAAATGTTAGTCACCATACACATGTATGCCACCAACATGGTCTTTTGTAATCCGATCAACTATAGTACATGTCAGTACCTTCAGCATTGCAATCACACGTCTTGGTTATATACTGAAAGGCTTTAGCCACAAGATAACATATGGGTGTAGAAAATGGTTGTTATCGTACATGTACAAACTGCAGAGTGGTATTTAACAATCACTGGGAGGCAAATCCATTTTTATCACATGATTATGCAATTAGTAAAGTTGAACTACACTGTACAATGTATGTACATTACATATACATCAGGGCAGTCACCAGTTAAAAAATAGTTCTATAAGAAGCAATGCCTTGTTTCTATGTTTCTATGAGCCCTGGTGAAAATCCTCACAGGATCTTCAGGGATCTTTGAAGATCTTCAAAGACCTGTCAAAGATCCTTAAAGATTAAGATCTTTAAAGGATCCTCACAGGATCTTTGAAAGATCCTCAAAGATAATTTCTTCATCTGCAATTTATTGTAGAATTTTTTTACAAAGATCCTCAAGGAATTGATGAAGATCTTGAAATGATCCTAGCAACATATCCTTGTAAGGATCTTTGCAAGGATCCCTTAAGATCCTCAAGAATTTATAAGGATCTTTCAAGGATCTTAATAAGAACCTTTGAAGGATCTTGCAAAGATCTTTGAAGATCTTTAAAGATCTTTGCCAAGAATTTAAAGGATCCTTGAAGATCTTGGCAAGATTATTGAGGATCTTACAGGAATTTAAAAGATCTTTATTAAGATTATCAGTAAGATCCTCGCAGATCCTCATGCAGATCTTTAAGGATTCTTAAAGATCCTTCAAAGATTCTCACCAGGGAGGGCTCAGAAGCGTAGTAGTATTGAGTAGCCAGAAAATGCCTGCCCCTTAATGACAGCACTGTACATGTACATGTACCATGTACCAATGCATGGTCCATGCAAGGTTCCATTTTTCCCGTTTGCCAAATAAATGGCATTCACTAGGTGAGAATAAATAATAATGATATGGTGTACTACATGTACTTGACTGAGTGGGAGGGCCAGATGGGAATATATTTGGTTCAATATATTTGTATTGTAACCTTTTAAATCTGCTTGTTATGTAAATGTTTTGCATAAATAAATAAATAAATAAATAAATAAATAAAAAAAGAAAAGAAAATATTTGGCTCAAGGTCTTGGTGTACGGGCGACTGTACCGAGGGTGATATTGTCTTTAGTATCATTTTACAGTCGCCCACCGGGTCAGTAAGAAATTCGACCCAAAGGCCGGGTCGCTAAGCCATTTTTCAAACGTTCGGCTTGGAAAAATTTGAATTAAGCCTCTGTCGAACAATCTCAACGGAAAAGTGTGCAGAGATTGGCGACCATTAATGCTCTTTCCATGTATCCGGGTCTCTGATAAAGAGTTGGAATGGACAACAGAACTATCGTCCGTGGTCTACGTGGAATTTCAAGGCGCTCGGTGGGTTTGGAGAGAATTTACGGCAGTTTTCCTTCAGTGAATCCGCTCGGCCTCTCGGTTGAAGTGCCCTACCTTGGGAAAGGATATATATAGAGAAAGCAATGGAACTAAAACTCACTGGAAATGCTCTAAATCGCCCCAAAAACCACACAGGAGACAAGCAAAGTAAGGTAGGCAATTTTTTTGAAATCTTGTTCATATTTTTTAGTTCCTAGAATGGACCGTTTTTTCTCATACAAATCCTTATCATTTCGCTCGTAACAGTTAATGTGACACATATAGCTTGGGCTACCTGTGGGTCGGTGGGCCATGACTGAGAGCTAAATATTTTCACATCCAGTCCGACCTAACTTAGTCAATAAGTATTTTATCATATGACAAATCTGGAGACCATTTTGTTTTCAAATTTTATAATGCGAGGCTGTATGCTGTTGTAGTAGGGTCGTATGGCTTTTTCCGGCCCAGCTCACACAAATGCGTACATGTACATGTATGGCCCTCATATGGGACTTTCATCAATGGTTTTCATAGAAAAGGCTTGCAGGGTCGTATGGGTCATATGGTAAAACTTTGTAATAAACATACCTATTGTGTATGGGTCCAGCTCTTTCAACTGTTGGTGCAGCCTCATACACAGCCTTGGAACAACAATTTGAGCCATGGCTAACAGTTCTGGAGGTGGTGTTCTAGAGACTGCTGTATCCTTTGTACCATGACAATGACAAAACCTACAAGAGATTTTTAAAGAATTACATGTATAGCCAAACCTATAATAAAGGGACAATGTCATGCCGAAATAAAATCTCGCTCAGCTTATTTCCACGTTATATCACCAAAATTGTCACCAAGTATACAACTACATTGGATAAAACGCCGGATTCTATAGAGCAAAACAAAAGCAGTTGTTTGTAGATAAAGTGCAAGATTGCAAGGATTGAAGTGGATTACAGTCCATGAAATTTGATTTATTGACAGGCAGTCAAGAAATAAAACTTGCCATTCTCGTGAAATTTTCACTTTTCTAGCCATTATGTTGTCTGTTTAGTTCATATTTCTTTGCTTCTATCACTTTTGGCAATGGTTTCTTCCAATTTCAAGATAATAAAGTAAGCTTAAAGCAAGCTCCTGGCCATTATCATGAAAACATGATAAAATTATTTCAGCCAGGACAGTGTCACTTTAAGAACCTTTGCGCATATCTTCTCGTATTGATTTTTTGTTATAAAACTTCTGCTACAGCTAGGTAACAAGTTACTCGATCATGTCATAATTGCAAAAAAAAAAATGGAGGACTGACCGACTTTGTTTCAGAGCTAAGATATCAGAAAGGCCACCCTAATAATATTAATTTTTGAAAAATCAGTCTTCCTTATTGATATGGCCGCAATGTCTGTTAGTCGAAGAATATTGCAAATGAATAATTATTTTGTATGAGTGGGTCTGTTCAGGCCAATTTAGATGGTACAACTTTATCGCATGTGATTTTTTGTAGCATGCAGGCGAAAATTGTATACAACTCGCATCATACATGTATAACAGTCATTGTATGTGGCTACGATTATCGTAGGGTTCTAACACATGTTTCAAAATCCTACAACTTTTTTCGTGCTGTATGCAACAGTTGTAAGCGAGTTGTAGGCTGATTAAGAAGACCCAATTTTGTGTTGTGTCATATGTGTGGCATGAGCAGGTTGCATGCGACAGGTGTAGGCAAAAGTTCAGTGTGCCATCTAAATCAGCCTTTAGCAAATTAAGTAATGATCCGCATAAGGATAGCGCCAACGGCAATGGAATGTCAAACACGATGGAATGTCAAGAATTTTCATTGTTAAAACTAGTGATCTCATTGGCCTAGACTCAAAAACTGCTAAAAAGTTAAGGTTCAAGGTGCATTTTGTCTAATTTTTTTAAGGTTTCAAGTAATTTGAGACCCAATCACACAACATACAATTTTTAAAAGAAATTGTATTTGGGGAACTTCGTCAAAGAAGCAAAATTATTAGCTATTGTCTTCTGCTATTCCGATTGGTTAAGCACGAACATTTCCTAAAATTTATTTGACGCAAATGGATTTTCTTTATTTTTATAATGAAATATAATTATTAACCTTCAGGTCCTCCTCTATTCTTGAAATCAAAGATATTCTATGTGGGAAAGAACCAATGCCGCAGAACAATGAAGTTTGCTATCATTCTTATGTGGAACAATACTTAAATCCACAAGTAAACCTTGACAGCTGCAAGTTGGTGGGATTCGATGGCACAGGAAATTCCAGAGGGGAGGGGGGTAGACAGTTGCATTTGTCACACACTTTGTGTGTGGCTTGCTGGAAAGCAAATTCTGTAATTTCTACCATCTTCAAAGCATATAAGAGATACAAAACACTTTGCAGTCAAATTTCATTTCCCTTTGCCAGTAAAATCTGTTTAAGCAGTCAGTTGGCAATTCCCCGAAGGTGACTACTTAATACAGGTTTGACTATACAGTATTAGGTAAAGAGCCTCCAAGCAGCTCAAGGCCACCTTATAAGGCTGTTAGTGAATAAAGATATTTTCAAATTTTTTTTTTTTAATTTTAAACTTGGCCACTGTCAGCAGTCAAAGGTTTAGTTACTGCTCATGCTTTCATTGCACTTCACCAATGTTTGTTCAAACTAAATCTTGCTGTTATGTTTATGATAATTAAAAAAAATCAAAATCAACACTTCAAAACTACACTGTACCTAATTATAAATTCTGGTTTTAGGTGAAAACAAAATGAAACTTGTCTAGGTTTACACTATAACTTCCTTAGAAAAAGTTAAAAATATGGTCACAGTTGTTTAGATTTGTGTGGATGATCCGCACAGTTAATCCTGTTTCCGCCCAAAGTGATTGTATCAAATCTTAAGCTTATTATGTAAATAAACAAAAAGCAAGCAAAAAGCGCTTGTATAATGTTTATCTTAATTAACAATACACTGAAAACGAAGATAAAAAAAATTGGAAGACAACAGACTTTTTCTCCCGCATTCATTCCTTGAGTTATCCAATGTGGCTATAAATTTTAAATCTGTGGATAAAATTCTGAACGATCCAAATGAACGGTCTCGACGGAGCAGTACACTGTAGTTTACATGTACTTAACTTTCGTGCTTTTTGCTTTCCAATTTGTTAATGATCTGAAATTTTATACAATGTATAGTTTGGCTCTCTTAGAAACTAAATAGCTAAATCTACCGTTTTGACAAATAAATTAAAAATATAAGCTAAGTTATTACGCACCCATCTCTTTTCATAACATCCTCATCTCCGCAGTCGCAAGCACCTCCGGCCTGACTTTTAAACATATTAAAATCGTGTCCTTCATGATTGCCGGCGTGAAAACAGTCCGCACACAATGACATACAAGGAGAGATGCCGCAATCTCTACATCGATACGCCACAAAGTTCTTATTCCACACCAGACCGCATATAGTTGGTGTGTCGTACGAGCGCAGGACATTTCTAAATTCCTCCGGAGGCCTTCCTCCAGCAATTAACCACAAGCACCATTCTT
The DNA here is from genome assembly GCA_024195265.1 of Dendrophyllia cribrosa. Lineage (NCBI taxonomy): Eukaryota > Metazoa > Cnidaria > Anthozoa > Scleractinia > Dendrophylliidae > Dendrophyllia > Dendrophyllia cribrosa. Next base: position 37,602,328 of record JAJLRJ010000007.1, on the reverse strand, counting down.
GTCTCTCCGCGTCGAAAGGATGTTGAAGGCTAAGTACACCGTCTAAAAAACCCCGTATCTCCTTTTTGCCTTTCTCTGTTTGGCAGTGAGCCTTGAAATTTGCGGCTGTACTTTGCTTAGCTCTAACAGAGCTGCCATCCGCCATGTTTTATTTTTGTCAATTTGTTGCTTGGTACTTACTACTCATGCGTGAAATTAGCAAAAAACGAGCGGAACCTGGGACGAATAAGACTGCGCTTGCTCAGTTCGTTTCCTGTTGATCCAAGATGGCGACCAGTGCTGTGAGTACGACGGACCGGTTTTATTTCACGAAAGAACAATTACAAAACACGCCATCCAGAAAGAATGGAATCGACCCAGAGAAAGAGCAAAGTTACAGGCAGCAAGCGGCAACGCTGATTCAAGACATGGGACAACGACTTTCAGTGTATCCTTACGAAAAATAATGCCGTTTAGTCGAATGGCTTAAGCTTATATATCGACAGGAACCAGTTTTGTACGTTGCGTAATTACTATGTAAAGAATTTGGTTAAGCCAGCCAATTTTTCTTTAAGTTTCGTCTTCATGCCCGTAGTAAACTCTAAGTTTCCTCTTTTGTCAAATGTTTGCGTTCCTTAACATCGTTTTATAGGAGCCAGCTGACAATTAATACAGCAATTGTTTATATGCATCGCTTCTACATGTTTCACTCATTCAACAAATTCCATCGAAACGTAAGCTTTACTTGTTGCTTTATATCTTGCCGCATTCCTTTTCGTTAAAACGAATAATTTTAGAATTTCAGACATGCCCTTTTAGTTTTAGATTTATATCGTTTTAGTTTTAACTTACTACATAGTTACATGTACATGTATATAACAGACAAACTTACATGTATGTCTTGAAGTTTACATGTGTATTTTCATTCTCATATCAGTTTTACAATACGCAATCCTTGTTCAAAGTCGTTTGTCAATGTAATTTCATTAAGTTAATTTTGTATTTTCTTGGTAAATTAACAATTTATTAAGTATTAGTAATATTTATAGTCTATATGATGTATATCTGCATGGGGTTTTGTGGTTTGCACAGCCACCATGTTGAATGGCAGATCCATCCTTTGGCAAAAAAGTCCATTTACTGTATTTAGAATTAACTTCCATTTTTTCTGTCGTCCAACATGGCCATCAATACAGCTAACGAGATGCAAAAGTTTCTCCTCAATATTAAAAAAAATGTCCAAGCTTTACAAGAATTTCTGTTGAGTCAAATTACTGTTTGTACTTGATGCAGAATACCCTGCCACATTCACTACATTCTGCATACATGTATGGATACACAGTGTGCAAAAATTAATTCAAAACCCAACAGTTGGTCTCAAACTGTGAAATTAATACAGCATCTAGTTATTTTGGATGAAATGTGATAAAAATCTGGGGTCTTATTTTGTGTACTGACAGATGATGTAAAACAATAGGAAACATTGTTTTCGGTCATTGTTTTTGGGTAAAAGAATTTTGATGAAGCATTGTTTCCTTTTGTTTTACGTCATTTGTGTCCCCTACACGAAGTAAGAGCCAAAATCTGGTACATTCACTGTACATTTTGCTGATGGATAGTTTCATTGTTTAGCCATTGTGTGGATTCCCAATTCTGGCAAACAGGTAATTTAGAACAAATTTGCTGTATACAGGGCCTCTAATATTACGCGATAAAAAAATGGAAATTATGCGATTTTTTCGTGGCAAATTATGCGATAAGCAAGGACTATTATGCGGAAAATTATGCAAATTATGCGATTTTTTCTGGAACTTTTTTATGCATGTTTTACTAGGTTTCAGAGGAAGAAAACGAAAATACCTGTTTTAAAACGGTGCTCGCTATCTTTGTGGGACATTTTGAAGCTTTTAGCTACATGTATGAAGGACCATCCAAAACGAACGACAGAATCCAAGAAAAGAGTCTGTAAACGAGCAGCCATCTTGGTTAACCTTAGTAACCAGGCTAAATAAAACATGTGCTCAAGAAATTTATGCGGTTACCAAGCTTGTTGTGGCCAAGAACGAAAGCAGTTTCGATCGAAAGTGGCGGTTTGTTTATTTGATACAGGATAATTCAATAGAAAAAAACAAATTTTAGCTTAAGTTTCTTAGCTAAAGCGATAGTGTATCGTGTGGTTTGTTATGCGATTTTGTGTGATTTTTTACGAATTATGCGATTTTTCGTGAATTATGCGATCGGATGCGATTTGAGGCCGATTATGCGAAATCGCACCATCGCGTAATATCAGAGGCCCTGTGTATAGAACCTGGACAGTCCATATTTTTAGCTTCTCCCTCCAGTTCCACTGCATACTGCTTACAGAATACAGTTTAACTTTCCTCTCTTGAATTAGCCTGGGTATTCCACAGTTACTCTTCTGTTTGATGCTTAACAGTGAACCAGAGATATTTGTGGTCACCTGCCTGACCCATGGAGATGGTGTTGATTGGAGGGGAGGGGGGCAGTTAGACACAAGGGGTGTCTAACTCCCCATCAGGGGAGGGTCGGCGGACATTGAGCCCACAATATGAAATGGTCACCTGCCTTACCCATGTGGATGGCATTGCAGGAAGAGGAGGGTGTGGAGTTGGATGCAGGGGGTGGGGGGTGAGGGGGTGGGGGGTCGGTGATGCAAAACATCTAGGGGGGGGGGGGGGGGGGGGGGAGTCCGAACATATTGTATTCACATATTTGCACCTATACATGCAGGAGCCATTGATCTTGAAAGTGGAAGCAGTCATTAATAATAAATATTTCTAAAATGTTCCACCTAGACTCTGGCACCATGTTGTCTTTTTCTTGCTGCGAAAATCGAAGAACAACCACGCAAACTGGAACATGTAATAAAAGTGGCACATGCTTGTCTACATAGAGATGGGCCTCCGCTGGACCTGAAGAGCGAGGTATGATTTAAATAACTTGTAATTTTCTTTTATGGTACATGTACGATCTTGTCGAACTCATTAATCAAGTTTGAACAAAAAAATCATCAGCATGACAGTTGTTTGGAAACCTGATCTTCATTAAAGCATAGATTTTGGTGAGTGTTTAATTAGGTACATCAGGGCTCGAGACTAACTTTTTAGGTTACTAGCTTAGTGACTAGTGAGAGGTTTAAATTCTCTAACCAAAATAACGTTTTACTAGCCTGAATTGTATGGGGCTTGGGGGTGGGAATTGGGGTGGGGACAATAACGTATCATACTGATTAAGGAAAAATCTACTATATTGAAAACATAACTTGATCAGTTTTACTAACGCCTTGATACGAACGTCCTAACGTGTGGAGAAACATCGAGAAGATAAGACCTTATGAATGTACCAACGTATGGAAAAAGTTGAGATATCTAATTACGGTCTATATTTCAGTTTTTGTTCTCAATTTGCTTTTGCCATTAATCAGAAGTAATTTTCAGTTTGGTTCCATCTGGTGCTTCAGTTGCGATTCTCACTAGCCCAAATGGCTAGTGAAAGCAAAAATCCACTAGCGAAAACTGAATTTTTACTAGACTTTGGCTAGTTGGCTACCGTTAGTCTCGAGCCCTGGTACAGTACATGTATCTAAACACCTTGAAGTTGGTTAAAACAAAATTGGCTGCACCTTTTTTTTTCAACCCACTATTTTAGTCCTTAGCCTCTTTTGAAGAAAGATTTCTATGCGGATGTCAAGAAATCATGGTAATGCAATTAGAAAATAACAATGTGAAAAAAAATAACACTTTTATTTGACTTTGGCATGTTAATAGTGATGTGATAATACATGTAAGATGGGAGACAAATGTAACAGCAATTACAGTGTAATTATTATTATGGTTACATTTTTTGTCTAATAATAAATAATTGTTTGTCCCATACAACACAAAGAGAAATATAATGAACAGTTGAAATGTTGTGTCAGGTGTCAGTCACTTTTTCTGTGAGACAAAATATTACATTCTGTATGTTATTCATTTAGCTGCATTTTTGTAATCAGGAATACATGCAACAAGCTCAGGACTTGGTTGAAAATGAAAGCATCCTTTTACAGACTTTAGGTAAGGAACAGACTTGGATATCAGCATTCTCCTAGGAGCTGCTATTTGGGTTGTCCTGCAAATCTTTTCCCCACTAAAAGCTGCTCACATCCAAATCAAAGCATACAGAGCTGGTGTACAGTTTCGTTAATGACCCAGGCAACATTATTAATTAATCTGTTGTATGTAACTGTTTCATCCCATCCACACATTGTTTGTCACTTTTCTTGTGAGGTAGAGATTTAATGTTTTGTTGTTCAATATTGTAGGATTTGAGATTACCGTTCATCACCCTCACACTTACGTTGTCAAGTGCATACAGTTGGTTAGAGGTGAGTATGGCATCTCGGTGAAACTATTTTCATTTATTACCAGCACACTGCACATGTATTATGTACAGTAACTAAACTCCAGATTTTTTCCCTGCAAAACAGACACTTGCATGGCAGCACAGTTTGTATATTCCCTGAAGCATGCTTTTAGCCAAATTGAAAAAGCCCCCCCCCCCCCCCCCCCCCCCCCAACCACTCCCATGAAGGGCTGTGTTCTAGCAGTGCCTGGACCGGCCCCAGGCTATTATGCAACAAGAGTAGCTTAATAATTTTTCAAACATAAATGCTTGGCATGCCATTATATTTCATAGTTGGGATCCTTTGGGCTCCCTGCAATTTTATTTAGAGCACAGCCTTGTCATGTTCCACTTCTGACAATTTGAACATTTTCTTATTTTTATATTGATGACCAGGCAACATAAATATGAAAGGTTAGTATGACAAAGATAGTGTTAAAGCTTCATGAGTGTTTGCAAAAGTGATGTGGTTTTGAAAAAGAAACGCTGCCATTGTGGGGTGAAAATCGCGTTGGCAAAACAGTAATTAAAAAAAAATAACAGTTGGCCACAAGTTGGATTTTTCATGACAATGTATGGGCTTTTAATTATAAACACATGTTCATAACTGTGCAAACAAAATAAATTGCTTGTGGAGCCACAGCCAAGATTGCCAAAATTCAAGACAAATTCCAAATTTAATTTGTAAAAGATTGAAAAACAAATGATACCATGCAAAAGTACAGCTGAAGAGGTTTCATTTGAATGGTCACACCATAGGATTTCGTCCACAGACTCAAAAGTTAGAACAAATGATACTATGCAAAAGTACTGCTGAAGAGGTTTCATTTGAATGGACACACCATAGGATTTCATTGACAGACTCAAAAGTTAGTACAACATTACATGTCTCCATAATTGACTCTGGGAATGAAAGCATATTCATGGTACCATTTTCAATGTTTTAGAATTTTGACACTCTTGGAAGTGAAAGGGTTAAGTGAAAAAGTCTTTCTGAAAATTGTTATGGGGTTTCCTTTTTTCTCCATAACTAACTGAATACAAACTTCTAGAATTCAAATTGGAAATCAACCAATCAGAAACAATGTTTACCATTCTTCTTTCCTACAATGTCCAGTCTAACTTGATATCCTACAATATCTTTGATAGTGTGGAAAAGTTTTCCATCATTGAGAATTCATTATACAGCCAGAACTCTTAATATTACTAGACAAGTACATTTGCTTTAAGAAATTAAATGGAAGTGGAAATTGATGAAAATTTAGATGTTATAAAACAACAGTCACTGTTTCCAGGATTTGTATAGGTCATTAAAAATCTGGAAATTCATGAAATTTCATCTTATTTTGCCAGACCAGAAAAGTCCTTAAAATTCAAATGTGAATAGACAAATTCGGCTAACGCATTGTTGTACCCAACTTGTACATTGTAACATTCATTTTGAAAGGGAAAGTACTGCTTAGTAGCTTTCATTTGAATGGTCACACTTAACAATTCATCCAAAGACTCAAAAGTTAGAACCTCCTTGTACAGCATTTATGAACAGAACCACGGAAAAGTACTGCTCAATTAGCTTTCATGTGAATAATCATACTGTAGGACTTTATCCACAGACTCAAAAGTTAAAACTTAATTCTAGGAATTGAAGGGTTAATAATAATTATCATTATGTTTGATTATTATGCATGTTTCCACCATCTACTACAACAGATGCATGCAAATACATTTGAACCTCCAATAATGGACACCTCCTATGGACAGACATCTCCTAAGCAGACACTAAGTCATGGCCCCAGACACACACAAACCCTGCATTTTTTTGCACAAGCACACCCCATGCCATAAGCAGACACTTCTTCTAAGTGGTGTGGTCATAAGGGTGTGCACTTATTGGAGGTTAAACTAAATTTTTGTGATAGCCTGTATAGCAGGTGTTGTTGTGGTGTGCGAGCGCGAAGCTTGCACAAGCAAAAGTACATTTTGCAGGCTATTCTTGTGGTGACTGAATGATTTAATGCTAATTTGAAATTTCACACTGTCCACTTCAGCAAGCAAGGACCTTGGCCAGACGTCCTACTTCATGGCCACCAACAGGTAGAATCTTACTACCTTGAGTTTCACATGTGCTCTTAAGGCTCAGACACACGGTGCAACTTTTATTGCAACATTGCACACAACAGTTGCAGAAGTAGGATGGAGTTCTACTTTTGCGACGTTGCGCACAACAAATTGCATCATGTGATGTACCCCCAAAAAATCATGTTGTGCGCAGGTTGTGTGCAACATTGCAAGAAAAGTTACATGGTGTGTCCAGGCCTTTAACTTTATCAAAATTTAGACAGGGACTGTGCACAACCAAGTTTCACAATAAGGATCTTAACCCTTTCACTCCCAAGAATGCCAAAGAACAAAATTCAAGAAAAATCTCAAATTTCATTTTGTAAAATATTGAAAAACGAATGGTACATGTACATGTACCATGAAAAGGTACTGCTGAAGAGGTTTCATTTGAATGGTCACACCATAGGATTTCGTCAACAGACTCAAAAGTTAGAACTACACTACATGTCTGCATTACTGACTCTGGGAGTGAAAGGGTTAACAATCATGAGAGTAACACCAAGGAAAACATACATGTACAAAGGTTGCAACAAAAATAAAATGACACTTGCAGTACACTTTCGGGAGTGATTTGTTCAAGGCGAACATTTAGTGGATGAACAAGTCAAAGGTACAAAGACACAATGTATGTCTTTATTTTTTTTCTTGAGAAAAACTATGACAGTTTATTTCGACATTACTTGTCCTAAGCAAGTATCTTTCATTGAGATTGTGCCTTACTTGCTTATTTTTGTGTTACTTCTTTTGTAGCCTTCATCTGACCACTCTGTGTCTCCAATACAAGCCACCTGTGGTAGCTTGTGCATGCATTCATCTAGCGTCAAAATGGTCCAACTGGGAGGTAAATCATTATGGTTATCCTACATGCAAACGTTCATCTTTGTTGAACTCCAAAAATAAAGTAAATATTTCTGCGAAGAGCAGTTTTCAATCGAGTGGGGAAAAAAAATAAAAACCAAAGTTATTACTCTGGCCAGTCACAACAAGAGCTGGTTATCCAATTAGAATGCAAAGCAAATACATTTAGCCAGTGCCAAATGCGGAAAAAACGCATTTCAGCAAGTCACAGTTGGTTTTGGTTTGACTTCTGATTGGTTGAGAAAGTGGTACAAGATTTTTTTTAGCCAATCATGAAACAAAACAATTCAAAACCAAAGCAATTGTGAACTTAATGTTGACACTCGATTGGAAACCACTCTAAATACACTAGGGAAATATTACATTAATTTTGTCCTTCATATTGTTCTGATGTCGTCGCTTTGATTTTCTATTTCCCTTGTTTACAAATTGGTATTTTTTTTTCTTAGATTCCTCAATCAAATGACGGTAAAGACTGGTGGGAATACATAGATGCTTCTGTGAACAAAGCACTTTTAGATGGTACATGTATGGCTTTTGTTGTTTTTGTATCTAGAGTTGGCCAGAAATAGTTAGTTTTGGATGTTTGTGTAGCTAACATTGAGATTAGCATGTTTGCTTTTGTATATTTTCAACTCTTACAGAAATTGCACAAGATTTTCTTAAAGTTATGGAAAAGTGTCCCAACAGACTCAAGAGGAAGATCAACACTGTCACAAACTTGAAGGCAAGTAACCATTTATTTTTTAACCTGCAGAAAAGAAAGTTTTGTGCCTCCAGATGGATTAACTATAATCCTTGAAGACCAGCTCTTACAATTATTTTTCTCGGCTTGCACATGACATCATAAAAATTCAAAAATACCGGTACATTAGTGAATCCAATTTTTTGTGATGAGATTGTTTGCGTAATTATGACTTTAAAGTTTCGGCCGCCATGTTGGCCACTCTCTACATTTTTATTAAAAATGTCTAATATTATTTTGTCTATAACTCTTGAACAAAATGCTCAGGCGCTTCAAAATTTGGCCCAGATGTTTAGTTTTAAACTCTGTACAATTCCATAATTGATAAATAAATTGGAATTGAAATCTGTTTGGTTCTGAATTTTGATATGACATAATTGCAAGCTAAGAATTAATAGTGTTGTGTTAGCCTTTGGTTTGCTAGTTTGGTAACGGCAACAGTTATGAATTTTTGGTTTGTAACGTGTTGTCAACATTGATATATATTTGTATATGTATTGCTACATACATGTACAAATGTACCAATGCCATTCTTGTTGATAAAGTCAAACAAAATCCGTAGGTTGGTTCCTCTTTATTGTTAATCATTTTATTGCTGGTACATGTAAACGTGCAGCATCTTTGAGTTTACCAACGAAAGAAAGCGGGGTTAGGGTGCCTTCACACAACAAACTAAAATTGACAAACCCATGTTGGTAAACTCAAAAAAGTTTGCAATCTCATGTTTTCACACAGCAGACTTCCACACACCTCAACCTCATTCTCGCGGCTCTTTCGTCTCAAGGAAGGAAGAGAAATGACCCTGTTAAACAAGGTATCACATACTGAAGGTACAGAAAGCGTTCACACGTCACATGCGAGATTTCCAACTCAAAGAAGTTGGCGAAAAGTTGGCAAGATTATAAACAAGTTCTACAAGTATTAGTTAGCAACAGTTTGCCAACATGTTTACAAACATGTTTGCAAACTACTGATGTCACATTCACACACACCAACTTGAGTTTGGTGTGAAGGCGCCTTTAGATCTCTGTGACAAAAAAAGTCTCGTATGTTATTTGGATGCCCGAGGGTTTACTGTACAAAGTGCCATTGCCAAGGACTGCCTTTGTTGTAGGTTATTATGGGATGCTTGCTTTGTATTTCCAGGGTGTCTCACACAGCAAGGTATCTAAAGGCGAGTCAAGTAAAGCAAACAGTGTAGCTACTGGTTCATCGTCAGTAGGTAGTAACTTGGGACTACTTTCAGCTGTCAGTCACAACAGCTTGGATGGCGCTCATAATGGATTTAATTCTTATGATGGAGCACACCTGCAAAATGATTTGGATGGAAAGACGTCACATAGTAAGCCCAGACCTGATAAGGAAAAGGAGAAAGAAAAGAGGAAAGAATCATTTTTGGGTAAACTCAAACCGTTACCACCTTCATCTACTGTAACGGCATCAACTGGTGCAAGCTCTTCATCATCTACTACAACATTGCCTCTTTTGCCACCATTACCTCCGCTTACATCTAAATATGCAACTGTTACTACTGCTAGTCAAGTACAACCCAGTGAAGCCAAGGTTTCGACATCTGTGGCTCACTCTACGTCTGGAACATCATCATCAGTGAAAGATCCTTTGTCTTCAAGAAGCAAACATAGACACCATCATCATGATGATACTCAACCTGCAAAGAAACACAAGTCGTCACACTCTCACTCACAGCGTTCACATTCATCTTCATCACAACGCAAGCCCAGTGCTTCCTCTCAATCATCTGATTCTTCGCCATCTGCGAACGTCAAACACTCTCACTCATCTTCGCACAAAAGCTCAAGCCATGCTGTTAAGCCTTTGAATCCACTTCACCATCACTCTCAATCTAGTCATTCTTCCTCTCATTCACATTCACACTCTAAAAAACCACACCCGTCATCTCATCATGCATCTTCAAGCCACAAGTTGTCATCATCACATCAGGGACATGGGCATTCTTCATCGCACAGGATGCCTTCAGGATCAGTAGAATCTTCTAAAAAACATTCCAGTTCAGTTAAACCAGTAGCAACAGTTACATCACAAATAATGCCAGTTGCTCGGCCAATGACTCCACCACCGCCCCCTCCCCCTCCTCCGGCGGCAGTGGATTTCAATTTGTTGTCGTCGTTGAACACACCAGGAATGCTTGGTGTTTTTCCAAGTGCAGAGATACAGCCTCCGATTGGGCAGTTTCCCCATCAATTCTTGCCACCTTCCTTCGCATCAAGTGTCATGCCAGGCATGATGCAAGGAATAGTCCCACCTCCACCACCCCCTGATCCTGAACCGTTATCGCCCCCGCCACCACCCCCTCCAATGCCGTGACAGTTTGAGGGAGGGTAGGTTGCAGCAGTATTGTACAGACTTCTGTGGACAGAATGTATCTTGTGAACAGGAGAACCATCACAAATGCGTGGTAGTAAGGCCACTGCATCTTCACGCTCCATAAAATGTTGCAAATCTTCCAAGGACGACGTAGAAAAGTCCGATACTTTTTCAGTAAAATTGCCCAAACAAAGGCATGTCGCTATCATAAGTGAACAAAAAGAAAGAAAGAAGAAGAAGTGTCTAAATGAACACGTGAAGCGGTTAAGCCAAGTATAAAATCGTTTAACGCTGGTGCATCTTGAATAAGTTCGATAAATACAGTAGTACCATTTGAAACTACTTTAACCTATGGTTGCATTTCATTTTTCGCGATCTGAAGCTACCTTGGTTCTTGAATGTTTATGTTTGTCTGCTTTATCGACCTTGAGGTTAATAATCAAGAACGGATTTCATTTGCATAGTTTTTTTATGCTTTTTCCGTTGCACTAACGAATATAATTTATCAAGCATTAGACGACTACACCAAAATACAAATGAAATATTAAAAGATAAACTTAGTTGCGGTATTTTCCGTGAAATTTTTATGCTGCAACATTTTTGGACCCAGTATATTGAAATAAAATGACACCACAAAATAGACATGATTAAGGGCAATGCCATGGGTACGCAGTTTATTTCATGGTGAATTTGTATTCCGTCCCAGGTACTTAGATTGTGGGGAGCGAGGAAAAGCCGGCGCACAAAAAAACGTATTGCCAGCCCTCTCTTTTTTTTTTTCACCCACGATGTTTCTTTGCGAAATATCTTTCCTTTATTCCCCATGCCTGGAACTGGCTGCAAATTTAGCGTTGAAATTGCCATATATTGTCGGCAATTAAGCTAGCCTTGCTGTTAATTTATTTTGAAAATGGTCATTTGCTTATACTAGAACTTGAAGAAATGTGATAAGATACGTGTAAATTGAAAATGTTTGTACATAACAAGATGCCCTGTTGTGGGTGTTGGTGTAGTTTATAACTATAGAAAATCTATACAAGAATGTTGTCTGTGTCAGAAGAACAATTGAAAGTTATCAAAAACCCAACGTAAATTTGTAACGTTAATTTATAAACCGACTGCGTCTAAATTACTGTTGGCTCGAAGGCTGGTTTTTTTTTTCACGATGAAATAACATCGTGATTTTCCCTCCGATTTTATTGGTTACTGTAGTGCAATAAGCCCTTTCAAGCAACATGTTGCATCATGGGTATTGGAGACATAGGTTTCAGTGGGCATTCAAGGTTAGAAATCGCTCGTCTGTTAATGTTTCAAATTTTGTTTAGATAGCCAAACATAAGAAACGTGTTCAAAATTGAAGATGTTGAGATTTGGGAGCTTCATTTTTGCAGTAGAAGCTAGAAATATGTTTTCCTTTCGTCACACGATGGTCTATATTGTACGGCGATCGATCGCATTATAATTGGCAATGTATGGCGTAAACAGAATTTTTCTGCAAGCTTCCTGGAATGTTTGGCGTCTTCATATTTCTTCCAGGACAACTTTGAAACAATCTTATTACTTTCCCAGCGAAGAAAGTTTCGGAAACGAAAACAGTGGATCGAACTTCAACTTAAAATTCTCCTATAAACCTTTGAATTCCCGCCATGTTTGCCCCAATACCCATGATACCCGCCAAACTGAACTTGGTTTTCTCGAATCTTCCCCTCTCTCAAACCCATTTTCCCGTGGATTCTGTTGCACAGTACCGTAAATCCAACATTAAGCTCCCTCTCAAATAAGCTTCCCCTCTCTAATAGAGGTTTTGCACGGCAGCCATGTTGCATGGCAGGAACAATAGATTCTTTTCCCTGTGGGAAAGAATGTTCTTTCTAATGCAAAACATTTTCATTGTTCCTGCCATGCAACATGGCTGCCGTGCAAAACCTCTATAAGCCCCCTGTTTTGGAGCAAGAAATTTATTACGCCCATCCTATCTTTTAAGCCCCCCCTTCCCTCCCCCTCCCTCCCTTCTTATCCACAATCAAAACTGTATCACCGGTACATTTTTACCACACCAATACGGGCACGAATTCACATACAGTACTCGTGAGCTTTGGGGGAAAATATGACCGGTACTTGTACTAAAAAATAATCATAATTACTGTATCGTGAATGTATAACAGTTCATTGATCAATCAAAGTATGGTGTATGAACATTTATTTATTTATTTATCATTTATTCATCGCGTTTCGCTCAATGGCCCTTATCGTAGATGAGTACGCCACGCCAACATATCAGCGGTTTCTCGCTTTCTTGACCCTATAGTCTCGTTTTGATGTTTACGAGAACCTCTGACGACGATGAGCGTAAACATCAAAACGAGACTATAGGGTCAAGAAAGCGAGAAACCGCTGATATGTTGGCGTGGCGTACTCATCTACGATAAGGGCCATTATAATAAGCCCCAACCTCGTCCCCAGGGTATCTCTTCTTCCCGTACCCTGGAGCTCGCACCAGGGGGTGGGAAGAGGAGGACCATGGGAACGAGGTTGAATAAGCCCCTCCTCTCCATTAAAGGGGCAGTATCACGAGGTTCCACGCGCGGCACTATTCACTATTCTTGCACCGGAATTTTGGACATATCACTGTTAAAAGTGTTTTTTTCTTTCTTCTGGCTATCAAAACGGATTTTTTGATTCAACAAATACCTTCACTTTTCGACGGCCTTTTTGAATTTGCGGAATCAAACTTGAAAACTGGGCCGACGTTTTCAAGTTTCGACCTCGTGACACTGCCCCTTTAAGCCCCATCTCTCCATTAAGACCCCCTCCCCCCTCAAACCAGCTTGAAATAGATAAGCCCCAGAGGATTTACGGTAATTTTCTTCGGACAGGCTTATACTCTCCCTTTTTTGCAACAATGTTTCATTGCATTAAGTTATTTCGGATATCGAACTTCATTATACAGTGCAATCAACAAAAAATATAAGGAACAAAATTGTTTATTTCCATCGGGATGTAATATACCACATAATATTTTTTCTGTAAAGGTCTTGAGCTCTGGAAGCATCAACCGTGATGATTTAGTAAATGTGACTCAAAAATCTTGAAAAAGTGTAGCTGAACAGTTTTGGATAAACCTAGAAGCTTTTCTGGTCAAAAAAGCAATCGCATGTTCATGTTCGCATGTTCTTCCAGATTTGCGTTTACTAATGTAATATATAAAGGTGACAAATATGTAGTACATAATGTTGCTATTAATTCTTTTACTCCCAGAGTCAGTTATAAAGACATGGGGTGTGGTTCTAACGTTTCGGTCTCTGGGCGAAATCCCATGGTGTAACCACTCAAAAGAAATCTCTTCTACAGTATTTTTACATGTACCCTGCGAGCAGTGGATTCTCCTACCCCGAGCTACGCCAAACGAGAGAGACCACTGCGAGCATCCGTTAGTTCCTTTGATCGAGCCGCCGTCCAGCGCCATGGACGAATAAATTTACTTTGTACCGGTAAAACAAGTTCGAAAACTTGTTTAGTCTCTCGCGCATGCACTAATCCACATAACTGCTGCGTTTAAGCGAGCCCGCTATGTAACAATCAAAACGGCGTCCAAGGTGACGACATTTTTGCCACGAAACAACGGCACGTGCTACAATTTTCCCGCGAAACAACGTCAAATGCATCACGTGGGGCGTCACGTGGCTGCGCATGCTCGATGGAAAAGCAAACGGATGTTCTCTCTCGCCTCGTTTGGCGAAGAAGAATCCACTGCTCGCAGGGTATTTTGCATGGTACCATTATTGGTGCCAATGTTTTGTCACTCTTGGGAATTTTAAGGGTTAAAATAGAATATGATATGTGGACTGAGTGTAGTAATGTCAAACTGTCACTCAGCCGAAAATGAGACAGTGTTTAGTGACGACTCCATTGCAAATATGAATAAAACTAAATTCTGTTTTAGAGTGTATTTTTGTGGATGTTGAAATTAAAATACTGCTGTTTCCTTTCATTAGTACAGAAAGCTATAAAGATTTTTGTTTGCAATCATCGGGAAAGTTGTCGTGAATAAATATTTTTCAAAGTGAGGATGGGTTTTCTTGCTTTCTGTCATAGCCGTTGTTTGGGAGAAGTACAACAACGCAGAAAACAATTAGATGAAATAAAGAATAGTTTCTTTCTATCGCTTTTTAAAAGACGTTATTTGAGTCCGTCGCGCAATTTTCCATGACCTCCACTTGTGTTGTCCCCTATGCATCCGTTATTCATGTCGTCACGCAACATTCCTCTCCTTTCCTTTTGCGTGACGAAATAGATAACGGATACGAAGGATAGAGTGAGGTGCAGGATTGCAGAAAATTAATTCAGTTTTTTTTTAAGAACGAAGCATGATACAATGGGATGTATTGTTATTCAGTGAGATAGAAATATGATTTCCATCTCATTAAACTAGTTTTCTACAATTCTGCACCTTAGTGGAAGGGTACTACAACTAAAGTGGCTGCCTTTGCCTTGCGAACCAAAAACAAGGCTGTAAATGAAATGAAGGTGTGTTAGTTCACTCTTCACTAAGTTGGCTCCGTTATGGTTATGCAAACTTAAATGTGGTAAATGTCAATAGGAAATAAATTGGACATTTTTGAATATGTGGTTGTGGTGTAGCTTGCGGGAAAGAGCGCGGTCTCGGAGGGAGGAGGGGAGGGGGGCAAATTTTCAATAGGCCACTTCGAAAAATACCATACTGATACTCTTTCAAGTGCAGGTTTGGGTGGTGCTTGATATCAGCGTGATTTTTCCGGTTTCGTTTGTTTTCAGCACGAACTGCGCGTGCTATCCTTCAAATTCTTGGCAATTTGCAGACGGTGCACATTTGTATACGAGCACAATGCTACTTCCTAGCCTTCCTACATGTACTCTGAATTCCATTGTGCCATTCTAACAAAGGTGAGGCTAAGCTTCCACATAAAAGATTATTATGGTATTTTTCGAAATGGGCTATAAACAAAATATGTCCAAGCATGATACAAATACGCATTGACAACTGGATACACTTAATGTTTTGAATTTGTTTTGTTACGAATACGTTGCGTAATCAGAACAAAAGTTACAAGTGAGCTGAAATAAGCGGCTTAGTATAAATCGACTATAACAAAGTTCAGGGCTAAAGTTCATAACGTACAGCCTCCAGTCGCACTTTAGATTGTCCATAGAGGTTGAAACCCACAGTTAAAGTCCATAATATAAACGTATTCGAAAGAAAACAAACAGCCGAAGCCAAGCGCCGTCTAAAACTCATTTCGTGACACGTGTACGTTTCTACTCAGAGTCACGCCACTTTTTCAATTACAACAATCATCTTTTTACACTAGCGACATAAAAATGACATATTAGACTATTTTAATCAATAGCTATAGAAACGTTGACGAATTCTCTTTTATTTTCCTATCCATTTGCTGATCACTGCATGAGGCTTGCGCATATATTTTGCCCGTTCCAAATAGGACGTCTGTACAGCAAAACGCGTAGCAGAGGTGAGGGCCCGAACGCTGTTTGGCTCTCAGAGCCCTTTGATGTGTAATCTGCGAGTAAGCTCTCGGACTCGAGGGCATAAACCAAATCTTGTTTTGAATACGGTCAATTAAAAACAAGCCTTAGGGTGACGCAAATATGCTTTGTTTGAAATAAGAAAGAACTGGATGACACAATGCACGAGACTTTCCCTTAAGGTCACAACAAATTTGACACATTTAAGTCATCCAGTTCTCTCTCATTTCACATTTTTATGTCACGCTAAGACATATTATTTTGTTAATTCATCGTGTTCGAAACCTAAATTTGCGTTATTTGAACTTTTGCAAATTACTCCCGGTACGCTATCCTCTCAGTATTTTAATACTCAGAAAAAAGAAAAAGAAAGCGTTTCATATTCACGAGTTGTCTCATAGGAGCCTTTGATTTCATGTCGTAATGCCCTGATTATCGGTCATCTTGGCAAAGGTGAGTTTAGCCTGTGAACAGGCTCCTGGCTCGGAGGGGCGCTATTTAACGGCGCGAAGGGCCGGCAAAGGGGAGCCTGTACGCGAGATGTCTGCGTCCAAATTTTGGACGCAAAGCGCTAGTGAATGTTTCTTGGGCTAAAATAACCTTAAAGCAATCACTTTTTCATTTAATTTTCTTTTCTATGTTTCGGATACAGAGGGAAAAAATTGGACATATATTTTCGTGGTGTCTGACCGCGAGATGTTTTATGAAATAGCTGCGTTATGCGTTGCTCCGGGAAAGGTTTCAAATTACTTTGACAACATTTTTACCTCAACTGAAAAAATATATTTCAAAGGGCTAAATTTGTTTCTCTCCTCCTAAATTATTACTTCTGTCGTTAACTTACTCAGTAAGTTAACGACAGAAAGCTAAGCAGGCTAAGCCTGCGAACGGTTAAATTTTGACAGTTGACAAGCTAAGGAATCTGCGGGTTCTTGTGGGCGCGCTGCAGCCGCGATTTTGAAGGATGCGTGCAGGCTTACCTCCTTCGTATGACCCCGCCGTCCGACTGGAAGCCTGTCCGCAGGCTAAGTTGAGTTTAGAGGTGACCCTATTAAAAAAACCCGGCCAGTTATTTGCATATGAAAGCGATCCATTTTGCCCATCCCGTTGGTCGAACCTTGCAAGGAAGATCGAATTCATCGTTTCCTCGTTCTTAAACTAAAATTTGCTGCAAAAATAAGCCAATTCAGTGGGATGCCCCTCTCAGCCCCCAGAGCTACCACGATGGTCGCGTTTATAAACCTTTCCCTAAAGATATTTTCACAGAAAATCCGCCATCATGCAAATGAAAAATATTGTAGGCAACTGACATTGGTGTTGCTTCGTGCGACCGTGTTCTGAACACTTTGCAATAGGCCATTTCCGAGTTGCCTTTAGCCTCTCTATCAAAGCGAGGCTAGGTGCGAAACCTTTCATATGAAAATGAGTTTTCATTTGCATGCGAATGAAAACTCATTTTCATATGAAAGGTTGTGCACCTAGCCTCGCTTTGACAACGAGGCGTAACGTAACTCGGAAATGGCCTATTAATCTAACGTAGACTGATGAGATTCCACCGCATTTTATTCATGAGAAAAGTACAATAGCCTATGACGTCACCCACGTACCGTATTCCCCTCAAATTAATAAGATTCCCTCTCATAAAAGAGGCTAATTCGTCCCTCCTATACTACTCACTGTTAATTCCGTTTTACATGTGACCGAAAAACCAAACCGTACAAAAAAGCCTCCATTCGTTTCGTCCCTTTTACGCCATCCACACGTCAACTTCAAAATCTCCAGTTTTGTTAACCTCGAAATTTTCCGTTGAATGTGCATTAACAATCGTTTATGTATGGTCAGAGAGCCTTATCACAATTTCACTGGAGGGGGGGGGGGGGGGGGGGGGGGGGGGGAGTTCGAAAAGCCCCCCCCCCCCCCCCCCCCCCCCCCAGTCTGAATAGGGTTAATGTTCTTGAAGTTACGAGGGGGGTGGGGGTCAGGAACTCAAAAAGGGGGCAGTACGCAGGTCTTACAAGGTCTCTAATTTGCTGAGAAAACAATAGAACAAACAACACGACAATGGACCCTAGCCGTGAAAACAATAGAGTTGCGTGATACAGAGGTCCAATGAAATTAGAGGTTGTAAAGAGCTGCGTGGTATTTGCAAAAAAAGCCCAGGCTTAATAGGGTTAATACGCGGTTACTCTTACACCGAAATAGCTATGAGGCTGAAATTTTCTGACTTTTCCTAGAATTTATCTAGGGACATTTTGGTATCCATAACATGTCAGTGTGATTAACCATGTTGCCATGGCAACCGGTTTTTGACACAGCTTTTCAAAATATTAAAATATGGTGAATTTTTTATTTTAAGATATTGTTCTTTGACTTATAGTGCATTTTCTTGTTAGAATAGTTTTTTCTTGGGACTAGTTCTTGAAAGACATCAAAAATTTTTAACATCAAATATTTGGGGGGGAGGGGTAGGTAAATTTTTGCTCTCTTTTACTTATAGACAAACATTTTGTACTATTTATTAAATAACGCTTCTAAGTTCATTGTTTGGATAATAGACATTAGTTTTTTTCTCTTTTAGATATTTTTTTAATTTTAATTTAAACAAAAAAAAGAAAATCCAAGATGGCGGATCCAAGATGGCGGACAATAATTTCAAAATTATAGTTTAATCGCTTTTTATTGCTTTTTCTCGCTTTACAAGTGTGTCTTTGTTTGTATTTATTATATTTTAATATTAAAGAGATGATTTTACAGTTATATTTGATATTTTAAGTATCTGGATGGAAAAATATCAAAGAAACGTCGGAAAAACAAAAATGACGTCATTGTGACGTCATAATTGGGTGTGGGAGGTCAAAACTGGGTGTAAGGTTTCCTTGTATGGAGGTGGTCCTAGCCTTACTGGTTCCAGAGATATAGAGGGGGGTCCGAGGAGCCCCCCCACTCCCCCCACCCCGCCCCCCAGTCACAGATTGCCTAAAAAAGCCCAGTCTGAATAGGGTTAAGGCTATGACAATGAAACCTAGTCTCCTTTGTGGTCCGCTCAATGGAACGATGACGTCATATGACGTAGTTATTAGGTAATTAGTTATACGGCCGCCATCTTGGATCCGCCATCGTGGATTTCTGAAATTTTTTAAAACCTCTTAAAAACCGTCCAAATTAACTCAAAATTAATCAAAACCAATAAATAAACGCTAAATGAAAAATATAAAAGTTATACCAGTAAACATTGTTTTTCTTCATTCAAAGGTACAAATATGGAAATTTCAAAAAACATGGCTGTCAAAATGTTGTTGCCAGGAACCATCTAGTTACGTGATCAATAAATTGTCATATGAAATTGTTGCCAGATAAATGTTAGCGCGGGCACTTTGTGCCCCCCCCCCCCCCCCCCCCCCCCCCCCCCCCCCCCCCCCCCCCCCCCCCCCCCCCCCCCCCCCCCCCCCCCCCCCCCCCCCCCCCCCCCCCCCCCCCCCCCCCCCCCCCCCCCCCCCCCCCCCCCCCCCCCCCCCCTAGGCTGAATAGGGTTAAAATCTGTTTTCAAATGAGAACTATCAAAAACGCATGCTAATCGTAAGTAGGCGTGGACAGGAAAAAGTCAGAGACGCAGTTTGTGAATTGAACCTCTGAGGTATCTCTATACCCCAAAGAATATTATTTGGCTGCACACTTTCACACACGCTAAATAGCATACAGGGTCTTCATCATCATCATCATAGCTTTATTTAAAAACACGGTATCCCATCATTAGTTACAAAATGCTCTTCCAGAGAGCCGTGTATACTAAATATTCTCTATAAAAACCTAAACATGTTAAAAATTTTTAATTAAAATTACAATACTAATGAATTTTTCTATGTTTACCTAAGATTAAAACTACTATAAGGCGGCTTTAAAGGATGCGATAGATGGCTCAGCTTTGATTTCATTTGATAGGCCATTCCAAAGAACAGCGCCCCGATAGTTAAGGCTACACTTTCCCGCTTCCTTTCGGGGTCTATGAACAAACAAATTGTTCAAGTTGTTTCTCAGTTTATAAGAATGAACATTCGTTATTGGTCGAAAAAGAAGCACCTGTGGTGCTTCAATGCCTCATGCTCCTTGTGTGGTATCCTTTAGTGGATAAATACCAAAACGTACTCTTGGACTACAAGTACACGTACAGATACCACGCAGCTCTTTACAATTCTCGTTCTGATAACCTACTGTTTACACTGTTGACCTTAGACCTATTGTAACTGATTATCGAGCAAAATCTCGAATTCTTGACAGGTCAAAAAATAATTTTGTCTCATTTTTTGCTCATAAATAGGCACAAGTATAAAAAGAACTGGCGTGGTTTGTTTCTGCCAGAAGTCCTTTTGTTCGCAGAACAACAAGAAAATTGAAACCCACAGGGAATAAGTCTTATTCAATAACTAGATGATAAGTGCGATCGCAAAATCCACTAAACTCGCACAATCCTAAACACAAGGTAGCTTTTGACGATAGCCCCGATTTGTGAGCCATTTTCTATGCTATAATTCACCATGTGCCATCACTCCAGAAGCGAACCCAAAATGTACAGTTAATGGTTGTTACAAGTGTCCAATTTATATCAAAACACGATTCACAGTCGACTATTTTATTTATTTATTTTAATTAATTTTTTTTGCCACACACAATGAGTTACAAGCAGAATAAACGATAATACACAAATAGGTTAATTAATATTAAATTTAAAATTTACAAGTTATGAGTCTGCTGTGTCTGCTTCTAGCTGCTTTTGTTTATTTGCCTTGTTCACGCCTAGAATCCTCCAAGCCAGAACTGAGTTGTGGAACCCATGGAAGAGGTGCATCGAAATGCAGGGTTGGTAGTGCCGTACCATCCGAAGTTATCTTCGGACGCGATTCCTCCATACAAGTCACAACCTTGCGATTGGCCATGCTGGCTGTCCAGATGAAGGTCATGCTTCGAACTATAAGCAAACCATACTGTGCAGTTGGAACACTCATTCCCATGGATATTCACAAACTCCGTCACTAGGCAAAACCCATTTAAATCGGGTGTCTTCAAAATATCTATTCGTTCCTGTGACACTCTCCAGTAATCTCGGAAATCCACTCCATCATTTGGAAAATTACAAGTGGCTCGACAGTGGGTCGAGACATCCCGAATGGACTTCATACGGGACATTGACAGGCGGTAGCTGTTCCATTCAGGTGCATCTTGGTTGATTGGCATGTCGTGCAGATAGAATGCTTTGCCCTTGAATGTGTTATGGTTTTGCAAGGAGTGAGACTGGATCAGAGTCCAAGCAGCACCAGGCTCGGAACGAAAGTCGCAGTAGACTGGGAAGGAGTTGTTGTTTTGATCCACGATGTTGTAGATTCCGTTGGTTGTTTCTTTGTGGATAACCATGACGTCTTTGCAGGATCGACTCGGCGGGTACTGGCACTTGTGTCCAGTAAAGCCTAAGGAGCATGTGCAGTTGAATCTTCTTTTGGTGACGTCACACACTTCACGACACGTACCACCATTTCGACAGAGGGCAGAGTCACAACACTGATTATGACAGGTTGGTTCAGAACAAGTTTGTCGAGGAACTCCCTAAAAAAAGCGAAAACGCCGTTTACTTGTTTGCCGCGCGAAGGGACCCCCTGATAGAGTTAAGTTATTTTGTTGTAATAAAAAAAATCCTTTGTTTAGCAAAAAGTTGTGTTCAGTATACGGCTGGGTATGATTTATTGGATGGGGTTAGTTTCTAGAGAAACTGTGGTGCTGCGTCGGTGGGGGGATGAAACACGAGAATTTAGTTTTATCGACTGAGTCGATAAGGTAAATTGACCACCGTAAAAAGATTCAAATAGCTGACGTTTCGAGCGCTAGCCCTTCGTCGGAGCGAATCAAGGAATTGTGGGTAGTGTGTGGTTTTATATAGTAAGCGGTGGAGCTACGCTATTGGTGGAAATTTGGTGACGTGAAAAACAAATGTAGATTAGTTGAATGAAAAGCGTTCGTTGATTCCGTGGGGTTTGAGAGTGCCGATTTGAAAGATGATTTTTTTGTTCTAGGTTTTTACGGCTTTCTGTGTTACCCTGGTGTAGGGAAAGGCCGCAGATTGTCATGTGTTGTTTAGAATGGTTAGTAAGATTAAAATGGCGCGCGACTGGTTTGGATGCGTCTTTGTCATTTTTTTCAACGTCTCGGAGATGTTCACGAAAACGGTCGCCCAGTCTTCTCCCTGTTTCGCCAATGTATATCTTTTTGCAAAAAGTACATGTTATGCAGTAGATAACATTTACGGAGGTGCATGTAAAACGATCAGTGATTTTAATAGATCGTTTGGGTCCTGTTATTTTGTCCGCGTTGTGAATGAAAGGACAAGTGTTACATCGTGTGCGTGTGCATTTGAAAGTTCCCGGTACATCGTCAGATTTCAGTGCGCTCGTAACTAGAAAGTTGCCAATGTTTTTGTCACGTTTGAATGAAATTAGTGGGGGTTGTGACAAAATTCTGCCAGTTTCGGGGTCGTTTTGGAGTATGATTTATTGGAGCCTTACGTATCACATGTATTTGGATATTTTTGAATCCGCGACATTTTTGTTGCGGATTAGAAAATATTCGCGTCCACACGTAGCGTATTCGAATCGTATTTGCCCGTCCACACGTATCCGCATTCGCTCTAGTACCCAGGGCTCCTCTTTAAATGTTGTCAACGGAGCATGAGCAAAGGCGTCGCGTTGGGCGAGTTTGGCGTCAAATTCGATTGCTTTCGCCAAGTTCAACTGAAAACACGTTATCATACTTGAAATAAGTCCAAGTAGAAGTGAAGCGATAACATTTCGGTCGGCCATGTTGATTATTCGCGCGGTTTAAGACTGGATCCGAGACTGTTACGTCATCGTATTAAAAAATATCCGGATTCGACTGTCCACACGATGCCATACTCGTAGCGTATTCAAAAATTTCCACTCTGGAGAGCGGATTAAAAACGTGTGGACGGAAGGCCAATTCGCAACAAAAAACTTGCGGATTCGAAAACATCCGGATACGTGTGGACGGGGCCTTGGGGCGACTAAAAATTACCCAGGCGTATTACACGACTTTTCACTCAAACACGCACAGACTCAAACTTACATAGATTATCGCTTGTCTTTTAAACAACGGTTTGCCGATGAAGAAATTAATTTACGGAGACGCCTCACGTTTCAAACTTTGTCAAATAAAATTCAGTGTAGGTTGCATTATATTTAAGGTAAAAATACAACACTTATACTAAACTTTCTACGAAATAACAACGTTTCCTTTTTCAGTGCACAGACGTGTAAACAAAAGTTACAGCACTATCACAGTGCACAAACTTAAACATGAAAATTAGACCAATCTCAGCAAAACTGTAATTTAATCTATCAGCCGGGAGATGTACAGTGCAACAAAATTTTGAATCAATTGAAGGTGCCAAAGTATCTTGCCTAAAAAAGTTCGTACCGCTACCCCTTCGCCACGAAAGCAGTGGAGACTGTTGATTGCCAATAGTTCATTTCCTATTGTTAAAATTTCGTCACACATATGTCTCATGTTTGAAAGTTTTAACATGAGGCATTTGCGTGATAAAATTTATACAAATCCAAGTTATGCCTTTCATCAGGCTAAATCGCACACTTGTTAGTACGACGTTTCTCTCCTGGGTGTCAGTAAAACGCGGGGTCGGGGCCGGGGTCGGGGTGGGATTAGGTCTAGGATTAGGTATGGGATTAAATATAATCCCTTTACCTAATCCTAACACTATGCCTAATCCCATACCTAATCCTAGAATCCCACCCCGACCCCGACCCCGACCCCGCGTTTTACTGACACCCTTCTCTCCTTGGGAATTACGAGCATTAGCGATACCACCACAAAATCCCGAGATTACACTGGTAACCACGAGATAAAAACAAACAAAACATGTTCAACAACAAAAAAATGTTATCTATTATATACGTAGTTAAATGGAGCATGAAACTGAATAAAGTTCAAAACGGGGAGAAATATTTCGTTGTGCATTCAAAAAACAATGTTTAACCCATTCACTCCTGAGAATTTTTACGTTTTTGAGCGATTTTCTGCATTCACACGCCCCATAGGATTTCGTGACTCCATATTTGAAGTTACCATTGAAAGTGCTGCTGTTCTAAAACACTGAAGGCTCGAGTTTACTGGAAACGTCATTGTGACGACCTCATTTTGCTTGGATGATTTGCAATAAAGGGTCCAATATGAATTATCTACGATTTTTGGTAAGTTCACAGCCATTTTTCATCTTTAGTAGCTGCCTGATGAGCATCATTAAGCTTGGAGGTAGTCCAGAGTCCACTTCTCAATGAAGCGAGTTAGTTGTTGTACTTCGTTTACGAATTTGGCTCGTTGCTCGTTGAACTGGAAAAATGGCCGCCTGGAAACGAAGCAGCTTTGGGACTCGACTCTGGATGAATTTCTCGACCTACCGCGGCATATTTTGGAAGTTGCGACCACAGGAGAACACAACAAGCGCGAAATTTCGGCGGTGGGTCGGAGTGGCTGTGGACTTAGTATAAATATGAAATGTGTGCGGAAAGAAACGAACGCTGTCCAAATTCTTGGCCATTTCTCAGCATGCAGTGCGGTGGTATTGAAAATTGAGGCAAGGTCAGTATGCATTAGAACGAGAGGCTAGAGCTCGGCCCGAGCAACGAATAAGAGCAAAAAAATTCACTGCTAAGCTAGGACTAGGACTGAATTTTGCTGTGAATGTTGACTTTTGGGTTTGCCATGATGATTTGAATAAAAAAAACTAAAGGCAAAAACGTGATTTTTGTTGTTTTTCTATGACGTTAAAAACGGTCATTTTTGTTATTGTCCAAATTCAAACGCTGATATTCTGCAAAAATCGCTGACTTTTTTGTGTTTATTGGGTATCTCAATTTGAGGACTTTCTAGTCAATGCTCAGAACTGCTAGTTAGGGCAATGTTCGCACGATTGAGAAAGTTGCAATTTTTTAAAGCAGTGGAGTATTGTACGGCCGGTTTTGGCCGGTGTAGGAGCGAATGGGTTAAAGTCTTAAAATGATCTTAGCTTCAAAATTATCAGCTGTATTTCTACATGCAAGTATCAGTGAGTGTTTACTACCTACTTACTGTATTAAGTATCAAAATTCCCAGTTTTTACATTACCGTATTTGTACACTAAAATACAGTAAGCATACTAACATTGCTGTCATAATATGTCCTGCCTATTTCGTAATAGGTCACTCCTTCTCTTTCTTTAAGTGCTTCTGGTGCCAGTTTTGTGTTAGCATCATTCAGCTCACAATTTTCGGTTTTGTTAACCTCGTTGAAGTTGAAAGAGAGACACTGGCATTTTCTCACACACACTTTATAGCATTCTTCCCACATCGTTAAGTTCCAAGTCTTAAAAACATGTCCCTCAAGAAACAAATTCTGTTTGGTGTCGGTTTTAATTAAGTGAGAGGGACTTTTTCTCGCACCCTCCATTTGTACACTGACTGTTAGAAAGATGAGCGGCCCATAGCAACAGAATACACCACAGTAAATGATATCTATCGTCAGCCATGAACTAAAACCCTATTCAGGGTCAGAAAACTAACTATATCGTCCTGTTATTTTGAACTGTGAACAATTTACATTATTTATTCACGTATTCGCATGCAACTATGTGACACTTTATTTTTGAACCTGAAATTTTTTAACTTAAAATTGATGTCCGGATGACATCAAAACGTCGTCGTCTAGTTTCGCAAAATTTTTATCATCAAATCTTTCAGTTTTATATAAGGATAAGTTGAACAAAACAAATCAGGTCCCTGTTCTGAATAATTGATTTTCTCAGTTAATTTAAATGTAAAACAATAAAAACACTATTATCAATAAATCCCATTCTATATTTAAGCAATACACCTACCTGCTGTCTGTCAAAACCATTTTGTTTGCTTCTCTTAAGGTTACACAGCTCAGTCGACAAAATGGTCATCATCACTTCTGCGAGCCACCCTCAATTTCTACTTGTCTATTTTATACTGATTTTTGCTGTTTACTCTTCATACAGTCAGTGTACAAATGGAATGTGCGAGAAAAAGTCGCTCTCACTTAAAACCGGCACCAAACAAAACTCGCTTCTTGATGGATATGTTTTTGAGACTTTCAACTTTTCGATTTGGGAAGAATGCTACAACATGTGTGTAAGGAAATGCCAGTGTCTCTCTTTCAACTTCAACGAGGTCAACAAAACCGAAAATTGTGAGCTGAATGATGCTACGGAAAAACTGGCACCAAAAGCGCTGAAAGAAAAGGAAGGTGTTGTTTATTACGAAATAGTCAGGACCTACTACGACAAGAATGTAAGTAATTCACTACACATCCTATTTATAATATAAGGATCGTTTAATCCAAGTAATATCATGTAAACTGGTGGCAATGTAAAAATATTGTTATGAAGATAAACAGAAGTGAGTGTTTTTAAAATCACTTTCTTGCACCGGCTTCCTTAACCAGAGACGTAGATATTATTGTACATTTTCCTTTAAGAAGGTGTTTCCTGGGCAAAGTTTCGTTTACGTTTTCTGTCAACAATGAGTAAATTGGTTTGTAGAAACCGAAAAACTAAGGAATTACAAAAAAAAAAACAATTACAAAAGTAAAAGCTGAGGAAAATCCCCATTGAAGAGTATGTTTCACCAGGCATTTCTCGCTTAAATATTAGCGCAATTTTGCTCCTTGTCAAAACCAATCTAAATTTTGTTTTTGGAGGTCACTATAAAGTTTTCAGAATGATCGTTCATTCAAAAAACGAATTATTGAAAAAGACTGTAAATTGACGGAGAAATGCCGGTATGAAGTTTGTTTATGGCGCGCGATATTTTCTTAACGCTGTTTTCTCAAAGTGAATTTTTCGCTTGCAGGGGCCACTTTAAAGAGCTACAACTCAAAGGGAATTTGTTCGATTTCCCTCAAATTTGGACAGCAGCTAGGTCAACATATAATAAAAGAAACTTTTTTGGAAAGTTTGAATTCTGAAAACGTTTTAGTTTAGAGCCACTTACGCGCAATTTCTCCATTTTGGTTTCGCCATATTTCGAAAATGTTCTGTACCTTTTCACTGAAATTGAATATGGGAAAATGTAGACACGTTTTTTTTATAGCGTTTCGGGTCCGGAAATCCGAGAACAAATACGCTTTGAGTTGTAGCTTTCAGATGCTGATTCAGACGCTGGAATTTACATTTCGTAATAGCCAGCTCTATAAAAAAACCTTTGAATGAAGAGGTCCACACGACGCAGAAATTGAACTTGCTGGTAGTTGCCGGATCTTCCTTGTGAAAGATCTCGTGCCAGGCGTCACTTGATTCATTATTAATTTATTAATAAATCTGCCCTTTGCCTTAGTGCCAGCCTTGCATTTAGTTTTGTGTTTTCAGCTCTATAAGCTTTAATTTGATATAGGGGTTAAGGTAAATTTAGGCTAATCTCGAGCGCTAGAGCTGTTATACTGGAGATAACCTCAGAAGGTATACTGTAGCCTTAAATTGTGAGACCATTATTAAAAAATGTTGAATTTAATTTCTGATAGGTTAATCATTAACGTCTTGTTCATAGGAAGCCCCACGTCAAACCTGTAATGATCCAACCTATCATAGCAAGTGCTGTGACTCCACCCCCTGTCAACATGGCGGCACGTGTCAGGAGTTATATGACGTCACAAAGAGAATATTCAACTGCATATGCCCACCTGGCTTCAGCGGACACAAGTGTCAAATCACGCCGCTACGGTCGTGTAAAGACGTCATGGTGTTAAAAAACGTAAAAGTGAATGGAATCTACAACATTGTGGACCAAAACTACGTTTCATTCTCAGTCTACTGCGACTTTGGCTCTGAGCCAGGTATGGCATGGACTCTGATCCAGTCTCACTCCTTTCAAAACAATGCTGCGTTCAAAAGCAAAGCGTTCTTTCTGCACGACATGCCAATCAACCAAGATGCAACTGAATGGAACAGCTATCGTCTGTTAATGTCCCGTATGCAGTCCATCCAGTCCATCTCCACTCACTTTCGAGCCACTTGTAATTTTCCAACCGATGGTGTGGACTACCGAGATTACTGGAGAGTGTCACTGGAAAGGATGGATCTGTTTCCAATTGTGGAGCCTGCTACAAAAGGATTCTGCCTTTTCTTTGAATTTGTCAATATCCGTGGAAATCAGTGTACCAACTGCACAGTCCTGACTGGTTACAGTACAGTAGAGTCTCTTCACATAGACAGTTGGTATGGCTCTGCAGTCGGGTGTGAATTTGATGGACAATCTAGTGGAGTACCTGACAAAGATAATTTCGGGTCTTACGGAGTTTCTATCCCAGCTTTTCGTTGCACCTCCTCATTAAGTTCAACGAGTCAGTTCTGGCTTGGAAGTGATTAAGAACGATTTTTTTTCTGAGAATCGGACGAAATCTGAATTTTGCGGCAGGAGATCTCGAGATTTTTCTCGTTTCTCAGGTTAACTCTGATATGTAGAGAATCTCGGAACTGACTAAGGTTATCGAAGGCATTTTTTTCACGGTACTACGTTGTAGCCTTTTAATTAATTGTGCTCTTATGTTTGAATAATTTTCCTGTAAATACGAAATTTGTTTGTTCGCTTTCCTTTGCTAGAGTGATGGACGTTTATAAAACCGAATTCCAAGATTTAGTTTTAGCCGTTTCTCTTTTTGCCTTGCGAAAGTGGATTTTGTTGTCAGATTTTCAAAATAAAGTGTTTCTGGCTTATAATATATACATTAGATTTCTAGCATTACCACTGCCTATATATGAGCAAGAGAAGAGGAAATCGTTTTCTCGACTCCTGCCACTGTAGGCTAGATTTTTACAGACAGTCGCTCTCAATATACTTGAGCAAAACAACAACACAACAAACAGTCAATCTCTTTTCAATCACAGACGCAAATAGTAAAATGAACCAATCAGAACCGGAAAACGCGTGTGAAAGTAGCGTGATTATTTTTTTAACTGAACATAACGTGTAGCAATGCGACAGCAAAGCATATGCGAAATTGTAACTAAAAAGGTCAATATAACCTAAATTAGGAAAACAATGTCTGTCCTCAAGTGAATTAAGGCCTGGGTCAAAATTGGTTTTGATCTTTTAGTTTATTTTCCAAAACTCGCTCTTTGAGACGTAATGAAGGAACAAATGATGGTTAAATGATATAAAGTATAGAAACTAAAATAAAGAATTTCAAAGTGCCTGGTCACGTGACTGAAAATCAACTAAACTGCAGATACCGTGAACGATCTATTGCGTCACATTGGATCAAATACAAACAGTGATAAGCAACAGACCACTGCAAGGACCGATCAAACAATGTGAAAAGGCATTCTCTCAAAATGGCACTACGGTCGGCCAAACCTGACATGATCAGCGCTCAAAACTAGAAAGCAGACACAGACAGCTGTTTCGGGCTTGTTATGCCCTCGTCAGTGTGCCATAGCTAAGAACATAATGGGACTCGGTACCACTGCACCTATCTCATATATGTCGCTAATCATTCTAGAAAGAGCCGTGATAGGGAAAATTGCGCAACGGTCACGCCACAAACAATTGTGGCACATGGCCAAAGAGCAATTCAACCTAACAACCGATACATGTCAGCGCCATAGAGAGAGAAACAAGGAATGGCCAAACCATTCTTCTCCTTTAGATAGAATGCACATAGATCGGATCTATTAAGTAGACCACCACGTGACTGACCACGCCCTTTATCTCGAAAAAACACAAATAAAGATTCCCACCACTAGCTGCATACCCAGATTTAGTTTTTCTTTATAAAAACATTCAGCATGGGCAGGGATTAGGAAACCCGGCTGGAATGGTTCGGACCGTTGCACTGGTCAGGTGTTATTTCCTGTTTTTTACTAGTGCCGGTCCTAATCCAACTTAAAATCGGTTCAAAAGAAAACCGTTAAATGGTTTTCTCTCATTCCACCCGCTGTTCCAAGAACAATACTGATAGCCATAGTTAGGACGTAAAATTTGTTAAAAAAAACTATTGTTTAATGGTGGGAATTTTGAGTCAACGGATTTCTTGCAAAATTGGGTGTGAATGGTCACGTGATGAAAAAATCCACAATATTATATATACATTTTGAACAGTTTATGTTTGCGGTTTGGCCTAAATTGCTATCTAAGAGATATCTCTGAATCGTTTACGTTAGACCACCCCCTTTTAAATCGACAGGGACCCAGGCCTTAATTCACTTGAGTCCTTTGTTCTAGCTATAGGTAATCTTAATTCCACCAAAAAATAATCCCAGATCTCTTTTTCGCGGACTGTAGGCAAGAGAGGTTATAGTTCTTGGCCCGAGATGAACGACATCATAAGCTAATTCAACAGAAAATGTACGGTGACCGAGTTCTTCATACACTTATGTTTACTTCATATTTTTACTGTAGAAGTAAATAGTTTTAAGATTTCTTTTTAAAGATCAATTAATTAGTAGTGGTGGTAGTGGTGGTAGTAGTGGTGGTAGTAGTGGTGGTAGTAGTGGTGGTAGTGGTGGTGGTGGTGGTGGTGGTGGTGGTGGTGGTGGTAGTAGTAGTAGTAGTCGTAGTAGTCGTGGTAGTTGTGGTAGAAGGAGTGGTAGGTGTGGTAGTAGTAGTGGTAGTTGTGGTAATGTAATGTAATGTCGTGGATAAGAGGACAAAGATACATGTCCTCTTTTACAATATTTTGCAGTAGGCTCGGACGTCAGCATACAAAGGGCGCCGCTGGCTACCGCTATCGGTCCATTTTTGAGCCTACTGCGCCTACGGCCACAACACCGGGGAGATAATCTTTAGTCCGTGTGCTCAGGCATACGCTGGATAAATTACCTTAACGAACTATTTGAAGTCAGCTGTTCAGTTTCCTAAGCAAGTGATTTCTTCTGACTCGCGTCCGCTCGCACTTTTGAGCCTAAGCTCGCATAATTATAAATTTTGCGAGTTTCATTAAATTCATGAACGGTCGCGAGCCTTCAACACCTTAGTTGGAGTTCTTTGTTCTCAGTTGAGTGAGGCTCAACAAGCTTTAGTTTATTTCCCAAAACAAAAACTGGAATCTTTTTCGGTAGAAACTTAGACCGAGTCAGTACCCTCTGATTTGGCGATGTATGTTTTCTTTTCGTAACCCTCGGACGTACACGCAAACTTATACCCCCACTGTGGTACAAAGGGGGAGGGGGGGGGGGGGGGGGGGGGTTGTTGCAACCCCCCTTTGGGTTTTTGCGATGTTGCAATATTTTACGTCTAACAGATAGCCTGTGATGTGCTCTACAAGATAAAGTAAATATTATGGGCTGTAGCGTTGCTGGGGTCCGTGACGTCATCCAAGATGGCCGCCATCTTGGATTTTACTAAAAATTCAAATTTATAGGAAAGCGAATGAAGACGTTATGTGCTAATCTTAAACGTCCGAGGGTTAAAGTTATTACAGGAAATACAAAATTTTGCACAAGTAAACAAAACTAACAGTTCATTTTAGATTCTATCGATCGCTGAACGATCAGCAGCTGATTCCATCTTAGTTCCACCGAACAGAGCTATTTACTTTATATACAATAAACTTGTAAAATCCAATTAAATACTCAGAGTTGATATAAGAAAAGAATGATTTGTAAGCTAACTTCAGTTGTGAACCTGTGGGCTAAGCAGAACATTAAAAGATCCAGACGCACACCTTGGTTCGTTCCTGACTTTAAAATATTGTCTCGTGACAATACGACGAGTGATCTAAGCTGGGGGAAAATCACTTTTCTTTTAAAACCCACTTTTAAAGTTACCATAGCTTGAACGAAATAAATTCTCCCGAAATCATGTAGAATAAAAAGTATTGTCAATGTTTTAAATCCAGCCGTCTGTCGAGTGCGATCAACCGGACGAGTGTAGTTCTGACAGTGACTGCAGTTTCGAAAACAATACAATCACTGTGACAATCGTTTTTCTGCATAGTGTAGTGATGAAATTGTATTGACGCTTTCGATTGACAAAAAGATTTTCTTCAATTATTCTCGTGTACCTCTCATCTTTTTTATGTTAATTTGGTTTTGGAAATCATAATGGTTATGATTAATTGATAATAGGACTTCGTCTCGTCCAATTCTGTCTGTAATTGTATCAATAACAAAATTCTCGATTGTGATTGGTCATCCACGCGCCTATTTCTTACGTAATCGTGTCAATAACTAAATTCTCGATTGTGATTGGTCATCTACACGCCTATTTCTTACGTAATTCGCGCGCGGTCACGTGCAGATATCCAATTACAACTTTTTGTAATTGGATAGCTATAATTGGACACCTACGTTGCGCGCGCGTCAATGGGTTCTTTTTCTCGCTGTTTCCTCCTGCTTTCAAACTGATAGAAAATATCCTTAACGTTTTGAGTACAAAAAACTCCACATAGTCTTTTTAACCTCGAATTGTGTTATTGATTCGATTAATTAGTAATTGAACTTCGTGTCGTACAATTCAGGCGTACTTGTGCTCGTAATTTCAAATCGTCCTCGCGCTACGCTCTCGGCCGACTTGAAATTACTCGCCCGATTACTCCCTGAATTGTACTCCACTCAGTCCAATTACTATTACTAATAGGCGCGCGGTCACGTGGGTGTCCAATTACAGCTATCCAGTTATAACTTTTTGTATTTGGATAGCTGTAATTTATCCTAGGCGTTTTGAGTACAAAAGAGACCACATAGACTTTTAAATCTCGAATTTTGTTATTGATGCGATTAAATAGTAATTGAACTTCGTATCATACAATTACTCGCCCGATTACTCCCTGAATTGTACTCCACTCAGTCCAATTACTTTAATTACTAATCACACTCATGATTAACAAATCGGACTCCCGCGATTTTGTTAATCACTCGTATGATTGCAGACCGAATTGGACTCCACCCAGTTCTGTTCCCCAGGGGTGCGATTATCCAAAGTCCCGAAACCTTTTCGGGCCTTTTTTAAAGGCCCTGTCACACTATTGCGTATGAGAGAAACGTATGAGTTGCGTATGGAAATTCATAAAATAATTTTCATACGCACAAAATGACCAGGTTACTTGACCTACGAGTAACGTACCTCTAGCGTAACTCTCGCGTATTCAGCGTATGCTTAGCGTATA
This sequence comes from Dendrophyllia cribrosa, assembly GCA_024195265.1. Classification (NCBI taxonomy): domain Eukaryota; kingdom Metazoa; phylum Cnidaria; class Anthozoa; order Scleractinia; family Dendrophylliidae; genus Dendrophyllia; species Dendrophyllia cribrosa. Next base: position 37,569,177 of record JAJLRJ010000007.1, on the reverse strand, counting down.
AACCATACGTCCGAATACGCACAAAATTTTTAAGCATGCTTAGAAATTTTTTTCTGCCTCGCCGTATGCCAGCGTATGTCACCGTATGCGACCATGCTTGAAACGTATACAACCTATGCCTAACGTACCCCTAGCGTATGACAGCGTATACCAGCGTATGAGTGATATTTTTCATACGCTGGCATACGCCAGTACGATACGCAATAGTTTGACAGGGCCATAACGGACACCTCTATAAGACGGACACCTCTTTAAGACGGACATTGGTATTGGTCCCTGTCGTTTTTCAGTCATTTTACCGTAACTAAACTCTCTATAAGGCGGACAACGGACACTTGAGAAGTGCTTTTTTAGTTAAAAATACTTCAAAACGAAATGTAAGTGCTGAATATGAACAAACTTGTCCACTTTTCAGACTTAAAACAAACGTGTATTAATTGTGCATAGGTTCAGCTTTATTGTCTCAGAATTACTGGTGTCACGTTACCTCGACTCTCTATAAGCCGGACACCTTTCTAAGACGGACAGTTGGGGCCGGTCCCGACGGTGTCCGTCTTAGAGAGAGTTGACTGTATTAGAAATTTGTTCCCACTAATTCATAAGAAGCTTTTATTTTTTTCCAAGAGGGCACGGTAACGAATCCTGCAATCTGATTGGTTCTTAGCGCGGTCCGGATTTTCCTATCTCTGCCCACGGTCACGGTAACGCTTTTGTGAGTATTATAAAGTGATTTGAAAGACAGAGGGAAAAAATAAATAAGTTATTTACCGGCTTAGGGTCGGTCCATATGGTGAAAAACTGTGACCTCGCTTTTTCACTATACGGACCTCCCAGCCGGCAAAATAACCTAGCTTAGCCTAGCCTAGCGTAACCTAACATATATATCTTAATAGTTATGATCATGATTATGATCGTTATGTTGCTAGTGGGTACCAAACCTTAAGGGTCACTGTCCCGCCGAAATAGCAAAATTTTGCTTTGCTTATTTCCACGTTATATCGCCAAATGCCACCAAATATACAACTTCGTTTGATAAAAAGATTCCATAGAGCAAAACAAAAGCAGTAGTTTGGAGATAAAGTGCAGGATTGCAAGGATTGAAGTGGATTACAGTTCATGAAATTTGATTTGACAGGCGGTCAAGAAATCAAACTTGCAATTCTGGTGAAATTTTGACTTTTCTAGCCGTTATTTTGTCTGTTTAGTTCATATTTCTTTGCTTCTATCACTTTTGGCGATGGTTTCTTTCAATTTCAAGATAATAAAGTTAGCTAAAGCAAGCTCCTGGCCATAACCATGAAAACACAATATTCCAGCCGGGACAGTCCAGTAGGCCTACACCTCTTCGGAACCTCTAATTTCATTGGACCTGGATGAGGTGCATCTCTATTGTTTTTAGGGCTAGGGTCCATTGTTGTATTATTTTCTTAGCCAATCCTGTAAGGCGTTACGAAAAGTGCAGGTCTGCCCGGACAGTGGGTTGTGCCTAAATCATACCGTCCAGAAGGACGTCGGACACCTTATTGAGACTTATATAACGTAATGTCGACACTTAATAAATTTTGAAGTGTAAAAAAGAAAATCTAAAATCCCCACTCAGGAATGAACCTGTGACCTCAGCTAGGCTTAGGCTTACATAGCCTACCGTACCACTGTACCACCTAGCTTTCCTTAGTCCTAAATTTAACTATATAAACTGCTACCCCCAACCTCAACTGAAAGCTAACCAGTTACTCCGTTATATAAGTCTCAATAAGGTGTCCGACGTCCTTCTGGACGGTATGATTTGGGCTTGACCCGGACAGTGTCCCTTTAATAAATAGCGAATCACCCAACGGGACACTTGGCGCCTCAGGGACATAATACAGCAGCCCCTCGATTAAGAATTGTAATGTACCTCTAAAGATTAGCTTTATTTCATTTTTAGAAAAAAATGCAAGACAGCTTACAAAAAGTATTAAATGATTTGTTACTACAACGAAAGCAACGAAGAGATATAAAATGCTAAAAATGACCAAGTTAACGACAATGGTCACTTTAGAGCGGTTTTTATTTGACTAATCACACTGGCCAATCACAACAGAGCAGACCACCCAATGAACCAATCAGAACTCGAAGCAAATATACATGTAGCAAAGCGCGGGAAAAAGCGTGCAACTCACAGTTGGTTTGCTTCTGATTGGTTGAGAAAGTAGCGCGAGATTTTTTAACCAATCACAAAGCGTAGTAATGCGAAATCAAAGCAATAGCAAAATTACTTTTGACACTTAATTGAAAACCGCTCTAATACCAACACGAGAATACGATTGACAAGTCAACCCAACTATCTAACCTACGCTTCGGCCTTGCACAGTGTATCTGGGTTTAGATTTGCAGGCACAACCACTCACTGCACTCACACAAAATTCGTCGCTCAGGAAGCGCCCATAGATCCTGCTTTCTAGCTGTTTAAAGACTGGCGAACGACCTGTCGATAGGTTAACCCCCGCAGATAACTTTACCCAAAGAAAGAACCAAACGTAACGGAATGATTAAATTCTATCTGCTACAAGGGGACTTGTGCTGTGTTCACACCAGCATCGGGACACGTTTAGAGCATAGTTAATAGAATAAACTGGTTACGAAACTCAGTCAGTCCTTTGTTATATGTTTCTGTTTTCCATTTCTTTTGTTCGTTTGCCTTGACCGTGCACAAAACACAAAAGGTATTGAAATACAAATGAATGGGATTAGTTTCTAGAGAAACTGTGGTGCTGGGTCGGTGGGGGGATGAAACACGAGAATTTAGTTTTATCGACTGAGTCGATAAGGTAAATTGACCACCGTAAAACTAAATTCTCGTATTGAAATACATATGAGCAACTGACCAGTAGAGACATTTGGGTTCACACGTTAAACAAAACAATGTGCACGGTCACGGTTCGTTCAACATAAAACAAGAATTTGGTTTTATTGACTGAGCCGATAAGGTAAACAAAACAAAAAAAGCAGCTTTGTACACTCTTTTTGAAATTTGTTGAGCTTCATAACCAGTTTGTTCTATTAACTATGTTTAGAGTAAACATGTTTCAATAAAATACGTTTCCCGTAAACATGTTTGTAATTTCATTGTTCACATTATTTTGTTAATTTCAATACACGTTTCACGCCTGGTTCTATAATTTATCTGTTTTACGAAGCAGGCATAAGCACGCATAAAATCTTTATAATTACACATGACCCGAGACAAATGGAGCTCGAACTTGCTGTTGCATGATTATGTGGCCTAATATCACTTATTAAGCTCTTCGGGAACGAAAGATGATGTAGCGTTTAACAAGGAGACGACATTTGCGCTAACGTGTTTTGTCAGGTTTAAATGGAAACTACCTCGGAAGGTACTGTTAATCATGTTCAGAATAAACATGTTTCGATCATGATTCGTGCACTGCACCGCCTGATGTAAACACTCTTCATAGTGAATGGCCGTTTTTATGCTAGAGACGTTAAAGTCGTCCAGACGCAATTAACGTCTCAGACGTTAAATGCGTCTGGTATAAAAACGGGACGCATTAAAGTGGATGGCCTCAGAGAAAAACACAGGAATTTCGAAAAAAAACTATTCTCGGAAGTAACTGGACACGACTAAAGTCGTCCCCAAATAAAAATTTTAAGAGCACGAATATACAAATAGGGCTAAATTCGTCCTCGTTTTTATACTAGACGTATTTAACGTCTGAGACGTTAAAGTCGTCTGTTAAGTGCGTCTGAACGACGCACTTAAAAGAAGACGTTAAAGTCGTCAGACGTTAAATCCGTCTGGCTTATTTTCCGTTTTTATACTAGACGTCTTTAACGTCTCAGACGATATTAACGTCTGTAGCATAAAAACGGCCAATCATGTTTTATTCGTGATCAGACCAAACATGTTTCGGCCTAGTGTGAACACAGCATCGGAAGATACTTTTAATCATGCTCAGAATAAACTTGATTCGATCATGATTCGTGCACTGCACCGCCTGATGTGAACACTTTTCATAGTGAATCATGATTTATTCGTGATCAGACCAAACATGTTTCGGCTTGGTGTGAACACAGCATCAGACACTCAAGGTAAGTGAAGAGATCAGTGAAGAAGGGGACAAAACACTTGTCTGCTTAACCACACTGGTATTATCTACATTGTGGACATTTACAGTTTTCCAAGATCACCCTGGTCTTTGGGCTTGGTCACATCTGTCTTAGAGTCTTTATTACTTTCCTTGCTTAAAACTGAAGTGATTGCACTGAACTGTTTCGAGCTTGAAGACTTCATTCCTGACGGCAGGTGCTGGAAAGGTTTGACGGGGGCAGAGCGGGGTGTGTCGCTTGTAATATGGGGTTTAGCAGTATTGGTTTTGGATGGCTGGGATGGTGCAAAACTGGCGGTTGTTGACTGTGATGGATGAATACCAGATGTCACCAGCGAAGTTTGTTTTGTGACAGTATGTACGGCTGACGAAGTGCCTTGGGCGGTTGTTTTATGAGTTTCATGTGAGACACCTTTTGATGAACTATGCAATGCACTCTTTGAAGGAACCTGTGACGATTCCTCTGGGGAATTTGTCGTAACAGAAGGGGTGACCTTTAAGATGTTGGAGGTACTGTATGAGGCGCTCTTCGAAGTAACCTTTGAGGGGTTCTCAGAGGACTCCAGTGGGAAAACTTTTATTGAAATAGGCGAGGTGACCTTTGAGGTTTTGTATGTGCCTTGTGAGGCACTCTTCGAGGTGACCTGCACAGAATCCTCAGAGAAATGCTGAGGAACAATTTTCACAGTGGGTGAAATGACATTTGGGGAAGTACTGGATGTACCTTGCGAGGCAAAAACCGGAGTAGTGCCTTGAGCAACAGTTTGAGATACGGATTGCGAAGCAGATGCTGGAACTTGTCCTTCCTCCTTATCTTTAGCAATATTTAATTCTTCAGTTTGTTTTGCAGCAGAGCCAGAGCCCTCAGACCGGACAGCTGTGACAGCGTTTTTTTCTGTCATTTCTTGAGGCTTGGATACTGTGTCCTTCAGCTCAACTGCCGTTGCTTCCTTACTGTCTTTTACGCTTTCTTCTCCTGTAGCATCAGGCAGCTTAGAATCTTCATCACCCTTAGTATCCCCTGATGGAGCATTACCAATACTTTGCTGCTCACCGCTGACGGCAGGCGATGACTTTGAATCTGTCACTGAAGACTGCTCTAAGCCACATATGCTTGACAAAGGCGCCCCTTGAAGTGGCAACTGAGGGCTGCTACATACTGCTACGAGGCTTGCAGCTGCCAAACCAGGTGAGATGCTCTCTGAAGGATCAGAAACTGAAGCCACGCCTGGGGTAGCAGAAGACGATGCTGCACAGGCAGAATTTGTCGATACTTTACACTCACCATCAGTTTTACGTGTACTGTCATTGCAGTCAATATCCATTTTCTCTGAGCCAGCAGATAAAGTGACACTTGGTAGGGAGCTCGTATCTTGAGGTGCTTCAGAGGTGGTGGGAGCTGTCTCTTCAGACTGGCCAGTGATGGATGGTGGTACAAGGGCACTGGATTTCTGCTGCAGAGCTTCTGGTACATCAGGTTTAACTTGTCGTTCTAAAGCTCTGGCTTTCCTTAATCTGCACAAAAAATATATTGTTCAGGTTTTTTTTTTAATCTTTCTTCACCCAAGTGTATAAATGGGAATAGGTAACAAAATACTGAGGGTAACCCTGTGATGGACTAGCACCTCATCCAAAGTTTACTCCCGGGGGGGGGGGGGGGGGACTCCCATATAAAAATGACGGGGGTGCTCGTCGGAAATTTTCGAAAAGTACCCTAAAAGGTACCAGAATGTTGTTTGATGGGCGTGGCTCAAATGAAATTTTACCCCTAAGAGGTACCAATTCTTAAACAACACATGTCATATTCTGGGTTTAATACCCTAAAAGGTACCGCGATAATTCCAACGGGGGTCATTTTGAATTTTAGCACCCTAAGAGGTACCAATGTACAAATTTTGACCCCTAAAAGGTACGACGAGCACCCCGGTATGGTAGTCTCAACCACCCCCCCCCCCCCCCCCCCCCCAACAACCCCCCGGGAGTTTACTCAGGTTCAGAAGCAAGGACACCATTCTCCCAAGGTTTAATACTATCACTTACGATAACATTCACTAAGGTATCTCGGACCCAAGGAATGGATAATCTACCTGCAACCTTAAGGAACATCCCCTCCCTCGATTCATTCAAAAGACAAATCCGCGGCATTGACCTTTCCTCGAGCATGGTATATGCATGCACGAACTGCGTACTATGCACCACCTGACCTTTCTATTGTCACTATTTTATTTAATATTCTATTCTATTATCTTACTATGTTTTCATAGATACGTGTACATGTAGGTAGTTAGTTGTCCACAATTAGTAAAGGCTACCCCAGTGTATCACCTTTTCACCCGGACATAAGTATGGATACTGTTAAAGTATAGAAAAAAACTCGCAAAAAAGTGAAGGGTAGATGGGCATGTGACGGTTACCGGGCAGATTGGTAGTACATGTATTTACACTGTAGCTTATGGCTTTCATTGCCTACATTTCAACGTTAACTCTTAAAAGTGCCAAATATCAAAGCAGAAGAAAAAATCCCCAATTTCATTTTGTAAAATATTGAAAAACAAATGGCACCATGCAAAAGAACTGTCAAAGAGGTATCATAAAAATGGTCACACTACAGGATTTCATCTACAGACTCAAAAGTTAGAACTACACTGTAACTGACTCTGGGAGTGAGAGGGTACACGTAACTTACTTTGCTCTTTCCTCTGCATCTTGCAGGTCCTTCTTTACATCTCGCCTTTTCATGCTTGGCGGCAGCTCCACATGCAGTCTGCACGAGGTGTGGTTAAAGATCTTAGCAACATTCCTTTCACATTGACTGTCACCTTTGGATTGGAATGTACACTGATGAAACAGCAACTGATTTGGATCATGAGTGATGTCTACAGTGGCGTCAAGGAAATGTTTAACTATGACATCATTAAGATACCAACTTAATGGTCTTAAGCAAGAAGCCGTATGGACTGAGTACATGTACCAACATGTATGAACTTTTTCAATGCAGTCAAAGCTCCTGTAAGCATACAACCTCGGGAAACAGTAACTGTTCATAACTGGAGCTCGCTGCTTACAGGAATGTTCTTGTAAAAGAAGAATATATACAGGGTTTTGTCAAGGCAACCGTACAACAACTGTAGGTAGAGCTGTCCGCTTACAAGAGTCTCCGCTTAAAGAGCAGCTTCATTGCTGCGGAACGAGCGCAGCGAATGAGCAGCAACATAATCAGGATTTAAGAGAAATATATGAGAAAAAAATACAGTGTGTTGCCCAGTTTCCGGCCAGTACCAGTTTCCGGCCAAAAAACAATTACGTCGGTTATGTTCGTCGGAGTTTTAAATTTTCGTCCACCGAAGCGTTCCGAAAGAAAGACGAACATTTCCGCTACACATTGGTGGTTTTGGCGTTCTTTTTGAACAAGGAACGGCTGAGGAAGGAAATGTTTTGTCCAGGTGATTGAACGTTTAGCGATTAATTTTGGCTCGTTTCACTGCACATCAAAACTACCGTAGATAAACAAATAGCTCGTTTCACAGGAAATATCTCAAGGAGCTTCATAATTTTTGGACAAATATTAGATTAAAGATGAAAGTGATTAGGGAATCTATCATCGTCAGCTGGAATAGGGCTGTTCCTGAAATTTTAGCAGTCAACTCTCAGCGAAGATTTCGACCTAGTGTGCCAGTTTCCGGCCACTAAAAGACACATTGCTCAAAACCTATTTCTTATTAAGTGAAAGAACCGAATATTAAAATTTCCTGGTCGAGAAATTAAAGATACATGTGTTAGTGTAACAAAGATTACGAATTAACAACAGCTTATGCATGTATAGCGTGACTAAAAGTACGTAAGTCATGATTTGTTTTTGTAGTAGTCTGTCAACAAACTGCGGAAGACACGCTTCCGGGTCACTAAGGTCATACGTATTTTGAATAGTAAAACAGTAGGCGACAAAGCTTAATATTGAAACTTACCTGATATTTATAACTAGGCGACCACTATTATCAAGGGACTTACAAGTCGGTTTACGTCGAGCGGTTTCAAGGAAAATTTACTTTAAGTCGGTGGCCGGAAACTGGGCTAGCTGGCCGGAAACTGGGCAACTTACTAGTTTTGCGAAAAATGGTATAATTTCTTTAATACTTGGGGAAGGTCGCCAACCATTTAACGTTTTAAAGGTAAGTAAATGAACTGTCTTTGAAAGGAAATTGAGAAATTTTCCGTGCAAAACAAAGGAGTTATAGCGATTACAAACTAAAGTGGCCGGAAACTGGGCAACATACTGTATAAGCTAGGAAAAATCTCGAATTGATCGCTTTTTACCAGAATTCACCGCGCCACGAACACATTTTGGGCCAGAATGCACTGCGCCACGAACAATAGCCTCGCTTGCTGCTTCAAGCTGTTGGCTGCGAGATTTGTAATATTTTGGTCCAACATGTCCCAGTCGAAATCGGAACTGAAGTGTCGAAGACTACCGCGAGTTGAGCGAGGACTGTGAGGCATGGTGATAGGACCGTTGGATAGCAAAGATTTTCGAAGATTGTACGGAATAAACGACAAATTTATTTTCAAATCACTCCGACAGCGGTCGATGAGACTGTGCTGAGCGCGTGGGGACGCGAAACCTGAGGTGAGCGCGTGGAGACGCGAACACGATACGGCTAGCTAGTAACGCAACATATTCATTATCAATAATTAAGTTAAACCTAAATTTTCACACCTTCCTCGTGGTGAACGCGTCCTTTGCTCAACAATATTCTACAGACATTGCAAGATTTTGATGCGTGAATTACAAAACAAAATTAGTCTTATCAGCTGGAGTTTTCGTCGATTCATCGCGGTTACATTTGCTTTGCTTCCCCTCAAAAAACGAAAGAGAAAAATCTGTAATACCAGCGAGACGATAAAACAGCATTATTACAACAAATTTACCGCAGCAATTACTATCTTTTGGATACACTAGTTTGTATTATAATACTGATGTTTAAGTACAATGTACATGTTCATTACAGTGATACTGATAATTATAATATGACCGTACGGCCCCGCTGACGCAACCCTACAGAAATTAGAATCGCAAGGTGAAGTGAGAGGGGCCGGACGGGTTGGCGTGAGCTGGTCTGGAAAAAGCCGTCCGGCCCCGCTCGAGTTCAAGTGACCTCGTACTGCACGACTGTTCTTGTACTTTCTAGTCATATTATAAAATACTTATTGACTGAGTTAGATCGGGCTGGACAGGAAAATATTTGGCACTCGGTCAAGGTGTACGGACCGAGCACAGAAAATAATGTTTATTTGCATTGCTTCATGCAAATTATTTTGCTAAAACATACACTCATGTCTTTTTTTTTTAACTGTTCAGTGAGAACACCAAAAATGTATTTCTGTTTACCAAAGGCAATGCCTGGTTTTCTTTAGCAATGCATGCACAAGTGCAATCCAATTTGAAACCTAAGGCAAGCCATATACATGTACATTTGTACACGTGCAGGTATGCTGATAAAATGTATTTTTTATAAAAGTCCAAAATAGTGGGGTAAAAGTAATTTCATAAGAACACGACAGGAAGACATGTTGAAATGCAAAGGATACGTTTAATACAGTGTTTAGTAAGGGGCAAGACCTTTTCAGTGCATCTATTCCCTCCAGGAGAGTAAGTACAGCGTAAGGTGGACATGGTCTGCGGCCGTGCGCTTGTGCCTTGTTTCTTTTCTTTTGCCTGCTTATGCAGCAAAGCTTCAGTGCCAGGACGCTCATGCCGACTTTTGCGACCAAGAAGCTGGGTGGGCGTCAAATGGCACTCTCCTGGGAACCCCAAAATGATGTTACTAGTTTCCACAAATCTTGATGTTTATCACTAATTCCAAGGCCCCTACCTGTATGGGCCAACTCATGAATACAAAAAGATTCTGCACCAAAAAGGGACTAGCTTGGTGTACTAACACATTTGAGCCTACAGTCATTGTCAATGTTCATGTTTATGCTTGGTAAAGTCGCACTCATGAAGGAATACACCACTTCAAGCAACAATGCATCTACTGATCATTAGTGACCCAACTGAAACATTTCTTTAAATCAAAAATTGGACTGATTTGTCACAGTAGAACGCACAAATAGACAGATTTAATTCTATGCACAACCTATTTTTTTATCCCATCTTCTATGATATTTTTAACTGCGTGAATATGAGAGTTTTTTTTTGCCATTTTATCTGAAGTGATGTTCATGGTCATTGGCATTAATGGACGAACAACAACAACTGTTCAATAAATCACCATTCCAACAACCTAAGACACCACTTGAGTACCGTAACATCCCGGTTATAAGCCCTGGTCTTATACAGTACATGTACGACGTTGTAAGGGTTTTTTGGCTGGCAAGCAAAAAATATTCTGATAAATGAACGTTGTTTTAGTTAATTTGGTGCAAATGTTGGTAAAGAATTGCTGTCGAGGAACTGTGGTGATCTCATATATACTGTACAACGGGGTACGTGTACAACTGAAATATTGTTTTGTTGTACCAAACTGATGGTCCTATAACCAAGGGGGCTTACAACCGGGATTTTACTGTATTTTTCCGTCTTTTGTTTGCAAACACATTGTAATTCAATTTCTTTTGCGAAAATGTGGACAATTAAACATACACCTGTAACATTATTATCATGTACCTGTTTCCTCCTCTTCTTCAGCCTGAATAGCCTGACAATATTTCCTTTTTCTCTCTTTCAACACATGCTGTAACCTCTTAAACTGAGCGATATACAAAGAACGCAGTTTGATCATCTTATCACGGCACATCCTTGTGGCCTCCTCCACTGTCCACACACCAGCATGCCTGGGAAGAAATTCAATCACATTAATGTCATTTTTATGTTGGGTGAGTACTGCTGCCTGACTCTATTTTGAACTTCAAAAGATACAAATGTACATGTACACATGAACAAAAACCTTACAGAATAATTTTACTTTATGGCCACCTTTTCAAGGCGCAAAGAGTTAACATTAATATAAAGTAAATTCAGTTGAGACTAAATTCATTGACAGGAACACCCTGCTAAACTGTTTTGGCCTGCATTTCATTGGTGTACATGCAGATGAAAATAATAGGGCTACAAAGATACATTTTCTCATGATACGATACATATCTCGATAGAAGTGCCACGATACGATACACAATACGATACATCATTACATACATTTTTCCACCAACACGGGAAGACATTTTACGACGAACCGCATGTTTTTCCCGTGGGCGTGCAAGACTGTGTCAGCTGACAACTGATTATGAAAAATATGTGTCAGAAGCATGCAAAGCTATACGAAGCAAGGATGGAACTTTCTTGTCCCTTCTTTTAATAAATAGCTAAAAAAAAGGTTTGGACTTGGTAAGGAGTCATTTAAGACAGTAATTTCTGAATGTTGATGAAGAATCATAATATCATAATATTGCGATATGTTGTTCAAATATCGATATTCGTATCGCAACAAAAAAAATACCGTGGTTCACTGGTGCACCGGCGTATCGTTGCAGCACTAGAAAACAATTCACTGGAATAATGCCTTCTTTAAACTTTTAATACATGTACATGTACTTGTAGGTACAATGTACTGTCAAATTGTAAAATCGCTCATGTTCTTTCTCAAATAAAAACAATTTTCCAGGACAGGACTCATGCAAGTTTTCAAGGGCTCCAAATTACTGCAATTTATGAAAATAAAATTTGTATGAAGTATGTTTGATATTCGGCGCTGTCTGCTTCCCACGCATAAGTTGCTACACTCACTTTTCCAATCCAATACTGGAAAATACCAGAATAAAATAAGGGCATATCCCATTGTTTAAAGGTCTGTACAGGGTTGTCAAATTCGCTGGCTGCTAGCGAAAATCACCATCTATGTTGTCATTATCACCTGGCTGCTTTTCTTGCCAGATCTGATTACTTTCCCCAGTTAGATATCTATTTTAAACATTTCTGACAACCCTGCCGTACAAATCCTAAAATAGGAACTGACACAAAATTTTGATTACTACACCCGTTTAACCCTTACACACCCAGAGTCATGTTCAATGGATACATGTAGTGTAGTTCTAACTTTTGAAACTGTGGAGAAAATCCTATGGTGTGACCATTCAAATGAAACTTCCTCGTTAAAACTTTTGGTGGTACTACAATTTATTCAGAATTTAACAAAATGAAATTTAGGATTTTTCTTGAATTTTGATGTTTGGCATTCATGGGAGTAAGGGTTAAAATGTTCAATGCTCACTTCAGATGATCTTCCTCTTCACTGTCCACAGAGTCTGCATCACTGTCGATGTCGCCATGCCACGCGCTGTCCACTTTGAGGTAATCATCACCACTTGCACCACCCTCCTCATCTAAACACAAAATGGACAGTTTTACCATCAAATCAAATCAATTTATTTAAGTGTCAACATACTGTATTTAGCACGCGAGTGCTAATTGTGGACACTTTCCAGATCTAATTGGAATTTGGAAATGTTGGTTTTTGAGGAGAGGGGAAAACCGAAATACCCAGAGAAAAACCTCTCAGAGCAAGGAGAGAACCAACAACAAACTCAACCCACGTGATGCCGAGCCGGGATTCAAACCCAGGCCACATTGGTGGGAGGCGAGTGCTCTCACCACTGTGCCACCCCTGCTCCCCAATCACACTAGACAAAGTCGTCTGATAATCCCATCCTCTATTTAAACCATAACCTAAGAATAAATACAATCTATTCTCGGATTGTCTTGTGGCCTTATGTGCCTATTGATGTGAAGAACAATGATGATGATGATGATGATTCTCTGATAAGATTACTTTAGACAAGAACTTAAGAACTTATTATGGACAAATAGAAATGTTTCAGAACATTATACAATACATTCAGTAAACATTTGCTCTTGGCAAGCTAATGTTTTTTTTTTGTTTCTTGCTCGATGGACTAAGTTGGGAAAGAGAGGCTGCTCGTAGTCTACAAAGTTTCTGACAAAGGAATAATTTATTATTAATATTGCTTAACACTTAACCCTTTTACTCCCAGTCAATTATAGAGACATGTATGGTAGTTCTAAATTTTGAATCTGTGGACAAAATCCTATGGTGTGACCATTCAAATGAAACCTCCTCGGCAGGTACTTTTGCATGGTACCATCTGTTTTTCAATATCTTCCAAACTGAAAACATTTTGCTTAGACTTATTGACAGTTTTACATCTTCATGTTAAGCCTTAAATTAGTCATTGTAGGTGATATTAAAAAGTAAATTGGTCACCATAAACAAATTCAAAAGCTGACATTTCGAGCATTGCCTTTCATTAAAAGGATTTGCTGTGATAATGAATGTCACCTTTTCAATTTGTTTACAGTTAATAACTTTCATTCATGCATCTTAATTGATGTAGTGTTTTGCTTCTCCAACTACACAGCACAGCAGTTTATTTAACATCTTTATCCGCTTCTCAAATGGCAACTTACATCAGATTAAGAAGCCTTGTTTGGCTTGGTCCCACAATTCAAAATTTGTTTATGGTGTATGCTTTTTCCCAAAGCAGGTGCATATGTTGCAGATAAAATTACATCAGTATTTAATGTACGTTAAATACTTACCTACATGTAGGTAAGCTATCCTAACCCCATCACAATGCTACAGCTGTACATATGTAACTCAAACACAAAACTAACCATCACACCACTCAACAACATGTTCTTTGTGCTAGGGGTGATGTTTAGCTTTGTGCAAGGGTTAAGGTTAGCTTACCTAGATTGAATACTGGGTACACATTAAACCTATACTGAATACTGATTCAACCTGAGAATGAAATTTACCTGCAACATATATGCATGATGGAGTGAAGTGAAAGAAAGGAATTTAACAAAAGAAAAAACTGTCACAAGCGACCACCTTTCATGGGTGACCATCTATTCTTGTACCTTGGGTTGTTGCTGTTGCTTGTGAGAAGAAAACTGTAGTTGAATAACAAAATTTTACTATTTACATGTACCTGAAGAATGACCATCTAGTTTATCACTTTTATGAGAATTTGAGCTTGATGTTCTTCTTCTTTTTTCTTTATCGCCATCGTAACTTTCTTCGCCATCACCCTCATGGTGTCTTCTCTTCCTCCTCTCCTCCACGGCTCGACGTAGCTCCGCTTTGCGAGTATGAATAATGCAAAAACTGCAATTTTAATAGCATTATTTTGTTACTGTAACTGACCATTAAATGCTATGAAATGATTTTCATGGTTCAGACACATAGCCAATTTCTTGATTGGTCTTTGAATGTAACAATACACCAGTTTTTGACTGATTTTAAAAATCTATGAACACGATCATTTTCATGGTGTAGATATGTAGACACATACATTGTAGTTTCTTTTAAAGGGGCATGAACTTGCAGATTCTTCTGTGTTTTGGTCAAAATACACCACATAAATGACAAGGTACTTTTGCTCAAACATAAAATTTTTTCTTAGAACACCAAGAAGAAAATATCTAGTGATTTATTCAAGGAAGAACAAACTGCAATATGTTTTTCTGCAATATGTTTTTCTGCGATTTTTCCATGACACTTGGGAGGAACTTGAAAAAATTGGCCAATTTTTTCAAGTTGCAATCCATTTCCATCCTGGCCATCTAATGCCAAACATAACAAAAATTAGTTTCTGTGCACTGGTAGAGTATTTTTTGTTAACAAAACTGGACCATTATTTGTATAGATGACATAGCCCCTTTAAGTGACCTTCTCAAACGCATTTGCAATTCATCAAGTTCCAACAGAGAAAACCATATTAAGGCCTGGTTTTCATTAGTACACAAGCACAAGTATAAGTGCTGGTAGGCATACATGTACATTTTCTAAGAATTTTGCTTCAATTGAAAAACTAAGTAACATTTACACAGGTATCAGCATTAGACTCGACCAGAAACCCATAAGTGGGTTAAAACGTGTAACTGTCTCTTGTACGCTTCCCGATTATTCAATTTGCTAAGAAGATGTTACAGCCATATTTGGAAAATCAAGATAAAAATATTAACCAATCAATTCACTAGAACAACTTGCTTCCAATCTCGAGGGACCGAGGGGTTTCCAAATATGGCACTAAGCAAAAAATAAATTTTCAGAAGCTGTGAATGTGCGTTACACGTTTCAACCCACTTTTGGGTTTCTGAGTCAACATGATATATCTTATTGTGTACTGTCAACCTATGTGTATTCTTATACAGTGTGTGTTTTATCAGGATGTACAACATGCAATAATTGTTGTACATCCTGATAAAACACACACTGTCCTGTCGGAAATATTTAAACTTCATGAACCATAAATTAATTTTCTTCATCTTGCATAGTCATATTTTCATTGAACTTTGACAGTTTTGAATAATTTTTTTGATGTAAAGTGAACACGCTGTAGATACGTACATGTAGATGTATAACCAGACCGATTAGCTTTTATATTTACAGTGCAGGATCTCAAATAGTCTTCACTGTACCTTTTTCCCCTGTCGGGCAACTTTGGAGCGGGGTTAGGGCATCTCCTTCCATTCGATTTGGCCACAAAGTCACAAGGCTTGAATGGGCTGGCTTTGTCTTCCAAGATATGCTTGTGGCAAAAGTCAAAGCCTTTCAACTTCTCCAAGTTGCAGATTCGCTGAGAGTAGCAGCACAAATTGCTCGGACGATCCGACTTGGTTTCAGCTTTGGCGGGGACAGTGGACTCTTCTTTCTTCGATTTTTCCATGACTTTAATTGACCGGAAACAAAATAGATTCCGAATTTCAATTCGACATTTTAAAATTAACGTAGATTTAGCAAAATGCACGTGTTTACAAGCTTTCAGTTTGTGATGATGATAAATTCGAAGCAAGGTAGAACTTTCATTAACAAAATCAGTGCCAATGGGCCCAAAAACTATTTATAAATTTACAGTCTATAGCTATATCGAATTAGTTATGAACCTGGAGAACCTGGCGGCAAAAAATGCAATAAATTGGGGGCAAACAAGCGACGAACATGCTACAGAAGGACAGTGCGTGTACCTACCTTCCGCCATCTTGTCCTCAACACACTTCTTGATGCATTATGGGAAATATTTTTTTGTACGCACGAATCGCGTGCAGGGAATATTTATAGAACCAAATGAACTGACTGGCTGAAGTTGCCAAAAATTTAATAAAGGTTGCTCCTCGGTCACTAGGGAGCTTAAGCAACCACGACGCCGACGGCAGCGAGAACGGCACAAAACAATAGGCTTAATGAGCGAAAACAATACCTCTGCACGTGCGTTTTACATTTTGGTACATTTCTTTGCCGTTCCCTGCAAAACAACAACGTCAAATGATCAAATTATAGGTTTTTTGGAGAACGTGAACACACGACGGTTAATTTTCCTTTCTCCATTTGAACTAAAAAGCCATCCCCTCAAATTCAGCTCCTGGACAATCCAGTCACATTAGACAAACTAAACAAATTGGAGCAACTGCAAAGTAGTTTAAAATAGCGCGAATCCTTTTTTCAAGTGACGTTTTCCTTGGCGTTGCCGTCGTCGTTGCTTAAGCTCCCTACTATCAGTCAGGATGTACACTGAGTGCCAGAGGTTTTTATTTTTTAGTGGAAACGGCGAGTTTGAGCGGCAAAGCCGCAACAACGAGGCGCAACGCGCCGAGAAAAAATAAAAACCTCTGGGCACTCGAGAACACAACCTATTTCCATGCGACTTGTGGATCGGACTGATCTCACCAAACCGGTTTTAACCATCAATATGACAGCTGACATGATGTTAGCAGGCAGGTTATAATTTTAAGAAAAACGACAAAACGTTTTAGTTTGAAAAACATGTTTCGACAGCAACTTCTGTCATCTTCAGTTAATAAGTAATGTACAAAGCGTTGACAGTGAATATATAAGTGAGAACAAATGTTAATTATGCTAGTAACAACAATGTAAATAAAAGCGTGGCAATGTGAGAATTATAAGGATAGTTTCAAATTTACATGATATAATTGTTGATTCAAAGACGGTTTTTCTCTATGAATATGAAAAGCCTCTTTTATCTTAAGTTGGAAACTCGTAGAAGCGTGATCTAAAATATGAAAGCAATCTTGTGAACACAAGGTACGACAATGTTCAGAATTCAGTAGATGTTTGAAAATGTGAGAGGTCCTGTCATTGACTAAGTGCTCACGCACGCGTGTGGAAAAATGCCGGGTTGTTTCGCCGACATAACAGGCATTACAGCCCGCACATACAAACTTATAAACCACACGCGAACGAAACCCGTCAGGGACAGGGTCTTTCACACTAAACATGTTGCCTATCTTAGGGGCCGTTTACACTTAGCCATTTAGATCGATCTAAATAAGATCGGTCTCGGATCGATCCGAGATTGCCCCAGAAATTGAGCGTTCACATTTACCAGTCGCACCTTCGTAGCCAGGCCTTAGTTTTGAAGTGAAACAAACGAAACGGCAAACTGATCCTTACGGCAGAAAAACAGAAGCAGAAGCAGAAGCAAATAAAATAAAATAAAAGTGGAATATAATAGTGCCCAATGTTTCGCTTTGCAAAAGGCTTCTTCAGGGGCTAGCACTATAAATGATTACAACTGTATCGGTGGGTGAAGAGGAATAATGGAGTAAGAATAACGGAACATTTTTTGTTGGAATAATGGAATAATGCCATTTTAATTGTGGGGCGGAATAACGGAATAACGACTTCCTTTGGAATAATCGATTTACTCTGTCAGTACACTCAGTGAAGTTGATATCACTGCGACGGCCAGCATCGCGTTTGCATCAGTCTTTACTGTTTGTGTAGGAAGAAGACTGAATCAGCAATTTCCCAGACCTGTATATGACAGACACAAAACAGATGTGCGTTTATATGATCGATGACCTAATCGCTCCCCGAGAAGCTAAGCTACGCGGAAAACTCGCGGAAAACGAAAAGTGAAGGAGGCAAGCTTAATGGAAGAAGAAGAACTCACTCGCATGATTCTGGCGCCAGTTGACATTATATTATTTGTTCCGGTGCATACAAATAAAGAATTACTCAGTGAAGCAGAATCATGCATGATATCAAGTTCACTGTGAGCTCCAGTTGCCCTTGACCATCTTGGAAGCATATGTTCGTTATAGTATAAGAAAAGTGCCATTCGACTTGATTTTGACAGCAACAGCACAGTTGGAGCAATATTGTTCGTTCCAAAAAATTAAAATCAACCACGAACGAAACAACAAGCTAATACTAGTATCGCGAAGGTGACAGCGTATATATTACCATAATCAAATCATGGAATTCAGGTCATGTTGGTCAACACAATACTAGCCTAAATGTACCAGTCAAGCAATTCTGCAAACGCGGTAAAGCTGGAAGTTTTCCAATCAAGGCACTGTTGCTGACTTTACTTTAAAATGAGCATAACCCGGATACTCATTACACCCCAAAAATTGGCTCCGATGGCCTTATACTGTCCGGAATAAGTAGATTTTTTCAACGGAATAATGAGTTCTTTTTTTTACTGGAATAATGGAATAACGAACATTTTCGAACAGAAATAATGGAATAATGAACACCCGATTATTCCTCTTCACCCCCGAAACTGTAAAACCGTTATACAAGTGGTTTTGTAAAAAACTAAGGAATAACAAAAACAATGAATATGATTGGTGAAGGGTTTGTCGCCCATTATCGCATTAACTTCTTCAAAAAAACCACGGCTCTTTTTTTCTTGCAGCGCCTGACTTGACAAGTTGGTCCTTATGCTTCTTATATTCGTCTTTTAAGTGTTTAACTTTCGTTCGACACTGAGCAAAATCTCGCTCGAAACCTCCCTTTCGTTATTCTTCGGTGATTTTTTTATACACGTCCGATGTTTTTCGAACTCCTAGCTTTGAACTTATTTCAGTTCTTGCCCATGAATTTATGGATAAACGCGTTTCTTGCTGCGCCCAAGTTTCCCTCTTTTCGCCGCCGCGCATTTCCCTTTCGTAAACGGTCGTTGCCATTTTAGCGACACTTAGAAAAATTTTCACCAATTTTAGAATTATTTTTTCTATCAGAAAAAGAAAAATGGAATATAATTACCTGGAATCGAACCCGAAACCTCTGCATGCCAACATCTCTCTCTCTTACCACTAGACCACTGGGGTTGATCCGGCAAACCCAAGAAAAATTTAATTATAAAAGGTGCTTTTCTTAATATATATCAATAACGGGTCACCCTAACCCTAAATCTTACCTAACCGTGAATCTAGCTTAGATCTAATAATCGCTTTACCTAGGCCCAATTTGATCTAATAATGATAGCCTATTTTCGTCCCAATCCAGGCATAAACTAGAGAGAAATAGCATCGACCATTACAAAAAGGCTTGGTTACTAATGAATGCTAATGATGGCATCGACCGTTAAAATAGGCATCGACCGTTTGCTAATAATGGCATCGACCGTTAAAAATGGCATCGACCGTTTACGAAAGGGAAATCAGCTTCGCCGCCATCGTTCGTTGAACTTACAGATTCAACGAAAGCCAAGCTACTCAGCGAGCGAGGCTACCAAGCATTTAAAAGGCGCGGAAGCAAAGCTGTTTAGTCCGCCGTTTGGCCCAGTTTTAAGTTCACATTTGGGCTCAAAAGTCTCGGATCGATCCGAGACCACCTCCCGAGGCGATCTAATTTAGATCGATCTCGGCTCTGTTCGAAGAGTTCATACTCGGGTCATAAAATACTCGGATCGATCCGAGATCGATCTAACAGTTAAGTGTGAACGGCCCCTTAAAGGAAGAAAAAACTAATTTTATATCCAAATCATTGCAATAGCGCTTGATAAAGTGACGAATCTTTTTCTGAGTAACGACAGAAAAATGTCCTGTGTAGGGCAGCTTAAAGTAAAATGTAGGTGAAGTGGGAAGAGAATCCCGGGGACAATGATTACTTAGGGTCCCAGTAATGTAGCGGTTTACAACTCTTTCAATTAAATGGGCAGGGAAAAGATTCTTTTTTAGGATTTCCATAAGCTTGGTAATGTCCTCGTGTAGCCCCAACCAGGTGTTATTGATCTTATAGGCCCTATCAACAAGAGTCCTGATGAGACCCACTTTGTAAGAAGTAGTATAGGGCCAGCATTTTACGCCTTTTTACGGATTAGGTGGATTAGGTGCCTATGGATTAGGTGAATTAGGTGCCTAGTCAATGACGTCACAATTTGCCTTCCCGCATACTAATTTGGATTAGGTGCCTAGTAAGTGCCAAAGGAGGATTTTTCAGGTATCCCATGACGCCTAGCGCGTAATTATCGATCCTGATGTGTCAAATTTCCAGCGATAGCGAGTACACATGGTGAAATTTTACTGATCTTCGCGAGACATTTTCTTCGTTTCCAACGCGATAAAAGGTGAATCAAATCGTTATTTGGTTTCTATATACATTAAAGTTTACTTAGATATCATTTGATCCGAGCCTGTTTGCCTATGTAGCGCAATATTTTTGTCTTTGTTTCGAGTGGCATGCATAGCTGATCCGCTTCGTTTCTTTGTTGTGTTTTAACCCTTGATCTGTTTTGCCTTGTTTCGTTTTTAATCCTGGGGACATTAGCATATAATTACGCCTGATAGTGCCCCGAGCGTGACTCTTTTAAATGCAGTACAAGGTCCCCTTAAGTCCCCACGTTTTGTAGGAATTTATGACCGTTGAATTTTGGTCAAAATCGGCGCCAAAACGTTGGTGAAATTCGCTTCGATCGCGTAGATTCTTTGTTTTGGTTTTTATAGTCGAAGGAAAATTCGTATTTAGTACAATTGCAGCTTCCTTTTATGAGTTTGGTCAAATCATATAATCGTTTGACACTTTCCTTCGCTTCGAAGCTAATTAATCGCTTGATGTTCATGTTTTTACAAGTGATATGGAAGATGGCAATATTTTTTCATCTACCGGAAATCCGGAAATCGAAGTCTAAATTGTCATCGATGCCTTTCAATTTGTCCGTGTTCAGAAATAGACAAAGTCTCCGCTATCTTTACTGTTTGGGGAGGCAAACATGTACTAAATACCGTAAGGTTGGGAACCTACAACAAGCCAGATTGGACGATGTGATAGATGTTTAACTGCTAAAATCTACGCAGTGGACGATGCGCTCGCTTCGAGCAACTCCATGGCAAATGACCGGTCACGCAATTTTCAGTTGATAATACAGTCCATTCGTGTTGCATCATGGGATACCTGAAAAATCCTCCTTTGTAAGTGCCTAGGTGCCTAGGTGATGACGTCATAATATACCTTCCCGCATACTAATTTGGATTTCCTGCATATGTAATAAACTGCCAATACCTACACCTATTCCTTTTGTGTTATTCTGAAACAATAGAAACAATAGACCGGCTCAAACTTGCCCGCTTTATTCACACCCTGATTGGATATTATGAGTTGTATTGTCCGTTTGAATAAAAAGCGTGAATTTTTTGAAGCATTATCATTTCTGAGTCAACTTGAGCAAAGCGTATTTTTTCCAAGATGTTTTCAAACATTCAAGTCGAATTGAGCCCTAAACCTCTTCTGACAGTCGATGAAGTTGAAAAACTCAAGCGCAAAGATGTGAATTGTATTGGAATGCTATGCTTAGGAAGTTGTGTAGAGAAAGCTTGGAATGAACTGACATGTGATTTTCAAAGTCTCACTCAACTGTTAGACGAACCCAAGTTAAATTTAGAGTTTCTTGCTGAATGTTTCAAGGAAGTAAGAAACCACGCTCACTCTTTGAGTGCCAGTTTATTCCGTCACTCCTTGTTTTTTTTTATGAAAATCCCTATGGTAGACGCGACTGGATGCTGATTGTAGCGATATGGATAACCTTTCAAGATCGTATTGCTCAGTTGGAGCTGCAGCTGTTTGTTAACAAGACAGGAAAAGCACACCTTGCTTTGTTATGGTCACAGATCGAAAACCTAGTAAAGAAACTCAAAGCGTTGTTGATACGAAAGAGCGTGGAATCACAAAAGGATTACTATCGAAAGCCAAAGAAAGATGACCCTGAAAATGGAAGCAGTCAAAAGCAAGAGCTAAATGTCTTGGAGTCAATTACCAAACACCAAGTCAAGCCGAAAAAGCGAAAGCTGTCAACATTGAAAGTTGAGATTCCCAAGCGACCAAAACTTCACAGACAACATGGAGTTGTCGAAAATCGAAGTGATAAACTGTAAAACTTTGAGTCACTGTGAACTGATTTTGTAAAATAATTTCAAAATATGTTGTACATTTCTAGTATCAATAAACCGTTAATGCGTAAATCTATTTTATATTTGTGTGTGCTTTAAGTTTTGATAACATAACTTCAAAGTTCAAATTTTTAATTATACGAACTTACACTGAACTAAATTTGCATGGCAAATTAGCACCTCGGAAAGATGAACAAAGCAACCAATTACATGCACGCTAAAACAATAAACCCACACTTTGTTAAGTTCGAACTATATTTATTGATGACAAACAATTTCATAATTATACAGACAATTTTTAGCTTAGATGGAAAGGAACAGATAGAGTTGGTTTAGTGTTATTCATCGGGAAGAGCATGTTTGACAAACAATCGATTGAGTCAAAATTTTCGCTTATCGATGGCAAGTTCTGTCGATTCGAGCCAATCAAATCCCTCTGTGTCTTTTAACTCTTGTTGGGTTTGTATAACTTTTCGAAAGGTCGAATCTTTCTTCATAGCACGCATCCATTGTAGATTCTCTAAGAGTATTTTTCTCAGTTCCTTTCTATAAACAGGAAGCAAGGCATTTTCAGCTTTAATGCGAGCCACGTTGTGTGAATCTCCGTTTTGCTCGTATTCATTTATCAAAGCGTTGAACTCGGCTTCGTGGCGACTAAAAGCTTCATCTTGAATTCGCGACAAAGGATCTATCTGCTCTCTCTCTTCTTGGGAAGATTCCATTTCTTCGCTAGATTGAGAGCCTTGAGATGACTGTTCACTTTCTTGTGAGCTCTCGCTTTCTTCGGAATACCCATTCCCTTGTTGATAGTCGCTCCACATTGTGATCTTAACTGCACAAGTTCTGACAGCACACTGAACTATACTGAGCTGGTGGCGTGTTTCTTTTATATATTTCGATAGAGGCGCGGTTACGCGGCAAAATCCTGATGATTGATTTGAGTTTTGTTTGATTACAAAATGTTAGAATGAAATAACTTTACGGACGTTCCACGAATTCACTATAAGTGCCCAGTTTACCACCCAAGAAATTTAATATTCGAGGCTGTTTTCGCAAATCCTTGATCATATATAAAAAAGTAACGAGATTCCCGTGTTTACTGTTGTGATCAAATGATAGGGGTACAGAAAGGGTACAGGAGGGGTACAGGAGAGGTACAGGAAGAGTACATCCACGCCATGTGTATAGTTGGCGTTTCTAACAGTCACCGTATTATGTATACACTTTACAAAATAAACCACCGAGGAGGTGAATGTGTTGTTCTTTTACGACGTTTGGTGGTATTGGTTGCTTTTCCAACACCTCCTGTTCTTGTTTTCAATAAACCCTTTGCTTTCCTAGGAATAGATTGATGATAAACAGCGCTGTTTTCTTCTTGTTGAGTTGATGGATATGTTTTACTTGTGGAACATACTCTCGAGTCTTTGCTGTTCTCCTTGTCATGATAGATAACCACTTTAACCTTGGGTTGCAGTTTGGCCTCTTGCAGGTACTTTCTTCGCAGAATGTGATCCAGTTGATGCACATCAGTGAGATGGTTAGATAATTTTACGAGGTATTTTGCTCCGCATCCCGGAATTGGACAATCGCGACACACTCGTTTTACCATGTTTACAGCTCGAAATCTTAACAAAGATGAAGACCTTTAACGAAAGGTTTAGCTTTAAAAGACAAGGACACAAAGGACAAATCAAGGACACAAGGGACAATTTAAGGACAAAAAGGACAAAACGAGGACTATCAGGACAAAAGGGACAATCGGGACATATCAAGTCTTAATCCCTCTCTGGTCGAGATCTCCAACCATACCTAGACTTCTCATAATTAACGTCATAATAGGTTTTCACGTTAACCAATAGGGAGAAGGATTTCACAATGGCATTATTAAGGACTTTCCCAAAATGATTATGGTTGCAGTCAGATACTCCTTAATAATGCCATTGTGAAATCCTTCTCCCTATTGGTTAACGTGAAAACCTATTATGACGTTTATTATGACAAGTCTAGGTATGGTTGGAGATCTCGACCAGAGAGGGATTAAGACTTGATATGTCCCGATTGTCCCTTTTGTCCTGATAGTCCTCGTTTTGTCCTTTTTATCCTTAAATTGTCCCTTGTGTCCTTGATTTGTCCTTTGTGTCCTTGTCTTTTAAAGCTAAACCTTTCGTTAAAGGTCTTCATCTTTGTTAAGATTTCGAGCTGTAAACATGGTAAAAAGAGTGTGTCGCGATTGCCAATTCCGGGATGCGGAGCAAAATACCTCGTAAAATTATCTAACCATCTCACTGATGTGCATCAACTGGATCACATTCTGCGAAGAAAGTACCTGCAAGAGGCCAAACTACAACCCAAGGTTAAAGTGGTTATCTATCATGACACGGAGAACAGTAAAGACTCGAGAGTATGTTCCACAAGTAAAACATATCCATCAACTCAACAAGAAGAAAACAGCGCTGTTTATCATCAATCTATTCCTAGGAAAGCAAAGGGTTTATTGAAAACAAGAACAGGAGGTGTTGGAAAAGCAACCAAAACCACCAAACGTCGTAAAAGAACAACACATTCACCTCCTCGGTGGTTTATTTTGTAAAGTGTATACATAATACGGTGACTGTTAGAAACGCCAACTATACACATGGCGTGGATGGACCCTTCCTGTACCTCTCCTGTACCCCTCCTGTACCCTTTCTGTACCCCTATCATTTGATCACAACAGTAAACACGGGAATCTCGTTACTTTTTTATATATGATCAAGGATTTGCGAAAACAGCCTCGAGTATTAAATTTCTTGGGTGGTAAACTGGGCACTTATAGTGAATTCGTGGAACGTCCGTAAAGTTATTTCATTCTAACATTTTGTAATCAAACAAAACTCAAATCAATCATCAGGATTTTGCCGCGTAACCGCGCCTCTATCGAAATATATAAAAAAAACACGCCACCCGGCTCAGTATAGTTCAGTGTGCTGTCAGAACTTGTGCAGTTAAGATCACAATGTGGAGCGACTATCAACAAGGGAATGGGTATTCCGAAGAAAGCGAGAGCTCACAAGAAAGTGAACAGTCATCTCAAGGCTCTCAATCTAGCGAAGAAATGGAATCTTCCCAAGAAGAGAGAGAGCAGATAGATCCTTTGTCGCGAATTCAAGATGAAGCTTTTAGTCGCCACGAAGCCGAGTTCAACGCTTTGATAAATGAATACGAGCAAAACGGAGATTCACACGTGGCTCGCATTAAAGCTGAAAATGCCTTGCTTCCTGTTTATAGAAAGGAACTGAGAAAAATACTCCTAGAGGATCTACAATGGATGCGTGCTATGAAGAAAGATTCGACCTTTCGAAAAGTTATACAAACCCAACAAGAGTTAAAAGACACAGAGGGATTTGATTGGCTCGAATCGACAGAACTTGCCATCGATAAGCGAAAATTTTGACTCAATCGATTGTTTGTCAAACATGCTCTTCCCGATGAATAACACTAAACCAACTCTATCTGTTCCTTTCCATCTAAGCTAAAAATTGTCTGTATAATTATGAAATTGTTTGTCATCAATAAATATAGTTCGAACTTAACAAAGTGTGGGTTTATTGTTTTAGCGTGCATGTAATTGGTTGCTTTGTTCATCTTTCCGAGGTGCTAATTTGCCATGCAAATTTAGTTCAGTGTAAGTTCGTATAATTAAAAATTTGAACTTTGAAGTTATGTTATCAAAACTTAAAGCACACACAAATATAAAATAGATTTACGCATTAACGGTTTATTGATACTAGAAATGTACAACATATTTTGAAATTATTTTACAAAATCAGTTCACAGTGACTCAAAGTTTTACAGTTTATCACTTCGAT